>UFQX01000160.1:102062-656942 GCA_900497675.1 Arapaima gigas | reverse complement strand
TTTTTTTTTTTTTGTTTTTCCTCATTTTTTTTTTTTTTTTTTTTTTTTTTTTTTGCCCAAAAGCCCCATACTTTGGGAATAGACTGTGCTCCACCATGACCCTGCATTAGCCAAGGAAACACTGATAATTAATTAATAAATGAATGAATGGATGGATGAACCAAGAAACATCTTTGTCAGGAATAATGGGTAATAATGAGAAGCTGATTGTAATACAGCCCCTCTTTTGACCATTGTCAGTACTGTGACTTTAGGTTATGAAGGAAACTTAAAATATTCCACTAAGAGTGTATTGTATTTCTTGTCTTTAAGATGTTTTTTTTTTATCCAGTGTTTAAATTTTTTTTTTTAATGAAGACCCAAAGCTGTAGGTGAGCAGGTTCAGGTCACTGATTTTGTGTGCTGAGTTCATTTGTTTGCACGTTGAAAGAAGACATTAAAATTAGCAGTCTTCCATCAGTCCCTCTGGTGGCAGCCTGCCGTCCCATCTTAGCACAGTGTGTAGCTGCATTATACAGCCCGATGAGCTTGTATCTCCTCGATCATTTGTTAAAAGTCTAAAATCTTTTATTTGTGTCAACAAGATGAATAGACTGGTAGATTAGGATTCTGATATTAAAACTGATTAATGGCCTTATCCCCCATCCCCTTTTATAGGTTTTAATAGAATTCCCCCCACCCCCATGTTGGATGTCACTGAATGTTGACAGTTGTGACCATTTTTTTGTTTAAATATACACTAATTCTGACCTGAGATTATTTCCATTGTTTACATGTATTTTAGTTACTTTGCAAGGTGACTTTATGCTAGCTTTTTTTAAGCTGCTTACAGCTGTTTAGCCATTTATACAGTTGGCTATTTTTAACGGAGTCCAAGTATGGTACTACATCAGAAGCTGGGTTTCAACCCTGGATCTTTGCAACTGGAAGACATCTCAATGCACTATGCAGTCTCTGCTCTTCAAAAAGAAAGGCTGAGTACATGCATGTGATTCATTAGTGATTTATACCCTTAATACTTACTGTACTTATCCATTTACATGGCTTTTTTTTCCCCTTCTTCCAGAATACCTTCTGTGGCACTGCTGCGGGATCAAAACCACAACCTGCCAAGCTGCCACAGAGTGATAGATCTTCAGTGGCTGTTATTGAAAGCATATTAGAATGTTCCTGTATTGGCTCCTATTTGAAAGGAAGCTGATAATTACTGGAATTTTAAAAGCATTTTTTGCATATTGGCCAATGAGTTGAGGGTGGGACACCATGATGCTGTTGCTATACCCTCTGTGACTGGCTGGAAGCACAAGCACATCCATTTAAACTATTAAATAAAAAATGTCAGCCTTGTTTCTGACCTTATCACAATGGAAACCTTTTAACAGGTGATGGTAACATGGACCTTATAAGCAAATCAGTCCCTGGCAAAGGGAAACAAAAATGTGATTCATTTTTTGGGGTAAATGCAAGAGTTGTAATTAAACAATTCGATAATGAACCATAAAACACCTTGTCAAATTTTGATTGTAGTGTTTAGTGATTTTTTTTTTTTTTTACTCATTTGCTATGCATTGNTGATCGTTTTTGCTCTCCTCCTCTTTCCCATCTGCACTTATCGCCCGTTGCATTTTACCCACAAAAATCTGTAATCATAAACATGAAGGAGTAAAGAAACAAGTTGTTTATATGTTTGTGTTCACATTAAAAACCAATTTTGACCCCCCCCCCCCCACACACACACACAAAAAGCACTCCTGGTATGGTTATTGACAGAAGCACTGATTCTCTGCACTTTACTGGGTGCTATAGAGCTCAGGACCCTCTGCTGTACTGCAAACCTAGGTCAAGTCTGTCACCAAACAAAATTACATCCATAGATCAGTGGGGCCTCTCCTATTGTGTGATTTGTCTCCATAAATCTTTCTGCAGCTGCAGTATTACTCAAAATTTCACTTTCTAACTTCATCATTGATGAGGGAAGGGGAACCCACAGTGTCTAATTAGTTTAAACATCTGTTCCAAAGCGTCACCCTCATCAGGCCTTTTTTAGAGTATGACGAATTTGAGAATTAAAATATATTAAACTTGAAATGATACGTTTTCCAGTATTTCAGGAAAAAATGTTCCATACTTTTGAAATAATCCTGATAGCTGGGTCCGCTATCCCCTCATATAGACTAAAAAAAGTGGCTGTTTATTTTGAGTGCTTCCCTATTGTTGGCTTTTTCTGCTTGCAAAAAAAAGGCAGTTCCCAAAAGGTTTTTAATTTGTTTATTTTAATTGTTGTCTGTCAGGTTTGTCATAGCTTAGGGTCATTAGTTTGGCAATGACCGTGACCCCCTAGTGTTCATTGTTGGATATGATGCAACGTTTGCTGTCTGCACAAGCTTTCCATGAAATGTTTGCAGTTGTAGTGTTTGCTATTCATTTTACATCAAATTAAACGATTGGAAATATAAGCATGTTGTAAGCAGCACTGACTAAATGGTTGACAATCTTGCTGAAGGCCTTCCTATGTGTTTCTAAGAGCACCTCTGTGGCTCCATAGTTTAATATGTTAACATTGGCCCCTCCCCCTCCACAAACATACAGTGATGTCTGAATGCTGGATTTAAGTGTTAAATGTTTAGAGATAACTAAACTAAAACTGTACAAGTTAAATATGTCTATACTCAAAAGTGTTTTTTGGCATCTAATGGTAGAACTGAGTTTTACAAACTTTAGAAGTATTGCTGGATGTTGTTACCTGATACAATAATTGAATCTGCATATTAAACTAGTGTTATAGTCAGCAGTTGTAGTACACTTTTTTCCTTTATTTTGTTTTCTTCTGCTTTTGTTTTACTTCCTTACAAAAATTCATTATTTCTGAATCTGGTATCCTTAGGTCATAAATGAGAATGCTGGATGGGCTCTGGTTTTGAGATTTGAGATGTTAAATTGACAATGTATAATCATGTAATAATGCATGCCAAAACAAGACACTTCAAACAGCATGAGGTCTTACATTTAAATACTTTACATTTCTGCTGATTCTGAGAAAGTTCTCCTTAGTAATCGGCCAACGTGGACAGGTTTTGTTCTTTTCTCCATTTTTAGCTGCCTTGATGGAGCAGCTCTGTCCATCACTCAGCACCACAATTATCAGGAAAAAGACTGGGGTCCAAATGCAACGTGCATTTTTCAGGGCTGGGACATCCTTTATTGTGATAGGCCAAGGGTAGTGTTTCTAAAAGTTGGACAAATGTGTTTCAGGCTTCCTTCTTTGTCCCTTCCAACTGATTGTTGAAGTGTTTATTCTTCATCAACTGATGGATTTGTTAACCAACAAAAATAGGCTGCTTTATCTTAACAAGTAATACAGGGACATATCTGTCAAACGCAGCTGACCAGTAAGAACCAACTGAATGTTTTCTTTGCCATTTTTAAATCAGTATAGTCAAATTTCATCAGAAGGGTTCAGGTTATTTAAGAAGCAAATAAACTGTTGTGCAGTGTTACCTGTTTCCTTTAAAGAATGTTGCAGAGTAGTGTTCACCTCTGGTAATGTTGTAACACATCTTTGAGTTCTAATTCTATCAGATTTGTTCCCTCCCCTATTAGCTCTTTTCCCCTTTATGGCACTTCACTACATTTCTTTGAAACCAGGAGTTTTGTCCTCTTTAGTTTTTAAACCTAAAGCGTAAAAGTAACATTTCCACCCTTGACTGGACCACTTTTAACTGTAATGACCGTAGCTTATTGGTTCTTGTAGCTGTTGAAAAGGGTTTCGTATCACTGTAGAGGAATAACGGTTCACTCCTCCAAGTCTTGCTGCGTGACCCAGCTGTGGTTCAGCTTCGCCTCAGACTGATGCCCTGACATTCTTCTTTAGAAGTGTTTGATACAAAGGAATTTATGGTTCCTGCACTGATAGCATGGTGTCTATTTCCTCCGGCAGCAAAAAAGTCCCCAGGTCATCACACTGCCACAGTTTTGCAATGCCATCAGTTCAGGAAGCATTCCTTCCAGAACTTATGAGAGGCATCACCGTGTTTATGAACTGCACATGAACTTTCATATTCTTTTTTAGCGTACGGTGGTTCTTGCTTTGCCCCTCCGTTATGACCCCAAGGTTGTCTAGGGCAACAGTGGGGTGTAATAAACCATCAATTTTTGTGAGAATGAATTTGCAGAATCACAAGTAGTGTGTAACAAAACAAGTGCGTATCTTTAATAGTGAATACAAGTACAAACCAAGCCCTGCAGTTATAAATAAAACTAACTCAACCCTTTATGTTACACAACCGAACAACAGGGTTCAGCAGTCTACTGAAATACTCTGCCTTATAGTGACTATGAAAGAAATAGTACATCTGCAACCATCAAAAGCAAAGGAAAAATGGCAACTCAAGGCCAGATGGTCCTCCCAAGTGCTTGTGCCTTCTTGGAGGATGTTGCCTCTTTGATCTCATTCAGCTTCCTGGGTTCAACAGGGCGGACGGACAGATGTTGTCCATTTGCTCACAGTCTGGGATGAAAAAATAACAGAGAAAACACACACACCACTGGACATGACTGACCCCCCCCCCCTTAAAAAAGCAAATAGGTTTGTTCTCCAGAACTGCACAGGATTACACACAAGACAAAGCATCAGCCCACAATTTATTAATGTATTTATTTTTGATCTTTTTTTTTATTTTTTTGTCTCCAGATTAGTTTTGACCAATGCAACAACCTCATAAGACACCAATTTTGGGTGTACATCACAGGGATTGTGATTGTGAACACAATAACTTAAACTGCACACTACACAAATTTTAAAATCTGGTAGTGTTGTTATCAAAGCTCTTTTTTAAAATATTTGAACAGCTGATTCCAGTTGTCATATTAAAGTTAGAGGGCAGTGACTACTTCACTAAGACTGTATATTTCATTATCTTGCACACAACGGAAGTTATATCTGCAATGCTTATTCCCCTTTCAGGTTATGTACTAGCAGCACAGACAAAACTCAGATCAAATTTAAGTTGCAAAAACTTTTTCACAACATTTTATGATTGTAAGTTCCAGTGAATAAAATCTATTAGCTGAGTGAATAAATAACCACATTGATCCTGAAAATATCCTCCAGCATGTTGTTCCTCTTCTCCAGTTGTGTAACTTTTCAATAACATGGTAACACACTGTGCGATTTAATTTACCGAAAAACCTTTGTTCACATTTGGATGGCTGCTCAGTTGAACTTGGGAGTTGTACTTAGCTATTCTATTCACCACTTCACAAAACATTTTGTTCACTGAAAAAGTTAACATTTGTACAGTGTTAAGGAGAAATGGCAGCATTTTGGTTTAAATATTAAATGCAGAAGTTTTATGTGCTACACAAATGTCTACAAAAGTTTTATTGTGTCGGTATAGGTCTCTTTTTCATGGTCTGTTGGAACAGGCAGCTTCAGTTGACGTGATTTTTGTGCGTTTGCTAAGCACTTTTGTCTCACTTGAGAGGCCTACAAAATTGGTCAGAAGATCAATCCTAATGTAACAGTCTTCCATGAGCCCCCCTGCTTTAATAAAGCAAGCAGAGGCCCCCAGGGCCCACCTTAAAGTCCTGCGCTGATATCTCTAAATTAGCTGACTCTCTGACCCCATCTGTAATTGCTTTACTTTGTCGACGTGCAGCAACACTCTACCACTCTTACTTAGGCCCAAATGTTAGTTTTTAGCATGAAGCGGCAAAGTTCCCATATTCATCGTAAAAACTGAAACATCATTTACACGGTCTTCAGCAAACAGTTCAAAAAACAGGAGTTTGTTCAGTTGTGTGTGTGTGTGTGTGTGTGTGTGTGTGTGTGTGTGTGTGTATGCATGCAGAATAATTTCCTTTCAGGATTTCAATTTGGAAGCCAAATTCTTAAAAGCACATAACGTTTTTGGGAGCGGGACAATGCTTCTCTTCTGTTTTTGAAAATTATTTTGGATCCATTAAATGACATGCCATTTGTGCAAGTCTCTGCACTTCTAAACTTTCTTAATTATAATATATTAATTATACCAAAAAAAACCAAATACATTTATTCAACCTCATGACAAAAAATGTTTTGGGTGAAAGGCAGAACATCAGCTTGGCTGTTCATTCAGTGCCATAAGCACCATTAATAGATATAAAAAACTTACCTGTATGTAGAACTGTGGTTTTGCATCATTCGTTCTATCCTGGGGAGTGTTTCACTTTTTTGTTGGTGTATTTTTGAAGCTTAAAATAATTCAGAGCAAATACTGTATGATTTGCACATTTCTTTAACCCACTGAAAAAATTATCATTGATATACATTGAAGAAATGTTTTTGTTGATTGTATTTTATTCATTTCATAAGTCTCATTTTACAGGGTTTTATTTTGTTGTTTTCAGCATTACGAACAAGACGCTGAGTGTGAGAAATGTCTTTAAGCCTTCACATTTAAACGCACAGAACATACCTGAGCTTTTCGTCACCTATAATAGTGTGAAAAGTGTAGTAACAAA
This sequence comes from Arapaima gigas, assembly GCA_900497675.1. Classification (NCBI taxonomy): domain Eukaryota; kingdom Metazoa; phylum Chordata; class Actinopteri; order Osteoglossiformes; family Osteoglossidae; genus Arapaima; species Arapaima gigas. The sequence goes on along the minus strand of UFQX01000160.1, from coordinate 650,441 downwards.
TTCAGTTTTTGCCACTTATCTCCTCTTCCATCTCTTCATTTTTTTGGTATGAATTTTGGTCTTTCGACCTTAGATGGGTTATATTGCCCAGATAACAGCTTTCACATCAGGCGCTCGATAGCCTTATGGGCATGTAGCTTTGCATATTTACTGCCCATGAATCACAGCAGTGTGAGAAATCCAAAGGAGAATCCTTTCTGCTGGATACACCTCCAGCCGTTTAATTAAAACATGTATTATTAATTCAACTATATTTAAGTCATTTTTCCCTGTGTGACTTGTGCATTAAATGTAAATTGTTTTGTAGTAATTCCCTTTTAATGCTTCCGCCATAACATACGGAGAGAAGCTGCACTGTTGCAGTACCGTACTGTGTGATGTGTTGATCCTTATTTGCATGTCTTCATTATGTCTACTTTACAAGTCAAATTCATGACTTCTGACAGCTCAAAATATGGGCTTAATAAAACGTAGGACCATAGAAGATTTTTATGCTTGATAGAACATTGTGCTCAGCTCTATACCATGAAGGGACCATTTTCTACATAATGTTTTTTTTTTGTTTTTTTTTAAACATCCAGACTGATAAATTGAATAATGAAAGGACCTTGACAAGAGCACGCCAATCTTTGTGCCATTATACATATTTCATAAAAATCTGAACATTATTTCAGAAGACACTTTCACAGTATACTTTGTATCATTGCTGCTCAACCCTCAGATACAAAACAGGCCAAGTATACTTTCATGTAGATAGTTTGCGGAATTTACTCTTTTCTTTTTCTTTAACTAGACAAAGTTGGCATTTAGTTTAAACAACACTGTTTTCTGTGTTTTACTTTGCTCTAACTTGAGTTTCATTCAGCTTCCATCAGAGATGCTATATTCTTTAAATTTGTGTAACAAGGGGTCGTAGGTGGATGTCTTTGTCATGTTTATCACTCAGTCCAACACCAGGTGAAACTGTGGATGATACTAATCATACATTTGCTATCTCATATTTTTACCCACTATAAAATGCAGCATATTATCTATGTACACACATGTTTTTAATAGCAATTCTACCTGTCTGTTAAATATGCAAATAGGTAGTGTATATGAAAGATATAAATAATATATTAAGAATTAATATTTCAAAAAAGCAGATATACTCTAATTGCCTATTTATTATTCACTTCCTACCACTGCAGTTATACAGACACCAGAGGCACTGCAGACCCTCAATAATGTGTAATTTATTTGCCTCTCTTGGGGCAGTTGACCCTTATTGATTTTATTGAAGCAATTTTCTCAGAAACAATGTTAAAACAGGAGATTTATTACAGAATCACTTCATTCTCAGTTAATGGCTGTAAAATGTGATTTTAACAAGCCTGATTGGATGTATGGAGAACTAATGGAATATAGCATTTGGGAAGTTTTTGCTAAGTACCTTTTTTCTTCTCTTTTTTTTCTGCATTGCATATTATTAGAGCAGAAGTTAATGGTCACTTGGAAAAGGGAAAATCAAAACATAAAAACCATTTCAAGGGGGGAAAAAACATTACTCCATATTTTAGTTTAGATTTTGATAAAAATTTTTGTCTGGTAGTACTCACTGTCCTTTAAAATATGCAGCACTCTTAAATTAGTTTATAACTAACTTACACTAATGATGAATTATGGATATTCCTTAACTGGGTCAAAATCAACAGACATTCCATGGAATTATTATGAAAACAATGTGCAAAAGGAAATAGATGTTATGCATTTTTGTTGGTGTTAGTGCCAGCATTTGTTATTGTAAATTATAAATAAATAAACCAATAAATAAAGTGTTAAATAGTCATACAAATTTTTTGGAATATCGCTTGGAAACTGGAAATCTTTTTTTTATGATGACAAATTATACTTATACTCACTAAACCCAATTATGCAAATATTTTTGCCTTGTCTAACATTGTTTTTTTTCCCTCAATCTTCAGTGGTGACCAGTACAATCGGTTTAAACGTAATTATCAATTTCTATAAACGCTTCTACTAGAACTTGACACCATGCAGAAAACAATTGTCAGTGTTCAGTAGATGAGGTTCTTCAGTAAACAACTAAAACTTGCTAAAAGAGATGAACGCCACGGTACAACAGTTTCAGCTGTTATCGACTTGTACAGCATCTACCTTTGATTTTCATGAAGAAATGTGTACATTCTACCTTCTTCTGTTTTTCCTCAGAAATTAAACACGCAGGGGATGAAAGTGGAGCACCAGCATCAAATAAGACAAACGGCAATATCCGGGGTAATAATGAGCACTCGCACCTCCCTTGGAGTTTGGGCGTCACATGATTTCAACAGTGACTGATCATCTTGGCATCAATCTGCACTTTTTCACGCACAGGAATTGTCTGAGTAATGATGACAACCTCAGCTGCTCCTTGTAAGTAGAGGAAATGATGTGAGTGTGGTTAATATCGTAAAACAGTGTTTAAATATTTTAATTTCATTTGTCAGGGCAGCCCTAGCGCTCCATTACACGAATAATTATATCTCATCAGTGGAATTAGTGCATTATTTATTACTGCTAATTATTTCCACATAATGGCTGCCCTGATATATTTAACCTGCACATTATATCTTCGATTATGGCCTTGTAAAATTGAATTGTGGAGTGTAAATGCACTTTTGAAGAACATCGGAGCAGAATAAAAGCAGAGTGAGGGATGTGAAGTAATTGAGGAGAGTTCCAGGATGATTGGTGAAGCAGACACGACATATTTTGTTCGATTCGCTTATGGAATACAGGCTGCGGTGTGGTACGGCGAGAAGCTGTAGAAGTATCAAAGGAGATGTGAACTCGTGCTCAGACACACTGGCTTGTTGAGGCTTTCCTCTTGACAACTAGATACCCCGTGCAGTGTTTACCTTCAAAGAGGAATCTGAGGATCTGGAAACTCGGCGTGAAAATACTCCGTTTTTTGATCGTACTTCAAAATATGTCCTAGTTATTCATATGTTGCTTGTAAGTTCCTCCTGGAATTTTTATTTATTCATTTAGCTGTCACTTTTCTCTAAAGCAGCTGAATGTTAGGTTTGTAATATTAAACTGCTTGGAGTTTACACATTGTAAACTGGGAAATTTGTATTGGAGCAACTTATGGTAAGTACCTTGCTCAACACTGGCATAGTAGGAGCAGGGATCAAACCTGAGTCCAGCTCCAAGCACCATGTGACCTGCTGCACCATGTCTGACAACCAGCTTTTTATTACTTGTCCACCACTGAAAGAGAAGAGAGACTTTATCTTACCAGTTATATAAGGTCAGCATGTAAATCTTGCAAAGTTAGAAGTTAAATATTTGACACAAAAAAATCACAGCTGCCGTAGCTGTATTCAGCATTTCTCATGAGAAACTACTACAGCTCCATATTTGGTGGCACTATAAAACTCACAACAAATGTGCAAAACCCAGCTGTTCTGCATGTTTTGTGTCTGTTTTTTTCAACTTGTAATAAAATCACTATGACAAGAACTGACAACTTATTGCTTGTTTTTGGTGTAGTATGTGCTTAGGAGCTTTTCCTCTTTGTTCTCACTTGGCAACACGTAGACTGTCACAGCAGGTTACCCCATGATTCTGCTCAGACCCAAGTCCATCTGTCCCCAAAGAGTAGTTGGTCAGTTCTCTCCACTCTTCTTCTCTGTCTTGCCACATACCTGTAATACACACAGGTCTGCAGTCTGTGGCACAATAAATATAATTAATGTGAAAAATGTGAAAAAAATGAAGGTCCAAGGTTTTATTTTTCCATTATTTATTAATGACCCTGACATTCGACATCATGTAAAATTTAAGTCTTTACCCTGTTTCTCCTCCAAGTATTTAGTATGCCGTCTCCTCAGAGCATTAGTGATCTCGATCTTTCTTACCTACTTGTTTATTTGTTTTTTATATACAGCTTTGTTTTTCAAGCCACAGACGTGACATGTGGAACCCAGGTATTTCTCATCCTAAATGAGGTTTTTGCATAGTGAAGTTCATTTAAACTCCAAAAAGGCTACCTTTGTGAAAAATGCAGAATTTTGCAGAGTGTGCATATGATCCTGCGATCACTGCATCTTTCTCCATGCACGCACGCACGCACGCACGCACGCACACAGACACACACACACACACACACACACACACACACACACACACACACACACAGAGGTATGAGACCCTGACAGATTTTCTCACTTCACATACAAGACACACTTTCTCACAGCATTTGTTGATATATATTTTATTACTGTCTGCACATTAGTCTGGACAAGCTCTACACACACGCAGGCAAATGTACCAGCCATTTTGAAGGCAATGAAGTTTGATAATATATCGTTTCTTTAATTTTCTCTATACCTGCCGTGCACGTTGCTCTCATGTGTTTGAGAAAAGGAGCCAGGAGCTGTTGTATCTGACCAAATGTAAAAGTTAATAAGAAGTTGTACATGACACAGACACACACAGACGGCAGCGCACACATTAGTGACATAATGGTAATATATGTGTTTTGTCCCCCTTTTGCTTTCCGCTGGGCATCACTCTCTGTGGTGTTCACCTATACAACAGCACTAACAATGCTTATGTACTAAATGCAACCAATTTAAAGGTAAAACAGTTTGTCGATTATTTCACGTGTTATTACTTTTTACCTGTTGACCGGTACACCTTTTTCACAGCACATGGGGACTCAGCTTATGCATACATAAATTAAAAAAAAATAAATCTTAGCATATAGTACTTCTGAAGTTTAGAGGGAAAACTTTACACACAAAAGGTTAAATAGCCTTAGAAAATGTGCAAATAATAGCTCAGAAATTTTAATCAAAAACAGATTTTTTTAATGACTATAATCTAGCTTAGCAGTATTTGCAGATAATGTTGCTGTTGCAAATGACAGATAAGGGAACTTAAATGGCACTCACTTTTCAGTAACTGCTTGTTGGGGTCTCAGTCACGATGATCCAGAGCCTGTCGCAGAGTCACAGGGCCCTGGGCTAGGAGGAGGACACCCTCAACAGAACATCAGTTTATTGCTAGGAAATTAAGTTATTAGATGAAATCAACATGTTACAATTTGATAGTTGTGTTTTCTATTTGTACTTTTTTATAAAGAATACACCTACTTTTCTGTGAGCAGTTTTTTTGCTTGTTTTCAGGAAATGTAAACAGTAACATCAGGATGACAGAGAAGTGGTGACAATTGAGTTTGGGTGCTGTTATTAACATTATACTGCTCAATTGTAAATGACAACTATATAGTTTCATTTGAGATTACATAAACCCCCTACTTCAGGTCTATCTACTTAATTTGCACAAAAAATCTCTGGTATACTTTGAATGAAATTTAAGTACTTGATTTTGTTAATTTTGAGCTTCGACTACATCAAAAGCTATTTTTGAAAGACTGCTGAAATACACTTTTGTCATAGGTTCTATTGCATGATTATTGTTTATCAATCTATCCCATAAACATGTGCATTTATCGTGTTGTTATCGATCACCAGTACTCCAAAACACCAGACACGAGCTCCGAACACCATGACAATGTGTTGAATTAAGGAAGTTGCCCACTGCGGTTCTGTTTGAGCACATTTTATTGCAAACTCTTGGCCGACTACATAAATAAAGGTGCAGGAGATGGCGTTCTGCAACAAGCAGAAACTGAACAAAATACATTAAAACATTTCTTAATTGAAATGATTGTGACACAAGGATGCTGTTCCAGTACCCTCAGTGTCTGCTATACCAAGACAATCAGCATATTAAAAATTATGTAGAAACTTTTATTAAGAGTTCTATATGCCACTAGTTAGCCAGAGGATCTCTAACTGCTATTTAAGTCAAACAAGAGCATCACGATGTGAACACAGATTCTCTCAAGGTTATAATTACAACAAATGCCGTGACTAGTCGGCAGTCCCTAGATCTCTGACAATGACATGTCCCCAAGGCCACCAAATTCTATACAAAACACACGAGCATAAATTTAGGCCCTAGTGCCCTGCAGCTCACAGAATATATTATATATACATTTCTGAACAAGACATACATACAAATGTAGTTACGTACATATAGAGAGGTAGGTAGGTGGATACTTTGATAAATAAATAGATGACTATTGAGCACTTGGGCTAAAGGTCAAAATGACAGTCAGAACATGTTGATTGAGAAATCGTCAGATTTCGTAACAAACTAATTTACTGTATGTTTGTCAGGACATTTTGAAAGCAAGAGTAATAATTTAAACTAGAGATGTGAATTATTAAATACGCCAGGAAAGGTCACATTTAGTTTACGTTGACTCTTGTGTAATAGAGGTCACAGAAAAGGAAGCTCTTTTATGAAAGTACTTAGGTGCTTTTAAAGCTAACTTGCCAATCAGTTTCGCTTTTACTCCTTATTACTATCGGTGCTTATTAGCATGATATTTATTTTCGATGGGGTGTTCATGGCCCATGTCTGCAGTGAAATGTAGATTTTAAAATTACTAGTTTGGAACTATGCCCTGAACTCTGTCCACTCCAAGAATGAGCATTCAATCCTAAATTATTTCCTTCATGTGGGATATGTCTATGAAATATTTAATGTTCAATTTCCCTCTATCAGAATTTGAAAGATTCATAATTACATGACTACCTGCCCTCGTAATTCATTCCGGAGAGTCATATATGGCACCACCTCTTGTGATGGAATGAATCATTTTCTGCTGGTCTGGAGTCTGTTTCTCACGCTGTTGGTTTTGGGAACATTTACTGTGAAAATACCCAGTGTGATCTGAAAGCTGTGTAAATGAATTGCACATGGCAGATAGTGTAATTGAAAAGAAAAAAGGAGTACACCAGTTCCAACTCTCAATAAAAAGTCAGCTATTAAAAATAGAGTTTTTTAAATTATTTTGTGGCTTTTTTTTGGATATTTATAAAATCAAATTACAAACTTTTAGGTGTTCTTCTGTCTTAAGCACATTATTTTGATGTTTTCGGTCTTGATGATGTCCATCACAATCTGATGTACACAATATATTTCACTTTTGCTGAACAGAGACCTATTTTATTCCCTAATAAAATTGTCATATTCTCATTTTCCCACTTTATCATAAATCATACATACTATATTTTGGGACATTGTGCCGAAGGATAAGTCATTCAAATAAAATTTTATAACAAGCTTTTTGTGAATTAAAATGGATGTGTAGCAGGGACTATTTCATCTCGTGTGTTGCATCAAAAAAGAATTTCTTACTGAAAAACAATACTCTGGCAACTTTAATCCTCAAATTTTCAGAAAGGGGTTAATTATAATGTTCCACAACAGCAGGAATTTAAAAATCACTGAAGGAGGCTCATCGTCAATCAAAACGTCAGGGACAAACATCACTAAATTTTAAAAAATCATTACTGTTGTTACAACTTGCACTAATATACTTAGTACAGAAAGAAACAAATTTTGAACATCAAAAAAATCAAATGCTTTGACATTAAAAAATAATAATACACTTATTGGCAAACTTACATACATCTGCAGGTGTATATATGTCATGCAGTTATTTCCTCACACACAGTTGCACCACAAACTAAACTGCGGTCCACTGCTGAGTAAAAGTAGTCTTGCGTGAATTGAACATTTGCTATCACATAAAATGTACGACACTGAAATAATAGCATTGCTGTTCGCTGAAAACTAAGCAATTTTGATGACTTATACTGGAGGAATTGTAAGGACTCAGATTTTTAAAAAATAGTAAGACTCTATTCCGCACAGCAGGATGGTAGCAGCCTCTGTGTCTGCAGCAAACAACACTCAATGTCCTGCAAACAAGACGCCGGCGCTCCCTGCAGACGCGCGGCCTTTTACTCCAGGGCATGTGTCTTTTTACCGCTCCTTCCTTTGCTCTCATTAGCATTGCAATTAACATTAACACGGCCGTAATGTGGCCACTGGCGCTGCGGAGACTGTGTCAATGGAGCCAGGGGACAATATTAACAATATAAATCTAATCCGTGGACTGCAGCCTCTTCATCTTCTCAAGAGGACAGTGGTGGATCTGCGGGGCTTTCCTGGGGACACCGCTACTGCACAGGCTCCCTTTGTCTGCACGCTTTAAACAGCGATAATTCCCGTGTCTCCGAGTGGATTATTTAATCCTTGCGCGATGAGTCAGTGTGCTCACCGAGGGACCGCTGCTGTGTCTGTGGGCTTCCTGGTCTGTTCCTAAAGTAAGCAAAACAATATCTGCTTCCTACATGGGAACACAAGTGACGACAGGACAGAGAACGTGTCCAAAATATGTCAAATTCAAATTAAACTTGTCCTGGAAATGCAAACGTCTACAATAGTGAATTCTACATGGAAAAAAAAAACATTTTAAACAACAACTAATAATGAGTAATAGTAATGATAATAATAATACTAATAATAATAATAATAGAAGAAGACAAAGAATGAATGTGTCTCATCCTAAATATGAGGAAGGCTGCACCTACTCTTCTTTCCTGCCTCATTAGTCTGTCAGAAATTTCCCCGAATATTTGACCTTAGCAGCGTCACCCCTCCACGTCAATCTAACTTAGCGAAACTGCAAAGTAGCAAAAGGTGAAAGATTAATTAGTAAAAGACATGTATTTAATTGTCACAGCCTTTGTTTAAAATGGATACTATTTGGCTGTAGAGAGGTCCTGGCCCTCGAGGGGATGCTGCCAATTCTCCTGTCAATCGTGGTCGATCTGGACGTAGACCTGAGGTTGAAAGGTCACCTCTTTGATCAGTTGAACCCTTCAAACTCATGTATGCCAGTGCAGAATTTTTAATACCTGCAAATGGTGGAATCTGTTTTAATCCATTTCTTTAAAAACCATGTATAACTTTCATGGAGTTATGTTGGTAATTTAAAGTAAGTAAAGCAGCAAAGAGCTATAGGAGCAGTAGACGGTTGAGCAGTTAATGTTGTTGCCTCTGAATTCACAGGTTGCAGGTTTGAATCCCAGCTCCTGTTGGAGTGGTGTTGATCAAAGTTGTTACGCTGAATCGCTCCCATAAAAATGACCATGTTGTATAAATAGGGTAAATAGTTACAAGTCACTTAACACCGTAAAGCTGCTTTGGAGAAAAACACCAACTAAATGAAAAGGTGGGACTACAGTATAATGGCCAGCCTTTGTGTTCATGTCACTCAAAACCTGAAATGTTGCAATGCTCAGGTGCAGTTAATGCAAAGAATGCAGCACTATAGCAGCATTATAATAAAAGATATTTCATTCCTTAAAATGGGTTGTTCTTGACTCTGCTGTGTTTAAGGTGATGTTAACCACATTCAGAAAGGAGATAACTGACAATTTGTCAGCTAATCGTTGCCTTTTTTAAATTACTGCATCTCCTAATTTAAATTCCATATTAAAATGTTCAGTATATTGTTTATCGGTGGTTAGAAAGAACAGCTGTTTTGAACAAAGTTACATGATTATTTTACCCAATCACACAGATCCTGCCCCCCTCTATGTATGCATGGCACAAACAGGACACCCACCGCGTTACTGAACATCCTTCTCCCAATATTCCTCCCCTCTCCTGCCGCACTGACAACGGTCCTTTTCTGATATGAAACAGGCTCTCCCAGGCCACGATGACAGGGAAACAAAGGCCAGCATGTTGACTGACCGGCTCTCTGCACTGACCAGGTTAAGCAAGAGCTAAAGATACGCCGGTTATTTTTGTGCTTTCGTTGCAGAACAGGTAAGATGAAGAAGGGTGCTCAGGGACCACCAAGAGTGTTTTATCTTCCAGACACGCAAGCGGTGCACCGTTTTTGGCAGAATTTGTCTCTGTTAAAGTGCTAGAAGCGGCCTTTATTAAAGCCATTTATCACAGTTTGAATATCCCCATTAAAACAAGTCCTTCTCTAATTAGACAAGTTTTTTTACGACCAGGAAGTCTGGACTCTTTTCCTTCACTTCAGTTTAACACATTTGCAGCAGAAAATACATTAATATGTTTTGTGAATTGAACATAATGTGAACAATGACATTAAACATAACTTAAAGACATTTATTATTATTATTATTATTATTATTATTATTATTATTATTATTATTAGTGTTATGGTTGTTGTTGTTATTGTTGTTGTTGCAATAATGATGATTATAGATAGCTAGATAACTATATATATACATACATACATAGAATGCTGTAATGTAAACTGGGAATTTTTTTTTAAACTTTTCTCTATATTTTACTTTAATGTTATATCATGGTTTTATCTGATGGTTTTTAGGTCAATTTTTTGGATTTTTTTTTACTTAACTCGTGATTTCAACCTTGAGATTATCCTTAGATTGTAGTAATATTTGTCTGCATGAGATGAGCAGCAGAGGTCACGCAAGATCATTCCATTTTATTCTGTAAAAAATATCCATGATTTGAGTTGTGACCAGCCTGGTCTTTCCTGCAACAGAATGTTGAAATTACTGACATTAAAGATGGAAAAGGTGCTTCCTCCTCCGACAGGCAGAAAGAGACGATGCCCCGGCTTCAGTAAAGGCTGTGTGTTTGATGGGCCATTACAGGGTACCATCTCACTGTCCTTCTTGAATGACTGGGGGTGGGCTGTATTATGAAGCCGTTTTCTGCCCCTTATTACCTCAGAGGGTTAATTTGTGTACTGTGACACTTCTAGTGGCCTCGAGGGGAGTGGTGGACAGTGTGACACCCCCGCCCCACCACGCTGTCTAGCACTGTTATTATCTACTTAACAAGGCTGGGAAAATGGAGCCATTCCAGTAAAGCTGTGACAAGCAGCTCAACAGGCCACATGATTGCCTTTATTCTGCAATTAGCTTTGTAGAAGTGACTGGCGTCTCCGGGGGGCGCCGTAGGCCGGTCCAGCTGCCTCGATTGGTTTGGAGGGAAACACACCGACATAAAACGCTGTCAGGACTCTGCTGCACTGCATCACAAAACAAGGAGACACACCTGCTCTTTCCCCTATCAAATCACAGCTGAACTGAAAGAACCACAAACCAAACAGGTAAATATCAAGGTAAAGTAGCTAACTGTACCCACACACTGCACATCACAGAATCCGTCCATTAAGAAATACATCAAAAAGTAAAAAAAAAAAAAAAAAAACAAAGCTTCATGCTGAAATTGCAAAGAAATACTGCTCTAATATTAGGCCAAATAGTTTTTTGAAAGAGAATAAGAAAATATGTATGGGAAGAATGGGAAAAACATGCACAATATTTAGAATTTAACATAAAAATTTAGAATGTATTCATATTCAATATCTGACAGACTATTCAAGGATGAATATTAGAAATCACTTATATATTAACTAATCAGCCATGCAAGCAGCTGTTCAAATAAGAGATGTAAACATTAAGACTTTATCAGTTTTATTATTAGGTATTAGGTAATTATCATTATTTAATTCTTTGCTTTTTTCTATTGTGTTTATTACCTTTATGATGATGAGCCACTCGTGTGCATCAATACCACTGTGCTGTTTATTGCACATCACTCTTTTCCACTACTATGTATAAATATATTTACTACTATATGTTTTGCAATAATTAATTGAATAATAATAAAACATTTTAAAACTGATATAAATCGAAAAAATACAGGGTCGTCACAGCTGTGATTCAATATAGTTATTTTGTACGTTTAACAAGTAACAGCTGCACACTGTTTTTCTGCTGCACTTCACCGTTTCTTCCACTAGAGGCCTCCGCTTGGACTACTGCATCGCAGGGAAAAGTGAAGAAAGTATTAAACTATACTCTACTGTTCAATTATTGAAAATATTAATACTTTATTATTTTGCACCCTTAAAAATCTAGTGCATAAACCAAAATATTATTTGTGTTATTATACTGAATTTGCAATAGCATTGTTTTCTTTCTTTTTTTTTTGCTGGACTGAAATGTTCACTCAATTTCTGAGACAAATGTCAATGAACAGCACAGCAAAATGTTTAGCATCTTAAATGCTATCTAAAAAGGATTGGATAACTTTTTTCTCTGCATAAAGACTGCATAAATACTTATTGTATGTACTGATGCTGTTGCAGCCTGAGGGCCAAAACCACCAGGTTGAGAAAGTGCTTTTCACCACAGGCTGCGAAACTGCTGAACGCCATTATCTCCGGCGCCATAACCATCACCTCCACCACTGCCAATAACCACTGACATCCGCTGTGTGTCTGTCCGTGTGTGTGTATTACTGTATGTTTTGTTTATGTTTTATCTTGTTTATGTATGTGTGTACATATGTGTGTGTGTTTCATTTCTGTATTTATCTATTATTTATCAACACATTGCATTTATCTCTCAAATATACAGATTTTTATCTTTAAACAATTTATATTTGTATTGCCTTTTTCTTATTTATTTTCTATTTTTTCTGATATCTGCATCACGGACCTGAGGACCTTAATTTTGTGTTCCCTTTGTATGCCTGCTGTATGAGGGTGTAAAGGATTAATAATAAAGGATTCTTGATTTTTGATTCTCAAAATCCTTTACGCATAATTTATACATAATGACAGTAAATGTGTAGTGCCTTTAATTATTTAAAAAATACTGTGGATTATTTTTCAGTCATTCTGTCAGGCTTCAAGCATTATCAGCGTGAATTCAATGTACAAAGCTGCATCCTGCACTTGGTAAACTGTCCCAGTCCACAGATCTATCAAGGTATAATTGTTTGCTCTTGTTTAGGGTGATTTAAATGCACACTAAGTCAGACCCAATTAGACATCTTTTAAATAAATAAGCACCTCTGGGCTGCTCAGCTTTGTAGAGGGGGAACCCGTCACTCTGTTGACTCAGCTTGGTGGAGAAACCATATCATTCTGACAGCCCTAATTCCAAGGCTACTACTCAACCCCAAGTAGCAGCAAACTGCTTTGGTTTGATGGCTTAATGTGCAGCTTAATGACCTGAGATACAAAAAAGTCTGTTCGTTCATCCATTGTCAATAAGAAGTAGTCCAGTGTATGGTTTTCATGGTCTGGAGCCTACAGCACCAGCGCAGAGCGTGAGGCAGAAGACACCCTCGCTAGAATTTCAGTCCATCACAGGGCAGTAACACAGCCTTTTTGAACCACTGAGGACAATTAAAGAGTCACTAGTTCACCTGAAATACATGTCTTTGGACTGTGGGAGAAAACCAGAACACTTGGAGTAAACGTAAGGGAACATGGGGAGAACATGCAAACTCCACATAGATCCCAGAATAGAGGAGCTGTGAGGCACTAAATGTTACCCACTGGGTCATTTTGCCAATCAATTAAAAAAAAAAAAAAAACGTAACCTCTCTGGAGTGTCCAGGTTGGCAAATCCTCCAACCAATATGATTTTGGACCTCAAGTCTCCCCTCTCCTGGATTTACTCTTCTCAGCTCATCATCTCTGTAATACTGAACTCAATTTGCCTAATGATACAAACATGGGCCATAACTCTCGTCACAGCTCGCCGCCTCATTAATTCAGCAAACCGCTCACAATTCTTAGAGACTGAGGCAAGACATCTGTCCAATGGATCCTTGAAGTGTAATATATTTTTATTGGGGCTTATGAATCGATCTGGACTTTAAAGGGAATAATGAAGGCTGTTATTTCACCTTAGGCGTCCACAAAAAATGGGAGTCCAATTCATTATGCATCCTTCCATCAGCAATAAACTGCATGTACGTTTTATTTGTAAAACTATGGCATCTGGAAAAAAGCAATAATTATTGGGCAATGGAAATTTTTCATTTTTCAGTTTATTTCTCTGCATGTTCTGTGAAAAATAAATCTTTTTTCTATTTTCTTAAAAAAAAACATGCATCCATTCATTTGCCCATATACTCTTTATCCTCAGCATTAACCCCTTTTTCCTAGTCAGGGTTGCCGTGGTCTGGAGCCTATCCCAGATTTGCTGAGTGCCAGGTTATGAAACTACCTTCCGGATAGAATGCCAGACCGCCACCATCATAAAAAAACAAGACAGTGAAATAAAAGTAACAAATCTAATTTTTATATTGTATTAAAACAGGTTCTCATATTCTTATAGATACGTCATAATAATCGTACTATTCATTAAAATGAATCTCAAGGATGTATATTATGGCATAGCAGTGTTATGTTGTGTTTCTGCAAAACTTCAGTATAACCCTAAAGTGGTCCACTGTTAACTTATAAACATATACTGTACTGTGAAAAAAGTTCAGATGTTTGAGGAAAACATTTTTATGTTATGCAGTAAAGCTCTTAATAGCTTTTCCTAAGACTTTAAGCCCAAAGCCCCTTGTAGTTTGCTTTCTTCTATCTTTAAATCAAAGTTATGAATTATTAATGCCTTGGGAGGATTTCCTGATACCATCTTCAGGAAAACAGGCTAACAATAAGAAGACAAAGCCAATATATACATAACATAGTATTATTAAGTATCCAACTCAAAAAAATTGCACACGAACCTAAAAAACTGTGAATGTAAACTTTATCCATAACATTACATTTGTGCTTACTACAAGATCTTGTTTTCCAAAAGAAATTTACAGTTCAACATATTAAAAAAAGAATGTACCCATAGCACATGGTAATTGCAAAGGGCAAACAAATCTAAAAGACAGGATTAAATGTATAAAGTAAAACTGCCTCGCTGTGTTTGAAGGACTGTAATGCAGATGTCAGCTGTTTCCCGTCACTGCAAATGGCATCACTGGCCCACTTTTGCCACCTTAAACCATATAAACAGTTACACAGCACTGAAAAAAGCAGGAGGCTTTCAAAAGCAGGCAAAAATTCCCAGAACGTACCTTGTATTTTCTTACAAAGAATCAAACAGAATGAAATGACAAGAGCTTTTTGAGGAGTTTTACATTAAATCTGGCTGGGTCTGTGCACCAGGCCAAGCACTACAGGTGAAATACTCCAGTTGACTTACAAGCAGGAGGAAGGCCTCAGAATGCAATACACTATTTTTGTAATAATAGCAGTCATTGCCTTGAATTATTGATGGAGTCCATTCTAAACAAACAGAGCGGTGCATCCACGCTCTTTGGCTCTGCTGGCCAGGCTGTATATTGCTCAGACGGCTAAATCCACAGAGGCCTGCCCTTATCACAGGAGACCCTAAAACGGGCAGGGCGTGAAGAACCAGAACAGAAAATCCAGCATCATCTGGGCTGCAGAAGAAAAGGAACCCATTTGCTGCTTCCACCTGAAGGGTCAGTGCATAAGCCCAATTCGGTTTCTTCAAATCCCAGTTTGCTGAGGCCTGGGATGCGAGTTACCATCAGACATGCAGTTGGATCAATCTTGTCACATATCTTATGATATTTTGGTGAAAGTGTGCAGAAAAGCCTGGGGATGGTAATACAAACTAATACATCAGTGATGTTGCATTCAGCAGGAGGTCAAAGCTGAGACAGAGGATACTTCCCACATATTTTTATTGTGTTATGCAACATGGAAAAAAAGAACCCAGACTGTAAACATTTTTTTGTTTTTCAAACAGGAGCAAAATAAAAAACAAACAAATAACTGCAGCTTCTATAGCAGCATGTGAGGTTCACTAGTAAATCTGGTAAATTTACCTGATGTACAAACAAACACCTGAAGGTGAAGAAAGCTTTTTAAACTAGTTTAATTCAAGAAAAACCACAGCAAAGGGATTTTTTTCTGAGAATACAATGAAAAATTTTAAGAGACATATTTCTCTCTTTCTAATCACCATAAGTCTTTTCTAATCACCACAAAGTCAACTGGAATATATTCGTTGCAAAGTTTATGTGACACTGTAGGTCATCCAGGGCAAAGACCCTGGTAAAATAATGGAAAATAATACTATTTTTCGTCAGTAATGGATTAGAAATTACAATAAATCTTTTTTTTTTATGAATTAAGAAACCTCAGAAAAAAATGTAAAGGTATCGTATGAACAGAACAATAATATACATCTTCAAATTTCACTTCTCTAAAATTGATTTCTTTCACATGGCAGCTATTTCCAGCATGTTCTCCGTCATTGGTCACGAAGTTAAAGTTCTATCTAATTGCAAGTGTTTTTTTTTCCTCCAGAAGATTAAGCATCCAATTACATAAAATAAAAATGCCTTGATTTAAAATTATAAATGTTTTGTATCTTAACGAACAAAATACAATCGTCACTTTGGGTACAATTTTACAAAAGCAGCCCCCCCCCCCTGTATTTTTTAAATATATGCATACCTCAGACTTTATACACATCAGCAGATGGAAGTTTCTAGCCCTATGAAATTATACAAAAACATGAGAGGAGGTTAAGGACCTGCGGACTATTGCACAATCAATAAAAGAGCTGAACAGTGACCTCGCATTAAGGGAGAACTCAACATAATCAATTAACTACTTGAAGTAAATAGATCTTTCCCTTCAGCTGCTCAGTAACCTGAGAGGGTCCCCCATTCCCAAATGGCCGAATGAGAAGAGAAATTAAATACCCTCGCATTACAACATGCCAGACTGATGTAAAAGGCTAAATATGGAGCAATTACATCACCTGTGTTCCTTCCTGCATGAGCGACTCGTCACACTGTGGCTGATTTCATGATCGGTGTTTTGTGAGTCATTCTGGATACACCAAAAAGGAACCGCTACAGTAATATTAATACGAGTACAATTATTACTTTTGATATTAACAGTATGTGCAGGAGGAGGAGGAAGAAAACAGCAGAACGTGTACGTTCAAAAAGAAAAGTGACAGGTAAGAAGGAAAAGGGAAGCAGAAGAAGAAGAAGAAGAAGCTATATAACCAATTCATAGCAGATGTTTGTTTTCTATTATGCATATTGTTACTGAACCTCATAAAGATTATGATTAATCTTTTACACCTAACATTCTTATGAAAAAACTTAAGTTGAAATCTTTAAACGTTGCCTGTATTGACTAAAAAACTAATAGCTAATGCTACAAAAAATGAAATTCAACGAACAATTCCTACAGTTTTTAGAACTCTGATTTCAGAAGTCTCATCATTTTGTAGCCTATTTACAGTTTATTTGTAAAGAATTATGACAGATTCCAAACATATTATAATGTTACATGAAGCATTAATGAAGCACAAGGGGAAGCTCTTTTTGGGAAATCCATACCCTGACCTGAGACAACATCACATTAGATCTGGTAATCTGATTTAGACCAAGGCAACTGATGGCCTCTCAAACCAGTTTTGCTTTAAAATGCATTTGTTTAATTTGAGAGATTAAAAGGCTGCTATTAAACTGAAGCTATAATCCAAGATATGATCAAGTTAAAGTGTAACATGATAGATGCCAGGGATGTACAATATGAAATGATGTTTTTTAAAACTATTCCTAAGCTATAAAAAATAACAGCACAAGGGTCAAAGGCTAAATCAATGTGACAGTCTGCTCTTTTGTCATAATATAGTTTTCCTGTACATTCACATAATCCTCAGACATAATAAACAAAAAATGATCTTGATTTGAGAAAACAGTTGTTTAGTAACACTAAAGGCTGCATTATACCTTGGCAATAGCTAGAAGTCTTCATTAAAAAACATGTATCATTGAAATTAAAATGCATATTTTGGTAGGGAAACATATAGACCTGCATGACTGTGACAGTTTCTACCAAAAGCACTTTCTTCAGTGAACATACCAGATGCTAAAGAGTAGTATTTCCAACCCACAAACCCTACAGCCACCCTTCACCTCTGTTCATCACATTTTTCTCACTGCATTCATCCAGCTACTTATTCAGTTACTTTCTACTGGTTGCCTTTTCTGAACAACTACAATTTTATTGAAAGATATGGTTGAAGTAGTAACATTTTTTTAATTCAAGAGTGTCTCTCTCTCTCTCTCTCTCTCTCCCTCACTCACTCACTCAATCTATCTATCTATCTATCTATCTATCTATCTATCTATCTATCTACCTGTCTATCTGTCTATAATTGTTTATCCTAAAACAGAGTCCAATCCTGTTCTGGAATCACAGGGAGCCAACCTATGCAGGGTTCATCCTGGATGGGATGCCAGTCAATCGCAGGGTAACCACACATGCAGACACAATCACAGATCACATATTCACACAGTACAGGCATTTCAGGGCCACCCGTAGTAACTCTGGACTGTGGAAAGAAACCAGAGTGCCCAAAGGAGACCATCTTGAACACAGGGAGAACATGCTAACCCCACCAAGCCTGAACAGGGATCCAACTTACACCCAATCAAACAGCACAGGTGTTTTTAGGCACCTGTACTTCTTGCTATGTTACAATCCTGCTGTAGAGGGTCATGGTTCTAAAATACTTTTAGAGATGTTGTCAAACACTTTAAAAAATATTCCAGCCAACCTTCTTTTGTTCCATCAAGCTTACTGTTATGCCTCACACTATAAGCAGAGAAGGATCTTGGACGCCCTTGTAAAACTGATAATAATCTTGTTGACCTTCCCCCGGAATCTATCTGAAAATCAATAAACCAAAAGGAATTGAAATAATCTGTTAGAAGAAAGGAGATTATGATGGGCTGCTAAGAAACAAGAACAATAAATTGATCAAGCTCTTGAGAAATAAGAAAAAGAGAAACACTTTTTTATCCTCCTGCTAGACATTTGTGGATGTGGGTATAGACACAGAGTTCATCAGACAGTACTTTCAGGCTGAATTGTGCTTCCCCAGTTTAGTACTTCAGTAGAAATAAGTAATATGAGCTACACTGATTTCCACCATGTTTTGTTCACCAAATAAGCGCAGATGCTGCAGGCGGTCTCTACACTGGGGTGCAACACTACAAGAGGGTTTAAATGGAGGAGGATGTTTTCCGTTCCCCTGCTGAGTCTGCAGATGAACAGTGATGGATTCCTCTGAGGTAAACTAATTACATGCTACTTAACAGGTAGTTCTAACATACACCTGCAGAAACAGGGACCAGGGAGGCTCGCCATGTTTTTTCACCAAAATTCAGAGGAGAAAACAGCTGTAGAGCAAAGCCCGGGGGCTGCTGGGACTCTGATCGTAGCCATATGGCGTGTCTGCTGCCTACAAGTAGGATATGAGGCATGTGAACTTGCTTCCCAATGAATTCCATAATATCACTTTTCTGACAGCGTGAAGTGCATTACACTCACAGAACTGAGATCTGAGTGGTATCTGAAGCCCACAGACCTAACACCTGTTCACTTAGCAGCATATAGTTCTTTTGTTTTATTGCACACAAAATACATAACCAATTACTGTGGCATGGACGCCCCCTGGAGGTGAACCTGGCACTTCCGCAAGCCCTGCCCACCACAGCTGCACCTGCTGTCAATTACCTGAACCAAGACTGAGGACAGTGCAGCAGAAAGGGAGCTAGAAGAATCTTGCTTGAAACGTCATGCTCACGAACCTGCATCCTGTCACGACTGTTTGCTGAACTTCACGTTTGTCTTTGATCCTGTCGTTCCCTGTATGGACTGTCTCCTCCCTGCTAACGGTTCTGGAAATCCTGTCCTTGCTCCGTTAGACATCTTGTTACCATTGCACTTCAAGTTTTGCTATTCTGGTCTTCCTCTCTAACAAATCCACACCTGGGTGGAACTGAACTGGCCTCTGAGCGTCCTTCTCATAATGGGTTAGAACCTAACCTTAACTGTAACCCTAACCCCTAACCCTCATAGGCTATGGGTTCAGACATGGATGAAAATCGCTGAGTCCATGTGAAGTTTGCATAGTTTCTATGTTTCGAAGAGGATTTCTTCTCATAGTTCAAGACATGACCGCTTCTTGTTGCCCTTTGAGCCTGTGTGTGAGTGAATAAGTGTGTGAGGGTTGTGAAATGAACTTGCATCCTATTCAAACTGTACTCTGCATCATGCCTTGCCCATCTAGGATAGACTTCAGACCACAGCCCTGCTTTGGATAAGAAATTGTTAATGGATCTATTGGATGGAAACATCATATGATTCTTGAATCATGAATCTTATGAATCACAGGGTTAAACTGACACAAATGATTACATGTCGGGTCCTGCATAGCCTGTGAGGTGAGAGTTAGCAGTAGCTGTCCCACCTGGTCCCATTAGTGGGCAAAATACTTGAAGCACAGGTGCTTCCAGGACATTTACAGGCACATGACTCACTGGCCCACCCGTGGGAAATGCTGTAAACCGCAAAGTCTCCAGAGTGGCTCTATGTGACTCATGATGTGACAAACAGCAGGACTGTGCATTAGAGGAATACACATTCCCTGCATTTCAGAAGTCTTGGCACTAGTGACAGGATAATAAAAGCAAAAAAGCTAATATGATGATGCAAAAATACATTTTAAAATGTCACAAAAAGGGTTTACTGTATGCTCTGATGGTTTTGTGAATTAAAGTGTCGTTCAACATAAGTAGGTAAGAAATTATGCACAACTTGCTCTTTTTTAAATTCTCTTTGTATGTACACTTTCAAAGGCAATTGCCACAGCAACAAACATTCCGAAGCTTATATTCATTTCCCTGCTCCGGCTATACCTTGAAAGGTATCTACCAAAATAACTTAATTGATTAATAGTAGAGTATTTTCTGAAGTCCTGAGCCTTTCAGTCTACTATGGATTATCACTTGATCCCTGCTAAGCATTTTTATACAAGAGTGCATTACCCTCAGAGCCACCCTGGGCCCTGTGTCTCATTAACCTGGGTGTTAGATAAATCAAAGGCAGGCACGGCTACAGAGATAAGCAAACTGCAGGGCAGCAGGACGCTGATGTATGGATCTGAGAGGCTAATAGGACTGTATTGACAGGAAAATGGTGTGCTTATCCTGCCACGACTGCATATTGCAATGCTAAATCCCCAAAGCAGATGGGATGGCACTTTGGGGGGATGTGAGGAAGAGGGACAAGGGACTTGGACTGACTGCCAGTCTAGGAGGACTCTTTAATATCACTAATTTGTCTGCAAAAGGCTGCCACTGCAATTAAATGAAGAGTTGAAAAGACAGCAGCCCAGATACAGGACACAGACTCTGTTTCTCATACTTACTCAATAAAAAGACTTTAAAAGAGCAACAGCACGACTCTTAATTTATTCATTTACTTTGTTTCACGCTTTTCTCAGCGAGTAGCAACACCACCCCACAGCACCTGAGCTGTTCTGGTGTGGGTTTGAATGCAATTCATCCTGTGTGGGGTTTGCATGTTCTACTCATGTTTGTGTAGGTTTCATCCAACAGTCCAAAGGCATGTGGCTCAAGGTAACTGGTCACCCTAAATTGCTTATAGTGTGTGTGTGTGTGTGTGTGTGTGTGTGGTTCCACAGCCTAGCACACAGTGGTCCAGGATTGACTCAGGTCCACCGTGACTCTGACAAGGATAAATCGGTTAGTGATAATAAATAGACTGTAATGGACTGTTTCATAGCCTTGTACCCGCTGTTTTTCCAGGATAACCCCTGAATCACCATGACCCTCCTCAGAATTTGGTTACTGATGGGTGTTTACTGGAGTAATTCTGGGTCAGTACCCTACTGAAGAGTACTGTAATAGAGTGGGGATTTGAACCCAGGTCAATCTACTGCTAAGCTCGATGCCTTTATGAAATTTTTATTTCATGACATGTTTAAGTCAATGACAATGGCTAAATATATATAACTGATTTTATTACACGTTTCAACAGTGGGTACAAAGAAAATAGCAGATGAATTACAGTAGCTTTTTTTCTTTTTATCTGTACCTTCTATAGGGTCCCATCCAAAGGGCAAATAGTGAATCTTAGGCAGAGGCAGACTGAGATGAAGAGGTTTTGGAATTTCCAATGTGGATGGGGTCCCTCCTTCCTCTATTCCTGATGGTCTGCTTTTATCTGCCCATCCCCTGAAGCCCCCTTTACAGCCCCCTGGGTCATCACAGACTCGATGCCCAGTAATGGAGGGGCTGAAGCCTCATCGCTCTTCACTGACAATGACCAATAGATCAAGACATAGGGCTCAATTTCAGCTGAATGGTCTATAATGTTGAAGTCACTGGGTTATTACTGAGGGACCTGCACCTTGCACTGTGCCCTCCTTATTGGGGATGTCACATTTTTAGCCCTTTTGGATCAGAGTTTGGGGACAAAGGTTGCCACACTCAGTTCTCATCTTACCCCTAGTTATGAATGCTATCGCTGAAAGTTTTTAAATTTGTGAAAAGCAAAAAGGAAAAATAGTCACATATGAAGTTTAATTAAAGCACAATAACACAGAAATAAAATAGTGAATAAGACCTTCATATGTGAAATTGTTCAAGCTGAAAATTTTGTTTTTGAGTTTTCAAAATACACTGTAGATTTCCACAATGACTTCGCTGTGATATAATAAGCTTACTAAAAAGGATGTTCCTGGGTAACACTGCTGTCTTCTGGGTACTGGGCAGCAGGCTTGGATGTTGAATTCAGCTTAGTCTGTGTAAAGTTTGCATGTTTTCCCCTTGTCTGTATGGGTTGCCTCTAAATGCTCTGGTTTCCTCAAACAGTCCAAAGATATGTGTTTCAGGTGAAGAATTGGTGGCTTTTGTCTATTTTGTGTGTGTGTGTGTGTGTGTGTGTGTGTTTGTGTGTGAGAGAGAGAGAGTGAGTGTGTTACACACCGGCAAACGACTGACGGTTGTAAGGAATTGAGGTGAGTATATCTAACACTGTAAGTCACCTTGGACAAAGGACTGAGCTAAATACTAGTCAAAAATAATATTCAGTTCATCTCATAATCATTTGTACCAAACAAAACTGAGAATGTTACAGAAGCAAAACAGAAATGTCTTACTTTTTAGAGAGGGACAGGAAAAAAACATTAGGTGAGTAAATATGACAACCCTCACAGAAGTCCCAGGAGGCATTGTGAAAACTGAGAACCAACCCCTCTTAAAAGATATATTGTGTATCACACAGTCTGTCTCCAAATGCACATAAAGGGAAATACGGTACACTGGAACAGTTTGAAACATCTGACAGGCGCACTCAGATGTGCATCCGTTGAAACATCTGAGTCCATGAGAGCATTGCTATTATTTTCTAGTGTTGGCAAGACATTATACATTAGGTTTTTAAACTGCTGACCTACCAGCAAGTCCCTTACTGACTAATAAAAGCAGTGGAGCTGCCTTATCTATATGTGCTCTTTTCCTATGGGATTTCTGCAGGGAAATAAAACTGTTATTAGTTACATTTGCTACGCCTGCAATGGCTGCTATCTTATAAACACATCACTCATTAACATTCCTGCTTTACACTGATGGCCCAAACAAAACATTTTAAAAGTACCTCCTCATATACAGTCCAGTAGAGTTATAAGCCACTTGCAGTTTATGTGATTCATAATTTAATATTTGTGATTTTAAAAAAAGAAATAAATAACAATATACATAAATTAACAAAAAATATAACAATACCTGGAAAGTATATATATTAATATCTAATATTAATATGTGCACACATCAGTAATGATTAATTGAATAATAAGCAGAAATTCAAAAATACTAACCCCTTTCAAAAGATATACAGTGTCACATAGTTGGTCTCCAAATGAAGATAAAGGGAAATACTGTACGCTGGAACTGTTTTAAACAGCTGATTGACAGGTGCACTCGGAGCTTTTGTACTTTTTTCCAAATGAAAAAAAACTTATATAGTACGGAGGTTAAACTGCATCTTTTCAACCTGTATCCTTAAAGACTGCTCATGTTTTAGCTGTGCTAAAAGAACATTCTTATTAAGCATGTGAACAAATTTAAATAGCGTGAAACTGAACCCCCGGGGCTGGAATATCAGGAGATTTGTGTTACCCTGCTAACCCGTCCATCTGGGTTACCATAGCTGGCAGCCAGCCAATGCCAGATGCCTGGTGGCTACCAGCTATGGTAACCCAGATCCCCAGATGCAGAAAAAACCAGGCAGCCGTCTAACGAAAAGCATCCCTACAGCTCCACACTTTCCTCAGATAAACCTTCCCTAACTTTGGGACAGAATGGCTGTCGTCATTCTATTACATTCTTCAGAAGCCATCTTAGATGAGGTTAACACATTTTTTGTCACTTTTTAAACTTTTGAAACGTTCTCCATCTTGAGTATGTTACAAAACCAAATGTGTTTTATGTATAATTAACATACACATGTTAAAAATATCCAGAATATATCACTTGAAATGTTAAGTGCAAACTACACGTAAAGTAGCCAATACATCCATCCAAACGTTATCCTTAACTGTTTGTCCTGGTCTGAGTCATGGCAGTTCAGAGCATTTCGTAGAATCACTGGTCGCTAGGGTAGCAGACTATTCCCTAGATGAGAGTCTAGTCCATTGCAGGGTGGCCACACAAACACTCATACATACAGACATTTATATATACACATACGCTTGATGGGCAGTTTTTAGCCTCAAATTAACCTGAAACACATATCTTTGGACTGTGGGTGGAATCCAGAACAGTTGAAGGAAACATATGCAGATATGCGGAGAACATGGAATGGAAATTCCTTCCTTTCCATATTCATATTCACAGCTTTACAGTGGACAGTGCTGTCTTCATATGTGGCAGTCTGTAGCACCTTAAAGTTTACAGTGTCCTTCTCATGTATAACCAGAACATTTCTACTGTTATCTGTGAAAGCAGGTGCATTTAAATGAGCTTTTGCCCAGCTGCCTAAGCACTCTCCACTGTGTATGGTTAAATATGAGTGTGGTTTGAGGACTATTCGATAAGCTCTAAATTTGCTTGATGAGGTAAAAGTTCCTGAGCTGGCAGTATGCAGTTCTGCTTCCCCAGAGGGATCGGAAACCATATCTGCTCCTAAAGAAGCATCTTCCAAGCCCTAGTAAGCAGTTCTTATCGGAGCTATCAGGGCAGGGCGATAGCCGGGGTAATATCCAGTAACAGCCGCTTTTATGGGCGATCCAATACACAGATCAATTCCAAGAACTTTCCATTAACCCTTCCCTGTCAGGTCCTTCTTTTCTCTTTTATACAAAAGTTTAGAGGACCTCAGATGTTTTTTTTAGAAACTACACTTTGCTACTTCCATTTGCTTTTCCAGAACACTTCACCCTGAGCTTTGTAAGTAGATCAGTGATACTTGTACTGGATGCTGTTATCATTGTTTGTGTTCTTCTGATGTTCTAGTTACAGTAAATACAATATTCAGCCAAGACGTTTAAAATCATGCAATTTTGCAGCCTTTCACCTTGATACTGAACACTGGACCTGAAAAGATATGCAGAGGTAGCAAATCATTCTAACTGGAATTCCTGTCACTGTTGCATATTGTTTCAAATCTTAGTGGTGAAACAACATATTCTTGTATGAAGTAATACTGTTCCGTTTTATTCAGTTATATACATTTCCAAAGTTTAGCTCAAATTAGGTTTTGAAGTGCATGTCTACACAAATAAAATATTCTGAGAACTTAAAGGTAGTTCTATATAATGCTTAATAACACTAGAACTTTTTGAATACAAGTTTTATAAAAAATGTTTTTATGACAAGAACAAATTTGTTGATACTGCCAGTCCATCAAAAGTAAATGTTTTCATTTCAGTAATAATAATTAATTAGCATTAGAAAGAAAACAATTTTATATAGTGAATGATAAAACAGATTCATGTTTGACAATGATTTAAGAGCCGTGGATTTTACCAAATGATTTGAATAACATACAATAACATCCATGTGAAATGAAATTATTACAGTACACTTACACTATACGATTATTTATCATGTGTGTTATGCCACATGTCTGCACTCTGCAGCAATGTACTAAAGCCACATAAACATTCCCATAAATAGTTAAAGATTATTTATGGCTACAATTGATGTATGTACCCTAAACCAATTGTGATGCACTTACATTTCAAGGCTGACTGGTCAGGGCAGACAACATAGGTTTTCAACCATCAGAAAGTTGTCCTGCCACATCTGTCACTGCATCTATGAACAAATTTATACAACTAATTTTGCCCAAAGACTGCCACGGTGGATTGTAACAAGAGTATTATAAAAAAGGATTAATTAGAATTCTGCACATAAAAGGTGTCATATTGATTCTAAGTAATTATCCTTGCCCAGGAAAAAGGAAATCAGAATATTGCTGTGATTCCAACACAACAGGTACAGCTCCCCACACTGCAGGTCGTCTACGGTACAGCTGTCAGCGCTGATCCACATTCTCCATCATACTTCTTACCTGAAGAGCAGAGCTTCTGGAAAGACTGCAAGGCTGGCGAGAACTGCCCTCGCGTCCACATTTTCATCACAGATCACAGCAGCCCAATAAATCAGCGAACACTGCAGCTTCAAAAAGTGAATAAACAGCATTATAAAAAAGGAGCTCTTTTGACAAAGAAAGGAAGCGTATCACCAGGAATGAGCGCATGAGATACAGAGACTACCATGAAGGCAAAATGCAGAAGCGGGTCTGCTCTAAGCCTTTTTCCCCGTCCCTGAATGAAAGCAATCCCTAAGACTGAATGGGTAATGAGACCCTGGCTCCAGACATTTTAGCTTTCTTAATCATGTTCATAATTAATTCAAGAACATTGATAATTTCATTACATTCTTTTTGTCTTATCAATAAATGATGTGCACTGCACTTTTGGTCCTGTATATTGGGGAAGGGAAAGGCAATGCTGTGGGGAATATGGCACTAAGAACAGAATGGATAAATACGATACAAACAGCAAAGTGGTAATTATAACCCTTGACCAGCATCACAATAGAAAGTGGGCACAAATAATTAATAACCTCACACGGGGGGCAGAGCAGCCTTGCAAATCCTGGTTCTGTAAGTAGTTACTTCAACAGCTGAAAAAAATCACACAATATAAATGCACACAGAGCTGTATGTAGAAGTGTATGCAAAGTTCTTTGCTATATATGATGCTAAATATGGAGAGGTTATTGCGGCCACCATTCTTCAGCTGAAACTTATCTGGGCTAAGAACAAAGAAAAAAACTTTGAAGCCGCTGTACTATCAGCTGGGGCTACAGTAGGTTATAACATGTCCATTAGTACATCATACTAGATTATCCCGAATGGCATTTCATCTGTTTTTTAATTGGAGTCATGAGCCAATAATAAACACACTTTTGGTGAAAAAAAAACAAAACAAAAAACAATTATAACAAACAGTAAAGTAATACAAGTATCATATACATTACTTAAGTGTATTACTGAATGGGTCACATTTGTAGTATAAGCAACATAGCAAACAAACAGTCTTTGCCTATTTATTTCTGTACAAAATTGCACCTATATTCTGTACACGCGTTTTTCTTTTTTAATGTAATACGTACTTTTTGGTAAGTTGACAAGCAATTGCTAATATTACCTAAACCTTTAAAAATTAATTAAATATTTTAAGTTTGAGTTTTCTTCGGTGGAACATGATTCATAAAATGAACTGAAAGCTTTTATTTATGCCAAATGCATTTTAGATAGCGTGAATTCAGTGAATATCTTTTCTATTGCATATCTAATGTCTGTATTTTTGTCAAATGTCACAGACAGCCAGGATGTTAAAATAAGGATATTATAATCATATAGTCTTACTTTTTTGCTTATACAAATACAGTATTTAGCTAAAGTAGGGAAGAACAGTAGGCAAAAAATGTAAAACTAAAGTTAACCTATTAACATTAGAATCTACTTATTTTTACAGCTGGATTGCTTCTGTTGAGCCTCACTCAAGAGTACATCTGTACTAGGCCTGATTTGAACCTGAGTCCTTTCAGTATAAGGTGAAAGCACCAACTACTGTACCACTGGCTCTATTACCGCTTGTCAGATTTTGCAGTGCATCTCAGGCCAATATATAAAAAAATTAACATTATGAAAATCCATCTTGAGCCCGTTAAATCACATAGAGGCAAACAAACATAATGGTAAATGCCTCCCTGCTGTGGTAGATGAAAATGGAAGCATGTTATAGTATTACTATAATAATCTGCCTCCTGTCCCTCAAGCATACTGGTGAAAAAAAATAGGTTTTCCAGTGTAGGTACCTCAGCAGCAGGGCTGCATGCCAATACACATGTGCTGGAACAATACATAATATTATTAATAATATTATTAATTGTAACATCGAAATAAAGAACAACCTGGTCTCAAATTCCCAATCAGTAGCGCTGACAAAGGTGCTTTCATTAAGTAAGATTTATACAGGTATATTTACAGATTTATACACTGTTAAACAATTGTCAGCAGCCTAACAATGCAGACACAGATTTGCAATTGTACCTTTACTGGTGAGTGACCTGTCATTGTGGCTGTCTGCCCCAGTTGCCAGGCAAAAAGATGATGCCGGCGCTGAAAAAAATTATTGTTTACAGAGAATTTAAAACTGAATTTGGGTTGACTAAAACAGGTGGAAAAACACCTGAACTAGTGTATGTACATTAAGCGTAGTCTGGATGGAAGCTGTATTACATTATATAACCTATATTTTGTTAATGTGGATATGTAATAAATGGCAATATCTGCACAAGGAAGACAGTTAATAGATTTTTACATACTTCCTTAATATTTTAATCACCCTCCTCCATCATTGCAGTTGTGGATGGGAAAACTTGAAGGAGTGGAGAAGAAAACACACAAATTTTATTTTTGTCAGCTTATCAACACACCCGCACTCATGAAGTACACCACCATGCCTGCTGAAGCTTCTGCACTGTTGAAACATGTAGAGGGTCTCTCTGTAATTCCCCACTTTGGTTACACATAAATTCACACGTAAGTACAAGAAGTGCGTTATGGAACCCATAACACATTGTTGCTGTAAACCCATAAACAGTTTTGTCCAACTGTTGTAGAATGTTATAGGGGGATTGCTGACCCCCTCATTAGTTAACTTGTTTGATGGTTTGGTGAGTGAGCACCATTGTCATCATTATAGGC
This sequence comes from Arapaima gigas, assembly GCA_900497675.1. Classification (NCBI taxonomy): domain Eukaryota; kingdom Metazoa; phylum Chordata; class Actinopteri; order Osteoglossiformes; family Osteoglossidae; genus Arapaima; species Arapaima gigas. The sequence goes on along the minus strand of UFQX01000160.1, from coordinate 621,547 downwards.
AGCTCTCAAAAACTGGACCTTCACACAAGCACACTATAATGACCATTTTGTCAGGCTGATCCCTACTTCATACAACCTGTTTGAGGGGTAACAGGAGGTATACTAATTAATACAATTACAGATGAAACTCTAAAAAGAAGTGATTAACTGAGCAGCTGAGGACCAGCCTTATTAAAACTTCCTCTTGGGAGGATTGGAACCTTCTTAAGCCTTTTTTAAAATGGAGAAAAGTCTGTGAAAGCATGACATACAGGTCATTGGCTCATGACCGTCCATTACTGTTACACGTCAGCTTTATCAATTTATGTCATTTAAGGATGAAAAGCCCTCAGACAAGATCAATATACATTGCAGTCAGTACTGGTGGTGACTTGCTGTTGCAAATCAATAGCTAAATTGCTGCAAACATCTGTCTAAAGGACATACTGAAGCAAACATTAACACTGTAGGAAATGTATCAATGTCAAAAGTATTGTTTTATCACTGCTTTATTTTGTACCTTGGTACATTAAGAACAATATAATCATTTTGTAAAACACATTTTTTTTTAACATAGCATAAAGTAAAACCTGAAAATTTTTATTTTGGATGGACTGTGGCCTTTATGTGCAGCATGGTGGCTCAGTAAATAGCAATGCTGCCTCATAGTGCCTGAGCTTATTAGGTTTGAGTCTGAATCTAGCTCAGTGGGTGTTGAGATGAGTCCACCAAGAGCCCCAATTTCCTCCTACTGGCTAAAAACGTGTCTTTCAGGTTAAATGGTCACTCTAAATTTCCTGTGTGTGGTCACCCTGTGATGGTGTCCCATCCAGAGGCAGTTTCATGGCTGTGTGCTGGTTGCTTCTAGGATAGGTTCTGCTTTGCTGAGACCCTACTCAGAGTAAATGGTTAGAAGGTATCAGTATTGAGGAAAATGGCTAGGCCTTTAAATTATGGCCCAAGCAGAAAGAAATGTACAAAGACCAGAAATAGGATGGTGATGTATAATTTGGATGCAGAATGAACAGAGATCTCTTATTGCTATACATGAATTGGAATGCCATTGTTTTAATTCATACAGAACTAGTAAAGCAGGAATCATTTTATGTGTGAAAAAAATCACAATTATCAGCAACAATTTCCGATCAGGTTTTGTAAGCTGTAAACTGGAATATCTGTATTAACATGAAACAAACCTCTTCCAAAAAAGAAGTACTGCATTGTGGGATTCAGACATTGCATTTTTAATTTACTATTTCAAAAATAGCCACTGAAACAACAACCATACTATGAGCAAATATTTAGAGACTACTTAAATAAATTAAATCAGAATGAAGCATAGCCCGAAACCAAAAAAAATAAAAATAATAATAACAATATAATAAATATAAATAATAAAAAAACATTTTCTTTAATTTATAATCGGAACACTGACAGAGCCAAACCACTTCCAGCCAGCCACGTGGGACATGCAGTCCGTCAGGGGCCAAACAGCAGGACTAATTATGAAAACGAGCTACAGGCAAAATAATTTTGTACCCATTGGCTTGCCGTAGTTCAGGCCCTGACTATTTCTTGAGAACGACAGTGTTGCTCTGCTGCTCATTGACTCGTGGCCAATGAACTGAGGTGCCAGTTGCTGCGCAACGAGGATTCAATCTCATTCACGTTTTCGAACTTACGTTTTGGCGGAAGTTTTTTTAGCTAGCTGGTTAGCGCTACAGGCAAACTATGGCCCAGAGTAATCAAAACGTATCTATCTCTTTAACTTTGCCCATATCTTGTCAAATATGTCTCGGAAAGGTAAAGCTATTTAATCACCGACACGTTTGTGTAACCATTTTGCATATAAATATGCATTTCTGTTGTTAGAATGCGGCTGTGATTCTGTTTTTGCGTATTTGTTATAATTCCTTCCTAATGCGTCTTAATTTCTTATTAGCATTTATTTAGTTGTATAAAAAGTGGTTCTGTGTTAAAACGTTTGTTGTACCGTGTAAATTGTCAGCAGCACAAAACGTCTTCGCTGTACTTTGTTTTCGTATGTACGTCGCTCCTCAGTTGTTTCACCTACACATCCTATTTTGTTCATTCAGTACGACGCAACTTTTCTAATATTTCCGCAGTTTATTTATCCCAATGTGTATAATAATTAGCAAAGGAGAACTTAAGGCGCCCTCAGCAAAAAAGGGAAAGGTGAACTGCTTTACAGGCTTTAGAGTTGTTTCATTTTGTCATATGGGTCCACGTTAACTGCGTTTTCCATTTTTTTTTTCTTACAGGGGAAAGATTGATTGTTTGAGCGTAGGATGTGCATTTTTGCCCATGTTAGCATGAAGGAGCGGCGACCCTGTCTAAAGTGAAAGTGCCAGCTCTTTGTGGGGTCTCCTCGGTGGGCTGGGCTCAACACCGACTGACAGTTCTCTACCTGTCGCTGCAGGTGCGGCACCCGGTCATTTGTGGCAATTTTCACGTGTTCTGCTCCGCGTGCATGGAGGTGTGGCTGAAGAAGGCGAGTCAGTGTCCCACGTGCAGGACTCCCATCACCCCCGAGAACCCCTGCAGAGAGATCATAGGTACAGCACACTGCCTGACGTATCTTTATCATCGCATTGGCTGACAGCCTTTAACTCCATCTTATGACGTATGACTCATTTCTGATGGTTGCCGTAATAGTAGTAATTTTACATAAAACTAATGTTGTTAAAAATTAAAACGAAAATACTTTTTCATTGCTTGTCAAGAAGACCCTCAATTTATTATTAATAGTAGTATGTTCCTTAGCTGATGTTTTTAGCGTAAACTAACTGTTTTATATAACTGGGTATAGTACATTTTAATGATAGTGCTGTTATTTTAGACCTTTGAGTAACTTATCATGATAATTTACCACCATTTTATATATATATGTCTGTCTGTGTGTGTGTGTGTGTGTGTGTGTGTGTGCGTGTAAATATTTTGTTGCAATTTTGTATGCGCTAATAAATTGTGTTTTCTGTGTTTAGTTATACCATTAATAATAATGAATAATCTATTTTGTATTATAATGTACCTGCACAGTTTTAAAACTACATTCCTGCAATAAACTGGTTTAATGACGTCTATTTCATTAAGCTTCGTTTCTCAAGAACAGAACTACAACACTAATTGAAGTATTACTGTTCTTGACTACAAGGTTTTACAGCAGTACCAAGGAGTGGAACACCAGTCTTCAAGCCACAAAGTGCATGTCATTGTCCACTAGCAGTTGTCCCATGTGATAGTAATGCATAACAATATCCATAAATATTACTTCTAAAGTTAAATATAAAAACATGTGATGATGTTAACAGTAGGAGTTTGATGCAGCAGTAGGACAAGAGTTTGACTGTATTTGCTGCACCAGCTGACATGGTTTAAATGTTGAAAATATGTCTGAGTTTTTTTTTTTTTTTTTTTGATAACATTTCAGGTGCAACAAATGAGGGTGAGTGTAACGACAACTATTCTGTCAAAAAGAAATTAAGGAAAACCAGGTCTGAGCTGCTTCTGAGGGAATATGAGGTATGTTAAGCCAAAACAAAAGTCATTTAAACTTAATTTTTGCTTTGCATAGTTTGCAAAAAATTACGTACAGTTATATATGGATTACAGTTACAAGAATTCAAGTCTATGAGGTTTCCTTTAAATCTCCTGCTTCAGCTGACAGGGCATTTCTTTGTGTTTACAAAAACCAAATTTTAGTATTGTGTGGCGCCGGACAGTGATATTTATTCATTTAGCAGATGTTATTTTTCCCCACACAGCAATTTACAATAATGGTAGTATTTACCTGGCACTTTTATCCAGGATGACATACAGTGCTAAATGCCGTGAACGCTCTACTCTCATTCACTCATCTGCACACCAGAGGACTGTAACACATACGTACCCACACACGTGCACACAGACACACTGCAATTTAGAGCTCCAAGTCCAATCGAAAGATCTGTTTCAGAGAAAAGCCTTGAGAACAAGGGGAAAACATTCAAACTCCACACAAACTGAGTATGAACTGAATACGTGTCAGATCACACAGACAAGGCACTGAGACACCATGCTAACTTGTTCAGTAATTTCCTGTTCATTTGCATTGCTTTTATAGACTGTGTTTAGTTTTGTTTGTTGCATTTAAGGTTGAAGTAGTACACAGACACTGAGTATCATGTACATGTGTGTTTTGTTTGTTTGCATGTGTTTAAGGAATGCGAGCAGACAGATATACAATATTAACACAGCTTACTTTAATTACTGTTTATGTTGTTATGTGACAATTTAACTAATGAAGTAACTATTCCCTCTATACACCTATGCCCCAGTATCTGAGTATCTGATTATGATTTGTTCTAGGTTCAGACAACAAACTCTTAATTAATTTTCCTAATATATCCCAAACATTATAAAATACCTATTTCAGCATGATAAAAAAAATTTTAAACACCAACTATCTAATTATGAAACAGTTTATGTAATTAATGTGAATTTATCTGTTTATATGACGATATGTTTAGTATCATTACATTTTTTTCCTTATTAGTAGTAATAGCAACAAACATTTGGTCAAAAGTATGCACAAAATGAAAACAATATAAAATAAAAAAACACTGAAATTTTCCTACTCTAATAAGCTGTTGCTTGTAATGAACTGTTATTGGGGCACTTACTGACTCAGCAGAAGTGAACAAGATCTCAGAAGTGCAAACTGTGTTTGAACACAGGCCACAACAAGGCAAAGACTAAGAATGCAGATGCTGGATATAGTGCTGCCATGCTGCAGACTAGTACTTGTGTGAAGTTTGAATATTTCTCTGTGTTTCAGCTTTACTCAGATGGTGCTTGTTATGTAAGGACTTCCTTATTCAGATACCAAGGCAGATACTGTTATCCCTTTGTTTGTCCTGTCTTGATTTACATGTTCTCATTACAGCATGATTTGATTTTTAATGCCCTTACTCAATTTACATGCAAATTTGCTCAATACATCAGACTCAAACCAAAAAAAATCAGAAAAAAAACTAAAAATTTCAACTTCACAATTTCATCCAAGTGTGTAAAAGTGTGTTAAAAAATAAACAAATGCTGTGTGTGCTGGTGCATGTGCACCAATGCCTGCACAGCTACATGTGTTATATAATGGGCATTCTACATAAAATGTATACACATTTAAGAGGATAGTGTTATGACAAAGAATGTTGGTTTCTTGGAAAGGTGGATGTGATGTTTATGTCGTAGCTGGTACAGAAAAGTTCAAATTAACTCACGTTGTTGTGTCTTTAAAAGGGGATGTATATGTAAATATCTTGGTAAGTGGATGATTTCATGCTATGGCTGTCGTATGAATTACAGCAGAGTATTTAATGTTATGATTCTCTTATACAGTTAAAGTTCCGCATTAATAGAAGATTACTACTTCTGTATTTTTACACTATGAGCTCCCAAGTGTGTCTTTTTAAAACTTTCCACCTACTTGTGTTCTCAAGGACACCACACTAGCACTAAACTTGGTTTTGTTTGTTACAAATGTGAGTTGATTTTTCCTTCACATCAGACCTCCTCATTAGACTGACCAGCATGATGTCTGAGTCTGGGTGTGTGTGTGTGTGTGTGTGCGCGCGCTGTGTTGTGTGGTACAAGGTAAACAGTGTTAGTGATATACTATGGAAAAGTTGGTTTGTGGTTCTTCAGATGAGCTGGCATCATTATTTTTCCCATAAGAAACAATGGAAACAGCTGTGTTGATGTACGCGTTTTCCATTCACATGGCCTTTTCAGGCACCAATTAGATGTGTAAATCCAGGGATGACTTTAATAATATATGCCTCTTGTTATATCAAAACTTCAGAAATTGGGGTCTTGAATGCCAGGGTGTAGGTGTACATGGAATTTTCTAATAATATAGCAGAGATGGGCATCAGGATCTCAGAAAATCGTTAAAAATGTTACCCTTGAAACTGTTAGTTGCATATTTGTGTTTTGAAAATTCACCTTATGAAGGGTTTTTCATGAACATGAGGAAGGGAAGGGGAAAGGCTATTTTATATATAGCTTATATATTTTTATTGCATCGTGTTTTATTTATGTTTTGTTTTCATTCACTTAATTTCATCATTCAGGATGAAATTGATGGCCTTCAAAATGAAAACGAAGAACTAAGAAGCAAAAACTTGAGCTTAGAAGAACAACTTAAAACTGTCCTTGGGCCAAGTTCCTCTGTCTCTGACAAAAGTGAAAATGTGAATCAACAGTCTGAGGATGGGAAAATTGACCCCCATTTCATTGAGGAGTGGACTAAAAGGTTGGCAGTTGCTACAGAGTTGCAGAAAGAATTACAAGTGGAAATAGAGAAACTGAAAGAGGTAATAAAATGCCTATTTTACAGTTACCCAATAAGAATTATTTAAAATTATGATAGAAAATTTTGTTAGTACTTTTTAAATTGTATTGAGAAGCAAATGTCATCTCTCTTAGGCAAACAAGACTCTGCGAGCTCAAAATGTGGATCTTGTGCGTGAAAACTCGTACCTGAAAGCAGAGGTGGAAAGCAGGTCTCCCCAAAAGTATGTGTCCTTTTGAAGTTTAGTTTCCCTTGTGTAAGAGCTACAGATACTTCAGATGATGCAAGTACTGCTTGCTCTTGAATAAATATTCTTTAGGGTTTGGCTGGTGAGGTCTCAGGGAGTCCATCTGGGGTATAATTGAAATGGGTCAGGACACAAACATAGAGAGCAGTTGCGTTTTGATGAAATCACTGCTGCTGTTTGATCTAATCTACTCTTGTCTCATAAGGTTTGGCAGGTACACCGTTGCTGCTCTGGAGGCAAAGATCAGCCAGTACGAGCGTGATGTGAAGCACCTGCAGAAAGCTCTGGAGCGCAGTGATAAATACATTGAGGAACTAGAAGCCAGAGTCTCTGAAAGTCAGACAGGCTTTGACAAGACTGCAGCTGTTAAACACCCTGGTTATGTGCTTTGGGAGATGATGGATGAAGGTCAGGCAGAAGAGGCAGTAGCTGGCCAAGCTCATTGGACAGTGACAGGACAGACAAGTACTATGACAATGAGAGACAGCCTCAGAGACACTGCGGGTACTTTAGTCTGCAAGAAACGTAATATTGACAATGCTGATTTTTCAGCTCCTTCTGACTCTTCTTTAACATCTTCAAAAACCAACGTAACTGGTATGTTTTATGACAACAGCCTAGAAGAAAATTCAACTCCAGAAAAAGGAGACGTTTCTTCCATGGAGCATTCTGTTCTTTCAACCCCATCATCACCTTTCAGATGTCTAAGTTTGAAGAGTCCAAGTGTCTACAATGAACAAAAGCCCAGATTTAAGCCCTTGTCCTATCTGAGGAAACTCAGTTTTGATGATTGCAGCAGTAGTTTGTGTACAACAGCTAAAAGTTTAGCCGTTCCCACCTGTGCTAGTAGAGTATATGCTGACCGAAAATCCTCCAAACCTGTGCTCTGGGAAGCCTGCACTTCAGAGTTTCCACATTTAACTTGTCAGGATGAACATGATAAGCACCTGAAGGGTCATGAAGAACACATGGTGAGGACCTTGCAGAGTGCAGGAGATTGTGCAACAGATGACCAAAGAACTGTAAGCGAGGCCTCCATGGACGCTGCGTATCTGGACAAAGTTTCTGAACTGGATTCGATGATATCTGAGGGTGAAAGCAACAGGGATCCTCATTATCCTGTCAGCTCAATGCAATCCGCTGAGTTTGATATTTCTTTGATACCACAGTTGGACTCTAGCATGAGCCTTATGTCCCAAACAAGTTCTTCACTTGCAGAAGCAGAGAAAGCTCATATTGTGTCCAGCTCCGAACTGTGTATTAAAGGGACACCTAATCTACAAGATGTGTCCATATCTGACAACACTCAGCTGACCCAGGATACGCTGGAGGTTTCCTCAGTTCAAGATGACACCATGGTAACTGGAGCTCAGATAAGACGTGTTTCTCAATCAAGCAAAACATCAGATGTACAATTACCTTTTCACATTTGTGGTTCGCATGGAGTGGAGGCAAAATCTACACTTTTTTCTAGTCCATCTGATTGTCATTTTGCCGAGGCTGAAACTTTATTCCAAAACACTGCAGGATCTGAAAATGCAGCAGGATATAAAGCAAAAGCAAAGTCAAATAAAAGACAAATACAGGGCTATATGAATGATGCAGCCAGTCCCTCTAAAATGTCAAAGATAGCGTGATGGCTATACCATTCTCTAATCCCCGCCCAGCAAGAATCCACTTACTTTAAAATTGGGTATAGTTCTGGCGATCAGGAGCTATCTATTGTGGAAAAGTCTATTTCAGTAACTAAACTAGACAACTTAAACATATGGCTGGCTCTTCATTTGTAATAGTACAGGATTTATGTAAAATGTGAAATCTTTTTATGTTCATATTTGATAAGTTGTGCCAGGTACAAATGCATTGTTTAAAATATCTAAAGCCAGGGTGATTTTTTTTTTTTTTTTTTTTTTTTGCAAAACTGCAATACAAGTACAGAGTAGGAAAAGGATNAATATCTAAAGCCAGGGTGTTTTTTTTTTTTTTTTTTTTTTTTTGCAAAACTGCAATACAAGTACAGAGTAGGAAAAGGATATCATTTTTAAACCATGTTCATATGATTTTAAAGAACAGCTGTTGATTTTTATATTTTAATTTTTTTGTGCAAAAAAAGTTCAAATTTTTAATAAATATACCAAGATGGAAAACACATTTGAAGTGTCTTCTTTATAAACCTGTTCTGGTTAATGTATCCAGTAAATGACTAAGTCTTGTAGATTAGTTACATTTAAACATATTTTTGCTCAGTAATTAAACTAGTTTCAAAATAGGAAGGTATATAAAACTTTATGCTCCAGTATGTATGTAAATGGAACCTAACACAAATTCACATGTAACATCTTTTGTCAACATTACAGTGGTGTAATAAACTATTGTATCAAATGATGGTTGCAATTCATTTTTATTTTCGCCAGCAAGCAGGTACTATATTCAGTATGTAGTTGTTAAGAGCAAAAAATGCTGCCCCCCCCCCCCGCACTCTCTACTGTCTCATTAAACATCCCAAAAGCTTGTAAAAATGAGCTTCTTACCACAAAATTAAATCTGTCATCGCCAAAAGTGCACTAAACACATTGATTTAATATCCACCATAACCTTGTAAACAGACCCTCAATTAATTAATCCCAACGAATTAGCACTTTATTATGTTAAACACTACAGAGTTCACGAATTAAAATTCCATGTAAGTGATTAAACGTTTGTAAAATATACACCGTTTTGCCATATATATACAGTAAATCAGATCACGGTACTTGTGGTGAGAGGCTCCTTCCAGATCAGCAGCAAGACCAGAAGCAATATTTATACTTTTAACAGTATTGAAGGCATTATTGTTTCTATTTTTGACACTTTAACGAGGTTTTAATAAAAGTCACCTGTACTAAATTTACTTTAAAAACAATTTCAAATAATGTGTCTTTATACCAAGCATTGAGTTGAGAACAATAATACTCGACGAGAGTCGAGTTTATACCATAATTGTTGATCTGAAATATATTCAATTTCGGAGTTTAAAGATAAACATTTTTTTTGCTATTAAATATGAATTCTTGAATTTGATAGGTTTACAATCCGTTAGTATTCGATTATCAAAAATATGAATTACCACTGACGTTTACTTGTTCGGCAACACGTATAAAACAATTTGTAAGAAGCAGTTGATATTTATGACAGTTACCGCTGATGACAAAATACCTTCGCAGTTTCTACCGCAAATTATCAACCAAGTCCTCCTCCCAGTCCGGCACGGGCCACATCTCGCGAGAGGAGCCGAGAAGAGAAGCAGGACAGAGAGGGGAGGGGGGCTCAGGTGTACAGACGCTGCTCTCATCTCGGCCAGTGAGGATCAGTGACCGCGCGGCTGCGAGCGTCGCCCTGAGAGTGTGTGTGTGTGTGTGTGTGAGTATGAGTGTGTGTGATCTTCACACTCGGCACTGCCACTTCATGCACTGCGACTTCCCAAACTAGAATCGCAGTTTTGTTGTTTTTTTTTTCCTTTGTGCACTTTATTGTATTAGGATTGTTTTTGTGTATAATAGCGCGATCAAAATGATGTCAATGAACAGCAAACAGCCTCATTTCGCCATGCATCCGGCTCTACCTGAACCCAAATACACCTCCCTGCACTCGAGCTCGGAAGCAATACGAAGAGCGTGTCTGCAAACTCCACAGGTAAACCGACCTAACTTTCCTGATGTGCATGTGCGGGGGAAAAAAATGCTCCGTACATCCTGCACCTATTTTAAATGTTTAATTTTATTGTTGTTCTGCCATCGTTTTGTTTACATTCGTTTGTTCATTCATATTAGAGTCTAGGACCCTTTTGTATTTTACACTGTAATTTTATTTAACTTTTTTGAATTTTCTAAAGTGACAGTCGCCAGCTTCTTCTTACACGTGCATTAATTTCTATTTTGTTTACTCCTCTTTCCCGCCGATCGTGGGTCCCAGTTACAGAGCAACATCTTCGCGAGCCTGGATGAGACGCTGCTGGCCCGCGCTGAAGCGTTGGCGGCTGTGGACATCGCCGTGTCCCAGGGAAAGACCCACCCGTTCAAACCCGACGCCACGTACCACACGATGAGCAGCGTGCCCTGCTCGTCCACGTCCACCGTGCCTCTGGCCCACCACCACCACCACCACCATCATCACCACCACCACCAGAACCTGGAACCTCCGGACCTCATGGACCACATCAGCTCGCCACCACTGACCCTGATGCCTGGAGGACACGATGGGACAGGAGGTGGAGGTGGCAGTGGCGGAGGTGGAGGTGGTGGTGGTTTAATCTCCACCACTGCCCATCCGCACCCACACATGCACGGCCTGAGTCACCTTTCCCACCAGGCTGCCATGAACATGAACTCTCCCTTGACCCACCACGGACTTCTACCTGGCCACCACGGGGGGTCCCAGAGCGCGCCGGGACTCCCCAGCAACGGACTGCCTTCCATCTGCGACTCGGATACGGACCCCAGGGAACTGGAGGCGTTTGCGGAGAGGTTCAAACAGCGGAGGATCAAGCTGGGGGTCACCCAGGCGGATGTTGGCGGGGCTCTGGCCAACCTCAAGATCCCGGGCGTGGGCTCCCTGAGCCAGAGCACCATCTGCCGCTTCGAATCGTTGACTCTGTCGCACAACAACATGATCGCGCTCAAGCCCATCCTCCAAGCGTGGCTGGAAGAGGCCGAGGGGGCCCAGCGCGAGAAAATGAGCAAACCCGATATTTTCAGCGGGGCAGAAAAGAAACGCAAGAGGACCTCCATAGCGGCTCCGGAGAAGAGGTCTCTGGAAGCCTACTTCGCTGTGCAGCCCAGACCCTCGTCCGAGAAGATCGCAGCCATCGCCGAGAAACTGGACCTCAAGAAGAACGTGGTGCGCGTGTGGTTCTGCAACCAGAGACAAAAACAGAAGCGCTTAAAATTCTCGGCAACGCATTAACGAACTGCACGTGGCTACTCACGTTCGATCCTTTACCCACCACGCGTAGCTACTTTTTATTTTACTTTACCCTCTCCCCCCACTATGGACATAAACGGTACACATAACAGTCTTCCTTTTTCTTGTCGAAGGCTTTAAATACAACGTGGCGATCGGTGAAATTATCGTTTTTTTATGTTTATCTGTTTTTGTAAGGCGTCCTGTTTCTCTCATTTATTTTCTTGTGAGGTTTGCGAATAACAGGTCAATACCAGGTAACCACGTGGTGTACGACTTGGTTAAACCATATAACACAGATGAAACCTTAAAAAAAAGCACTTTCAAACGAAGGTAATTATTTACCTTAAAGATTACATACTGGCTATTTACAAAACATCAGTATCAAACTGGATGGGTTTCCGATCCACCCCTACAGTGAAAACAGTTTATTGTTACAGAAAGTAATTGATCGGGATCAGTCAGCTGACAAGCCGCCTGCTTTGCGGGATGTGGGCTAAATCGCGCGCTGGGATTGGCCAGTTTCTGCGGAACATTAATATGACAAACGGTGCCAATCGACAAGGATACAGGTGTCAACTAAAGAAAGCTTGATAATAGTAAAAATAATAATATGGGTGACCGGGTAACAAGTCAACACATTAGTCATTGATGGTATTAATGAAAGCTCGATCATTTATTTATTTATTTATTTATTTATTTATTTATTTATTTATTTATTTATTGGGAAATCCATAGACGTCTCAGTGTCATACAGTTTTCATCAAAAAATAATTGTTCAGTATTCAAAAAGTCTGCATGGTTTAATTTTCTTTAAAACCTGGTTCCTGTAATATAAAACTGTGTGCCACTTCTAAAAGTTAATTTTGATTTTCACTAAAATCTATAGTTATGTAAAATAGATTGATTATAGAGATAACGTTAAAATTGGTGACACGATGCAGTCTGAACCCGACACAATATTTTAGCTTTCAATTTAATATTTAAATTCGCATGATTCCGATGCGTTTTAACAGTTTTGATTTTTTTGTGAAGTACGATTTGGAACGCAGACATTCTATGCACTACAGCGAGTGTGTTGCTGTGACCCCTCACCAGTCGTGGCTCACGTTTCATTTTGTGCACAGCTATGTATACACACTGTTGTCACGTGTGTGTGTGTGTGTGTGTGTGTGTGTGTGTGTGTGTGTGTGTGTGTGTTTCACAACACCTTTCTGTCCACTCTGGTATGCATTTCCCCCACTTTCCCGGAGCTTCCTTCTATTTTGTGTCTTCTTTTAATTTCTTTAATATTAAATTAATTCTGTAAGCCAAACCCCACAGCTGGGACATGTGTCCCGGCACTCTTGCAAATAAAGGAAAAGAAGCAAAACCTCTGTTCTCTGTGAAATTTCGCCACGAATACACCACAAATCACTGCTGCGTTTGACTGTTTGCGAGGTTAGTATATATAAGAGCGAGAGAGATTTACAGTATTTCCCTGCATCTGCAACTTAAAAAAAACGATGTTTTCTTCTGTTAAAGTGTAGCGTACTTGCAACAAACAAGCCTAATTCAGAACTAAAAAGGTCCTTTAAGAAATCATATTCAAAAGGTCATTATAACTTCATATAAATCCACACTTTTACTTACAGTTTTACTTGCGTTTATTAAACTATCGTAGGGCTGGTGCTTTTATGCCAAGTGCCACCTCCTCCCCGGCACTGTCAGTTTAGATGATTTTACACCACCTACTCAGAACCTTTTGATTTGCATATCTGCAAAATTTCAACGTGTCCAACTGTCTCTTGTAATGGTATTAAATCTGAAATATCACATCAGTAGTCTTTAAGATGCTTACAGTCTTTCATCCTTGAAGTGATTTTTTTGTGTATAAAAACGATGTATACTAGAGGCGCTACAATAATTTATGGACTTTAGCGCGAAAATTGGACTTTCGGTAACCTGGAAGCAAAATCAATAAAGTTAATAACCATATATGTAATACCTGGAAAGGTAAGTGATTTTTTTTCTAAACTATTCTCCCCTTTTTAAAGACTCGTAATGTACGCTGCTGATCTGATAAGACATGTTGACAGTAAAGAATTGGAATCCAGTGCTTGCAAAGAACGTGTGAGGAGCGCTTCCTCTGGTCTTCACCGCTTTACTGGGTTAAGCACCGTTAGACGGGTAATATTCGCACAACGAGAAACACGTGCCTGGTACACAGCCACACACAGCTACACACACCGACATCAGATCAACAAACAACTGCACGACAATAGTGCCACATTTCACAACTTTTACCTTGATCTTCAGTTGTACAAATATTCTGAGCATTCCTTGAATGGCTATTAGAAGTACGAAAATGACATTTAAAAATAAAAGCCTCGACTGTCAGACGGACGCAGTGTTCCACGACCTATTGCACGTTTGTTTTCCCCCTATTATGACTTAAATAGCCGTTTCGTTTTTATTTAATTTTATATATTTTTTCAAAAATTCGTTCTGAAATAAACTGTAGTTACTGTCTTAATTGTAGCCTATCGTTTAAAAGCAGGTGGCTGTTTTTGAACAGTTTCCACAGGCGCTGTGCGGGTTCCACAAGGCAGCCTTGATCCAGTCCAAGAAACTTCGAGCTTAACGGACAGTTAAACGTCAGCACAGCCACAATAAACATTTAATGAATAGAGATTTGACACTATGTCTCCAAAGAGTCTCAGAATGATTTAAAATAACGTTTTCACTCATATCCTTCTCTTACAAGGTAAATAAGATGTAAAAATACGAATGGATTAGTTCATTGATAGTGGCCAGTGACCCTTTGCTTGCCAAACCCTGGTTCCGGGATATCAGAGACACCTTCCAGTGGTTTCCAGTTTCCTGCCTTTAAAATGAAATGTTAAAATCAGGTGATGCAATATTAATCGCTCGTTGCTGATATAAAATGCAATATTTTGGGAGAGCTAACGGGCTTTCCTGGGAAGGGCCTCAGCTGCAGTCCGCGGAAGGGACTTTATTGCTTTTGTCTGGCTTTCGGCTACGGTGAAGAAAACGCTCCGTGAGTATTTACTTTCTCATCCTTTCCTGCCTCTTACTGTTTATATACAGCAGTTTTCTCTTTATATTTCAATCGGGATTTGATTCATGCCAAAATAAAAACAAATTACTGTCCTGTGCAGTACTTAAGTAAAGTTAAACTCTATAACATAATAGGCACATAAATTTTTTCGAGTATCAACATTTTTATTGAATCATTTTAAGTTATATTTTATTTATTTATTTTCATTATTATTATTTTTTACTGTATTTACTTTCAAGGAGGGTGTGATCAAACTTAAGGAAAACTTCCTGTTGGTCAAGACAGATGCGCGTCCTGGTTCAAAAATATGTTTTCAGCTTTATATATTGTGTGCAGTGAAAATGAAAATGGCTTTACATTCATATTTATATTAACGTTAAAGATTATTACAAAATGATTTAGACTACATTTTTATCGTGCTTCAGGAAAACCCACCAAATTTAACTTCAACTTAGGCTAAATGTGTAAAATAACTGAATTAAAAAATGTGTGCAGCCTATTTGGACGTTTTTGAAATTAAATTTAATTTATTATTTGGTTTACATTTATTGTTTTAAACGTTTTTTTTTTTTTCTTCTCCACAAAACTAACCTGAGGAGCCCCTTTGTCTCCCGGGCGCTCGGCGGCCGCCGACGCATTATTGAGGCCCGGATGAGAGCGCTGTGGGCCGCCGGGTTTCCGAGCGCCGCTGTCTGGCCGCACAGAAGCGCTAATACGGCGACACCCGTAGGGGACGCCGCAGGTCCCGGGTCCCAGCTGCCTCGCGCGCCATATGCCAGCACGTTCGCCACGTGGATCTATTAATCAAGAAAGAGTTCATCTGGAGAACCTCCCCAATATCCCACCACCACTTTCAACCATCTATGTGTTTTTCTCTCTCTCTCTCTCTCTCTCTCTCTCTCTCTCTCTCTCGCGCTCTCTCTCTCTCTTTCTCTCTGTGTTTGGTCTGAGACAAGAGTTTATTATAGGTTGAAGATCTTTTTTATTAATTTTTTGTAGGTCAGCTGAGAATATTTTCATCAGAACATCTTCATGCAGTTCAGCAGCTGCCATACTGTATGCTGTCTACTTGTTTCTTATTTTTGAAACTGAAAACTTGACTCCACCGATTCTCCTATAATGCAAAACAGTATGTTATTATACACGTCTGATAATTAAATATTTATGACAGCAGGTGGCAGAGTGGTTAAGATCAGTGCCTTGTAATCTGCAGGTCCTGGCTTTGAATCTTCCTCCTGCTGTAGTACAGTTTGTCAACCCATTTGCCTTGAATTACTACTGATGTAGCTTATACATTAGTAAATCATTGTAAAGTTGTTTATGTGACATTGTAAATTGGGCAAAAACATCATATTAGTTAATAAGTATAACAATATTTCTGTGTATAAAGGTTACAAATTTTCCTTATTTTTTGAATGAATCCTTTATACATTTTAGCTTTAACCAGCTAAGGCCTCTGCTGTCATGAGAGCTGTCACGTGATAAATCCTCGTAATTGAACTGCTTTAGGCAATGAATTGAACAGTAATTAAAGCAGCAAATGATACTAATAACATGAAATCACTTTGATGACAGAGATAAAAAGATTGCTTTAGGAGAAAACACCAGTCAACTGTACTCGGCATATCAAACCACAATTTTCACTTCCAGTGTAAAATGTCATTTAATATAGAATGTAGTTACACATATATAATTGTGTTGTTTCCCAAATACAATGATTGAAAAAGAATTGAACACTTTCATGATTTTGTTACTCAGCAACTAAGTACCATATGAACATGTAATCTAAGATAATTTGTTAAGTAATTCATGGCTTTTTCTTAATCCAACAAATGCTAAATATGCTACATGTTCATGTGGTACTTAGTTGCTGAGTAATAAAATCATGAAAGTGCTCAATACTTTTTGAATCACTCTGTACAGTGTTTCTCATGTAGCTGGAACCATATCCAATATGTAATAATGGTGCAAAACATAATTAGAGACCAAAATAATGTCCTCCAAAGTAAGAGTTTTACTGAGTTTCACTTTGAGGCGTGATGTTCTGATTTCAACTGAGATCTTGACCATTTCGAGAATAAGACAAGTAAAGCAGGTTCAGCAGGTAACTGATAAAATGATAAATGGCAAAATAAACTTTAAAGAATAGTGCTGGTGAAATATACTGTACGTGCATAGGATTTCATAGGCTCCATTCCCTTTTGCTGGGATGTGACATTTGTTATAACAATGATGACAGGATTTGACCTCTGAATAGAAATGTGAGAATGGGGCAAACGTGTATGTCCTCTAAGTGTGTGTTCATTTCAGGGCTATATTTGCATTGTAATCAAGCAGGACCATGGAGCCGTCAGCTGTGGACATTGTTGACTCAGCAGCGGCGCTCAATCATAGGAGCTCCAGAACCAGACATACAACTTATTTATCTAATAAATCCACAATTTAGGAAGAAAAATATTTGAGTGACCACACTTGACCTCTTGTCACATGTAGTGAAATAGAAAGATGAAATGACAGCAGTAACTACTTCTTAGGGATGAACAGTCACCCTTCTGCATTTGCACACTTAAACTGCCAGGTTTTGATGTTTTGGGGCAGTCTTTGCTTGTAGGTGATAGATTCCTTGAATAAGACAATTATTATAATATATCTGACAAAACGTATTCTGTCAATTTCTGTATCTGGGTAGAACTTAGTCTTATGAATTCAGATGCACACTGAACAGTCTTTATATAATGTGTGTTGAACACACTATAGTTAGAAAAAAGATTAAATGGGTTAAAATGATGTGAATCTAAACTATGAGAATGTGCCCTGGGGGTTAGAGCTGTCTTTCCACAGCCACTCTGAAGTCATGCATCAATAACACATTAATAGAACTTCTTGGAATAAAACCTTTCAATGGAAAGGTCATTAACCCATAAGTAAGTGTGATGGGCCAACAATCCTTAATTTGCCACTAAACGGTTTATTTGCATTTCCTATTAGCTCCTTCTGTTTGACAGATTACTTGCTTTAGGTAACATTACAAGCTTAAAACCCATTCAATCTTTGAACTTTTGATCATTTTCACATTGATAGAAAAAGTTATAATATTAAGATGTTTAAATACAGTCAGCACTGAATTACCACATATGAAATCAGATGATGAGTTTGTATGTATTTTTGAGCCCATTTTCTCATGACAGTGGAGTGTGTTTGTGGCTTGACTGCAAAATGAAGAAATGTAATGAATACATTAAAAATAATTAAACAAAATAACCTTTAATTTGTAGAATTACACTGATTTGCAAATACTTGTAATGTTACTTTGCATATGAATAATATTACATTAAAAACATCTGATAAATAGAGAGAAAATAGAAAGAAAGAGAGAGAGAAAGATATTCTGGGGACAAGAAGACTGGTCATTGAGGAGCACATTAAATATTTTATGAGCAGGCAGAGAAGATGGGAAAGAAGGTGGACAGAAAGGTTAGTTCAACTCAATTTGCAGAGCTGTGGAATGCCTTTGCTAGCAAGCGCTGGAGAGGAATAAATGTTAAAACCATCTCTTCCAGTGAAACTAAAACTATGCGACTGGCATCCAGTATTCAGACAGGCCAAACGTGTGATCTATATATCCTGGAGCCATCTGTATGTCTATACAGTGTAGAAGTTACCTAAGAAGTCCCAAGAAGAGCTTTTTGTTGAGGGAAATGCTAAGCCTCAGCCAAATTTTTCTGCCAACATGTAAGTTTACAAGTTTAACATGTAAAATTAACATTTAATTAAAGAAAAATTTGAACCATCATAAGGAAAGTAAGTAAAATTTTACAAATGACTGGTGCAGTTAGTATTGAGCAGCACTGTACTTAATTTTTCTTAGGAAGGAAACAATAATATTCATATTTTTTCTGCCTTCATAAATTGTTTCCAAGAATATCTTAGTTGTTTTTTTCTGCTATTCTGTTTGTGTGACAGGATACAAGCCTATTGGCTCAGTATTCATGCAATGATTCAAAAGATCTTTAACAAAAATTTACGTTAGTGCATGTTAAACGACAACTTGGGTTCTGTTTTTGAAGAAGAAGTTATGTAATGTCAATCAATTACTTCTACTAATTTACTATTTGTCAAGGAAATGTAATTATTACTATGGTTCCCAGTAGAAGCTAACTCTAGAAATATGAGGTTGACTCACGCCTTACTTTCTTCTTCTGGAAAAGTAAGATTAAAGATTAGATTTCTCTCTGGATTTTTCAATACCCAGAAGTCTCTGATAGCTTCTAGACCATAAACTTTGCCTTCTTCATGGGTTTTGGGACACTTATGGACCCACACTGGACTTTATAGTTGTGCGCTATAGGCCATTGCCAGAATCATATTCGACTTAGGTGGCTGCACAACATATGGGCCGTCTTGGTGACAATGGCCAGGTATGCAATTTCATTAACACTCATCCCCATGCAGCAGCAGCAGGTTAAGGTGACAATATCATCCCCTGGATCCAATTGCAGTGATACTGTTCTCCAGACATCCACCAATTGGATCATCACTTGGCAGAGTGTCACCAATGTGTGTGAAGTCCAAAAATAGCAGTTCACAGGATCTGTCCTTCCACAAAGGCAGCCACAAAAATGTCACGATGTGAGGATGACACTCCTGCCAAAACTCAGAAAGTTGATAGAAGGATCAAAAAGACACAAATATTGGACATTAAAAAGTAAATTTACTGTGGTTATTCATTGTGACTTTTTAGTTTAACAGAAATGATGACTTTGCAATCCTGTGACAACATTGCATTCTGCATGTCTATTTAATCCATACCTTTGAGCAGCACAACCAGTTTGAATATGGGTGCAAGTATGATTCCATACCCTCAAGCCTCTAGTTTACCAGAAGATTCTAAAAAAGGTTGCATGACTTTCACATTGAAGAATAATTTTAATAATACAAAATGTAATATATATTCAAAATTAACATTATTAACTTTATAATAAATGATACAATGTATAAATATTAAAATAATAATAACAATATTTATGCATTTATTTATGCATGTACAGTACTGTGCAAAAGTCTTAGGCACCTGTGGGAAAAAGGCTATTAAGTGAGGATGGTTCCAAAACTAATGCCATGAATACTTATTAATCAATAAACCTTCTAAAAAGTGCGGTAGACAAAAAAAACCTCAATCAAATCAATATTTGGTGGGACCGCCCTTTGCCTTTAAAAAAGCATCAATTCTCTTATGCAAACCTGCATGCAGTTTAAGGTAGAGGTTGGTAGGTTCTTCCAAACGTTTTGAAGAACTGGTCACAGTTCTTCTGCAGACTTTGACTGTCTCTGCATGTCCTCCCAGACTGACTTGATCATGTTGAGATCAGGGCTCTGTGGGGACCATACCATCTGTTGCAGGATTCCTTCTTTTTGCTCAAGATGGTTCTGTACGACTGAGATCGGGTGTTTGAGGTCATTCTCAGGCTGCAGAATGAATTTGGGACCAATCAGAAACCTCCCTGATGGTAGATAAGAATCTACCTGTACTTCTCAACAGACATTGAAATTGCATGCCTAAGACTTTTGCACAGTACTCTATTTATACATATAAGTCCTTGGAAAATATGTATTCAGAATTATCACTGCTTCATTTATCACAGGCATTGCAGGATCATTTTTTAAAAATTTGTTTATTCATTTAGCAAACACTTTTCTCCAAAGCACCACACATTATTAAGCTGCTTACAGTTATTTATCAATTTACAGAGGTGGGTCATTTTATTGCAGCAATGCAGTGTAAGTTCCTTGCTCATGGGTTAGACCCTAACCCTACAGCAAGAGATGGAATTCAAACCCGAGTCCTTCAAGTGCAAAGCAGCTGCTCCAACCACTGCAGTACGATAAGCATAATTCCACAGAAAGTCAATGAGTCAGTTTTACTTATATGAAAGTCTTGATAGCAACTGTAGTTCATCGACTACGTTGTTCATTGACCAATAATACTGTTGCATTAGAAAAAAAAAATGTTTCATTGTTAAAACATTAATAAAAATGATTAAATCCTAGCTAAACCCCTGGATCCTAACTACAGTGAATTATTAGGCTTTTTTATACACCTTATTAAATAATTTTATAGATGTATATACAGTATGTGGAGCCAAGTTTCAGATTGGGATGATATGTTGAATTAGGCAAATACTGTATCAAAAATATGAGGAAATAAAAAAAAACTAATTACAGCAGTAAAAGACAATACAAAACGGATGAGAATCAGTAATATTTTGAAAGTTGCAGACATCATTTGTTAAAATTCTGGGTGACATGTTACTGTTGCAGATAGTGTCAACCCTGAATTGCATTAATAAATATCAGTGCATTTCCATCTGTATACATGGGAGAATGTATAATATATTAGCCAACTAAGTCACCCTAGATAAGGACCTCTGCAAAACAACTTAATAATATACATATAATGGCTTCAGCATATCCTGCTGACTGAGATCTTATGCATGTCAGATCCAACAAGCTTCACAGACAACAGCGTTTCTGCATCATCTTATTAATATGATTGGAGGGGCTGGGATATCAAGGCTTGTAATGGTGACACAGAAATCCAATGGTCATAATCAATATTTGCTCCACATATTGACCATAACTGCAGTGAGAAAAAGAAAGAAAGAAAGAAAGAAAGAAAGAGAGGAAAAAACACATTGATGAATTATTCACAATGATAACATACACAGAGGAAATCGATAAGGAAAACCTGATATTAACAGCAAATTAAATGTGACTGCAAGAGGTGCCAAGAGTCTGCTAGCAACAGAGAGGTTGAGGAGGGTTTTTTTTTCTTTTCCCTATCAGGGGAGAAAAGGCCTCCTCTTCAAAACCACCATTGTTGCCATTGTTAATGACAGCCTGAGACACATTTAGTATTGTTAACTGAATGGGTGGATCGGTTCTTAAGACATAAATACATTAATAGATTTTGGACATAACGTCGCTATAAGTGTAAACCATAGGCGTTTTCCTAAAAAAGGGGGGTAAGAAATTGTACGATTTAAAACAACATTCCGGCAGTAATAGATGAAAGTAATATCCCTTAAGCCATTTGCAACCATTTATATGAACATAACAATGAAATGTGTTTACACAGTGCCTGTTCCACAGAGGTTTGTCACAGTAATAGTCCTAGATCATTGGTGTTTTAGCCATTTAAGTTCCACGAATGTCTGGGATTTGTTTCCACCAAACTTTACATGGCATATTATCCAGTGTAGCTTGGTAAATAATGCTGCTACAAAGTTAAATTGCTCTACGTATAGTTTATTAGCTTGGTTTGCTGCATTTCACCGGGAACATAAACTAATATCTTTATAAGTGCAACTCATTCAAAATTGATCTGTCAATAAACCTTTGGATTTTTTTTGTTACAACAAACATTGCATATAACATTATATAGGTGCTTATCTTGTTCAAAATGGGCTCAGGAAATTTATGTCTGATACATTTAAAATACTATACCTGCTACATTTGAATGTTCATTGAATTTATATAGTCAGTTGCTTAAAAACCTGTCTTTAGAGGATTTGTTGTTGTTTATTCGATTACTGGTCCAGTAACCATTTACTAAGACAGTCATATTAACTAAGTAACTATATAAAGTTCAAAGCTGAACTGAATGTTTAAAAATTAGCCTGCATTGCACGAACACGGCTGCCTTCTTTAACTTGTGTGCTCTTAGTTCTGCCAGACTAAATTACCCTTTATAAATTACGCTTTATATCCTTCTACCCTTTTTTCATAGTTATTCATATTAAATCATTCAGACTGAAAACAGACCAATGAGTTTTACATCAGCTCAGCCACATTATATTCCAATCATCCCACTTTGATTTTGCATGCAAATTCCACCTCAGTTCCATATAATATAAAAGCAAAAATGGATGCATTGATTCAGGAACTGGAATTTAACATTTTATGAACCTTATTAGATGCAGGCAGAAACTAAGGTATACCCCAGTAGACCAAAAAATAAAACATATATTTAGTTGTGTGACTCTGAAGGTTCATGGAATCCAGCTGGGAGGGAACATAAACATATATAATTTTTTTTTCCATTAATAACAAGCCATTGATTATATTCTACTGTTTAAAGGTGACTTAGCTTTAAAACACCAATGAGGAAAACAATAAAGTCTTTCAAAGCAAAATTTACATTTGGAAAAGTGCACCAGTTCCCAGTGGCCATATCATTTTCAATCAATATTACCCCATGCTGGCTTTCTTTCTACCTGTAATGAATAAGAATGAGCATGAATTCTATGTGATGGAATTAATTTTACTCAAATTTGGCTTATTTATTTATTGCCATTTAAGCCATGTGTTCAGCACCCTGTTAGTCATTCCAAATTCCATGTTGGTTGTAACAAAACAAATTCTTGTAAAAGAAGTTTAGAATCGCAGTTCTTTGTCTTTAGGACCTAGTTTTACTGAAACCTTTGTGGTTCTGGAGTTAACAGAATTGGAAAATAAGTCAAAGTAAAATTATAATAAATAATGATCAACCTTTTTTCCGACAGCTATCTATTTTGGTTTAATTCTGTTCTAATTGAAATCCATGTGTTATTAATGTTCTGCCTTTTTATCACTAACTTCACCACTTGTGTGTTTTATACTAAGATGAATATATATATATATATATATATATATATATATATATATTTTTTTTTTTTTCTTTTTTTTTGCCAAAGTTCAGTGAACTGCAGGTCCTGTAGGTTCTTTTCCTTTTTTATCATTCTGAAGGTCTGAAGGACATCATCATGTCCAACCAAGTTTAATCAAAAAGTGAAGTCACGCTCTTCGGTGTATTGCATGACAATGACATCAGGTTGCTAACAGTCTGGAAAATTCAACTTGATGACCTCATGTCAAATTTGGGAGTGGAGTCCTTGTGGCTTGTGGCCCTGCCCAGAATATTCCATTAGGATGTATCAACACATTTATAATCATTTAAATTAACAATATTTTTTAGACTTTTAAATATTACATTTTTTCACTAAAAAATACATGCATGCTTATTTTTTTTATTATAGAAACAAAAAGAGAAACAAAACATAAATAAAATGGGTGAACCACTGTGAACAACTGTTCAGCAAAGGCTTTCTGTAATAATACTTTAGGACACTGGTCTTTATAAATTTATAGGGATTTATACAACAAATATCTTTTCTGATGGCCCTCTTGCATGTGTAAATATTCAGCCTACACGACACACAACGTGGTACCTCACTGACAGGTACCAACCCTTTGTAGTGAGGAACAATTGTACAGAGTCTCTTCTTTATGTATAATACATGTGCTGTTTTCAAAATATAGCAGGACATCCCCTTGTCACCCACACACCGAGTTTTTTTCCTTCCAATTCATGACAAAATCCACAAACATAAATGGAAGACACGAGTTCCACAACAATTTTAAAGCAAAAATTATGTGTGTTTCCTGATGTACAGAATCATTTTCATAAAAAAAAAAAATCAAGTGTTAATGAAAATCTAAATCACTGGAAAAATATGGCTTTGAAAAATACCAACAACTATGCAGAGCCATAAAGATAATATTTGTTGGCACATAAAAGGACATTGTGTTATTCAGGCTGACAGAGATGTCTTTACAGCACAGGAAGCACATTAAAACACCTTCGAATTCATGTCCAGCCCACTTTTCCCTTGAATTATTGATGATAATTGGCATAGTACAGTGACTATGTATAACAGCAATACATAAAGCAGTAACAATCTATGTTCTTAGTCAGCAAAGATTAATCTTTTTTTATATACGGTTTAGAATTAATTATTCTGATGGAGACTTTGGAAGCATCATTTCGAAAGATTCCATAAAACAGACAAGAGTGGAATACATGTTGTATAGAATGGTATAAAACCAAATAAGAGGCCTTCCATGTTCTGTCTGTCAAAATGTATTTCTGGTACTCAGGTTTTGCCCCCTCTTATAGCTAGAGGGCAAAGAACTGCCCTACGGTTAAAAAAAGGAACCCATCAATTTCAGTGGCTTCCCCAAACAGCAGCAGCCTTCACCTTTGGCTAGTGTGAAGTATTGATTAGGTTCATTGCAGTAGCAAGATGGAAGGGGCAACACCAAGCTGGGGGGTACAGTGGTGCTGTCTGCCCCTCATGTCAAAGGCCAGAAAATGTTGATGTGTTCTGTTTCTTCACAGGACTAAAGAGGGAGGGGGAGTCAGGGTTTCTTTGGATAAAAGCCTCTTGATGAAAAGGCCCACTGGACCTTCTTTCAAAAGCAAGATGGTCAAGAACAGACAAGAGCTTTTTAGGCATTTCATCCATCGCTGCTGAAAAGTAGGGAACCTGCAAATGATGGGATTCTTATCTG
This sequence comes from Arapaima gigas, assembly GCA_900497675.1. Classification (NCBI taxonomy): domain Eukaryota; kingdom Metazoa; phylum Chordata; class Actinopteri; order Osteoglossiformes; family Osteoglossidae; genus Arapaima; species Arapaima gigas. Next base: position 596,581 of record UFQX01000160.1, on the reverse strand, counting down.
TCTATCTATCTATCTATTTATGATGCCTTGCTTCTTTAGGAATTGCTTTAGAACTGCTCGGAACAAAGTGCCTCTGAAGAAGGGAGCCCCTGCAGTTTCCTTCTCTAAATTGGTCAAATCATTTGTTAGAATTGCTGTTAGTCAAGCACTCACTCTTGACACACTGTCGGCATTACTCAGCTGCACATGAAAGTGTGTACTGTGGTGACAGAAACATGCTGAGATGTGTAACATACATAGTTTCTCTTTTTTTTTTTTTTTTAACGCAGTGAGGGAATTCTATAGCTCTGATGAAAATTTTGAATTCTAAAAACAAACAGACAAACATTTAGGTATTATTCCTCTAAATATATCTGATTGAAGCTCTGATTCATGTATTGGTACACTGAATATTTTATGACATCATCACTGAACGTACACTAGTGTGTACCACATGAAATTAATCCACAGTCGTGACATAAAGAATGCATGTCTAATTTACAGCACACGTAAGAAGCATGCAACCTCTCATTTTATCATAAATTGTATTCCTCGGCTCAGATGGATTCCACCGCCTCATTGCTTTAAGGCCAAGAAGAGGCAATATGAGCATAATTGAAAGTATAATTAGAGAGACTTTAAATATATGTTGCTGAGGTGTCATTACCCATAAACTTGGCCTTCTTGACCTCATTGTTCTCCCTGTAGACCAGCTTCGTCCTCCTAAATCAACAGTATCTCACTGGATAATGGTGGCTGTGCTGCCTCACTGGTTTCATGGCAAACTAATCATGTATCCATCAGCGAGATCAAACGCACATGTGGAATCAGTAGGAAGGGCGATCAGATTATCATACATTACACGCCATACATAAATGAAGCAATAATGGAATTTAATTTTAAGTACTGTCACTTTTAATGAAGTCTAAAACTTAATTTTTTTCTTCATTTTTAAATGACATGAGCATTTCCAAATATTACCCACCATACAACACTGTTCCATACAACAAAATAGAACATAGATTGTTATTGCTTTATGTATGTGCATATAAAATCTCTGATCTATTTTCCTTTCTTTAACACAGGGAACAAATATTACAGCCAAAAGCAGGTGTTGCAAAAGGCATTCTGAAGACCATTTCAGGCCAGTCATGATCTAAATGAATCCCACCCTATTTTATCTTTGCACTAATAGGTTTGTGGTGGCATTGAATGTTTTAGCTTTTCAAAACTCTCAGAGGGACTTTAAACTCAAGCTCCCAGAGGCAACTTCTGAAGCTTCAACACAGAGCTTTTCCCATCTCCACATCCCTTCAGTGTGGCACAACCCTGCTGATGGTCCAATCCCACGTGGAAATGCTCGCCTGAAATAATTACATGCAGACTCCCCACTGTCACTTTACAGAATACACCAAGAACAAGTAGCTTCAGCAGAATGTGTGATACCCAGTAGAACACAACTGCATTTAACTATTTTCAAAATGTGCTCCACTATGACATTGCGTGTCGCTTACGTCTAATTAAGTGTACGTGTATAGAGAGTGTGTGTGTTAGGGTTATATGTGCTGTTTGCTCATTACACCACCGAGCATGTATCAAACAGGTTGCACACAGGTGATACACCTTGAAGGATTTTATGTTATAATAGAAAAACTGACTGAGCATCACGACATACTTTTCAATATTTCAGACTCCTCTGTTGTCAACATTAAGCATTAAGCATCCTTACAAGACTCCTCTTAAAAATTCCATCTATTATTATTATTATTATTATTATTATTATTATTAGCTACAGTTATTGGACTAGTGTGGTTTTAATTTGGTCACTGTCCACTTTTACATGTGTGGTACTGGGGAGAGGAAGAACTCTCGAGGCATCAGATAATCTGTGAATAATGTCAGTGGGGTGACTGCAGGGCTGAGCTCATCTATTTTTTATTTACCACTCAGACAAATGAAATATGAGCCACCCAGAACAAGGGGACCTTTTGACAGTTCAAAGGAACCCCCACTATGGGTGGTTCCCCCTTGAAGCCGAACAGCACCAGCCCACGAGCGCCACGCTTTGACCCCGCCCCCCACCTTCAACTCTCACCTCCTGATGTCTTCCCCTGCAAAGGGCTCATTAACCCCTGAAAGGGCCTGGAACCAGGCTTGGCTGGTGAGGCTAATTACACCTCCACATCCCGCAACGTGGTGCTCTGATGGAGGGCCCAGCTTCCGGAATGTTTCTGATACACTCTTAATTGAAAACCACACTAGATGTTTTGTGTTAATTAGCAGATGGGGACACCGCCCCCCCCAGCCTAAGTTGCACATGTGAAGATGGAGCTTGGAGGCTGAGGGAAATCCCTGGGAATGGATTCAGTGGAGCTTTTAATTGAGGCAACCTGTGAATTTTAATTTAAATAAAAGCTGCTGCTCTGCTTAAATCATCCAGTGCTTTTATTTTCTCATTAACTAATTATAAAGGGTATTAGACAAATTTACCAATTGGGAACAAATAGTAACACCTGTTCTTGCCTGTTACAATATTACGTGTCTGCATCACCAACACAGAACGCAAATGTCTACAAGAACATAAACGTGGATGCCGTCGTTTGAAACATCCTTTCCAGGCCACTGTTACACTTCTTCCCAGGTCATACATTAACTAGTGATTTACATCAGACATATGATAGCATTTTATGTTGTAATACTATATATATAGCATATAGTAAATAAAACGTCCACCTGTACAGCCTCTTTGGGAGTAAAAAATTTCAAAGCATCTGTTGTACCTGTCAGTATTTTGTGTTCTGAGAAATATTTTTAAAAGTTGTAACTGAATGCTACTGTTCTAAATCATCAGGCTGTCTGAGATTACACAATTATAGTTGGAATAATACATTTTAAAGACACATATATATGCTATTTAGATTTACTCACCTCATTTTTAATGAACAAAAAATCTCATTAGGTATTCCCTTAGTTTGAGAGTATTTTATAGTAATAGAAAATACAAAAAACAAACTTTTTTGCTGTTTTCTTTGAAGCCATGCTAGGGTGAAACAATACATCAGAAGACTGCTCAGTTCTTTTGTATGACAGAACTCTAGGATGTTCATTGTATTCTATAGTAATGCTAACATGCAACAGCTTGACGGCAGAAATAATTTGGCAGATGCTCCCCCCATTATTGTGAAATGAATGGATGATGAGGGGTAATTTCATATACACCACACTCTATAGTTCCATCACTGAGGCCCGAGGGCAAGGCAGTAAGGAGGGAGATGGAGGTGGGGGTGGGATCAGGAAATGGGCTGTATAAAGCTGCACAGGAACACTCAGCAGAAGGATAAGTGACAGCTGTCACTCACATAGCCTGGCAGGATGAGGAGTTTGGAGGTTCCCAAGAACAAATCCTCAGCCGGTGTATATGTCTAACCAGAGTGTACAATCATATACACTTTTTATGATTACTAAGTAATGGTACCGCTTGTAAAATTTGTCAATGTCTTTATTTAAATAACATGCATATGTCCAGAAAGTCCGGTTTCTGTAGAATTTTGTCAGGAACATCCTTAAGGGAAAAGAGACTACATATGTGCCATATGAAATGCTCACAGATGTCTGTAGAAGTACACATCTTTTTTAATACCCTTTTTTATGCAAGGATTGATGACAAGTTGACTACAGTATAATACCATGCAATATAGTATTTAGTTGCAACACATATGCAAATCTTTTAAAATAATCTTAATAAAATAGGAATAATGTATTCTAAAACTCTTATCGCTGGTGTAGCAGTCCCAATACAAGTCAGAGAATTATAATTCCATCTTTACCAAAAAAAAAAGGTTTGAGTGTAAATGAATTAAAGGACAGGATTTACATCACTACTCTGGGTTCTGGCTGCAGAGCACTGATGATCTGCTCTCTTGTAAGGTCTTCGCTATTAGCATTCAGTGCGTTTTATATTGCCTGTACATGACTTGTTGGGTATGAATAGGGAACTGCTTTGCTGAATTTTTTAAACCTGCCATCAAGTCCCACATCGTCTAGCACTGGCTGGCTGTACATGAACTTAATCTGACGTATAAGATTCTAAAAAATAAATACATTTAAAATAAGTAAATGGAACAACATGGCTGTCAATATCAGTGAGAACCTCAGATTTATTTTGCAAATGACACGCCTATAACACAGAGGGGAATAAAAAACAAAAATTATACATATTCATGTTTAAATGCAAGTGTGCTTTTGTACTCTAGCCTACTCCATGACTGAAAAAATGAATTTCATACAGTAAAAAATGTAGATTTACCAAAAAATTATTAAATCCCAGTAATATTGTGCATCCATTTTAAATCATAAAATCAGATGAAAGTTAGTCCTGGCATTGATTTTAGACAGTCAGTTTTTTATAGTTATATATGTGCTTAATGTGTTGATGGGGATGAGTTTTGGCCATGTGTTTACAGTGAATGCGATTTGGAACAGTTGACAACGTGACACGGGCCTCCTTTCCCATGTGTTTGTTTCAGTGCAAAAGTGACACCAGAGAGCTGTGCGAACAGGAGCCGGGAAGCCGGGCTTTTGGAACCCCTGCCTGCTTCTTTAAACACAGCCCTGTCAGAAGCAGCACTCCTCATGAAAGCTCATATGGAAAGAAGGAAGAAGATGGCATGACCCCGAAAAGTGACAGCATTTCAGGACCTCTCACTGAACCTTTTCCTGCTTCATGTGACAAACAACACACTACTGCAATTGTCTAACAAACACAATATATTTTATCCACATTTGTAAACCTGCATTCACTTCGTCCCATCGTTTGTTGGTTCTTATATTTAATTAGACAATATTGGTCTAGTTTTCAGAAGTTAATTTTCTTCCAGATCAATTATAAATGTTTGGTGTCACTCATTAATAAACAATTTCTACAAATGGAATGTTAAAAACTGGGGAGACTGACAAGTAAAAAAGGCATCTAAGAAAATAACTCATACATGTTCATTCTGTTTTTTCTTCTGTACAGCAGGAACCACAGTCTTGGTTAGATGTCTTGGTTGTAAATCATGATGTCCCTCAGATAATTTAGAGCCCTGCTTAATATAACTGGGGACATTAGAGTACGTGCACAAACACAAGAGGGCATTTGGCCTGCTGTTCTAGACTGTTCCATCACGAAAGCAGACAGAGCCATCAACTTAAAATCCAACCTGACAACTTGAACGATTCCACTTTAACGACTTTGAATTACTGATACATAAAATTCATGTTCCCAGTCTAGACAGTTACTGTTTGGAGAATTTACAGTATAGGGACTCAGTTTACTGCTCAAGATATGGATACCTGTCAGGTCCCTCAATCCCATGGATATGAAACTTAAAAAAAAAGACACTTTACCACATATATGGCAAAGGTGAAAATTAAATTATTTGTCCATCTATCCATTATTAAAAACCTCTTGCTCAGTGCAGGGTCACGGTCATCTGGAGCCTGTTCTGGAAGCCTAATCTATGAGGCAGGCTACACCCTGGATGAAATACCCATCCATCACACTCAGTCAGTCACTTACAGTAGACATACACACACTGAGGGCTGTTCGGAGTTACTGTTTCTCATGAATCACACATCTTTGGACTTTAGACAAGCTAACACACCAAGAGGAAACCCACATGAACACATGAAGAACATACGAACTCCACACGGACTGAACCCACATCCCAACCCACAGTCTAGATATCCTAAGGCACCAGTGGTACCCTCTGTGAAACTCGGCACCCGAAATGAAAATGATGAATATTCTAATTGAAAGCAACAGTATCAACTTCTTACTCTTTTTATCCCCAATGAAGGATGTTATCTACAAACTTTAAAAAGTATTGTAAATTACCAGTTTAATGTGACAGCTCAAGGCCTTTAGAGTAAACCTCTGGGACATCAGGGTTAAAATGCCTTTTCCAAAGTTCTCTCGCAAGCATTTTTAACACAAGTGGAGAGAAGTATGCCAGAGCTAAAAGAATAAATGGCAACCACCCATCAGACAGCCGCAGCGGCGGGGAAAGAAGTTCAATTAGCGCTGTAAAGCGAACAGTTTGGAACGGAAATAAATGCCACACACACGGAGATTCATGCTTTCAAATAAACGGAACGTTTGAATTTTTAATTAGGGAAGCTAATTACAGCCATCAGACAGTGGCTTCTAAATACATTCCTCTTTGTAGGGCTGAGCAGAAGCTCTGAGCTCGGTGTATTTTTCCATTTCATTAATATTTGATGAAAATTGTCCTGGCTGCATCAGCTGTGCATCACTGGTGAGAGCGTGGCCCGCGTTTTGTGTGCTTCTGCCTCACAGCAACAACCATTAGCCAGATGACAGAATACAAAAAAAAGGTTAAAAAAGAAAGAGAAATCTTGTCAACCTGCCTCTCGATTGATTCTATTAGCGGTTCTAACAACAGCTGGGATTTGGGCGTGTGATACGATAGAGCCAACACTGATGGTGAAAGCAGATACTGACTTGGGGCCATGAGCTGCGTTGTATGGTAAAAATATTGATGCTTCTAATTGTTCCACATGCTTTACACCTGAAGCTGAGAAATGGACCAAACAGCAGATGAAAGACTGCTAATGTGATATATCTTGGCCAGATCCCTCAAGGTTCATTTGTGTTCACGGTGCCTTCAGGAAATATTCAGACCCCTGCTGTTTCTCCACACTTTACTGTGATGTAGACTTGTTTCAGAATGGATTTAACTGATTCTTTTTAGGAATTTTTGGGATTTTTTCTCCTAATTTGTTAAAGAATGAAATGTTTCATTTACACAGGCTTTAAGATGCTTAATATTTGGCACATTTAGCACAGTTGTGAGTTATTGTGGGAATGATTCTGCCAGGTTCGTGTGCTTGAATTTGGGTGGCTTCTCCTACTCTTCCAAGCAGATCCTCTCAGATTGGATGGGGTGCACTGATGACATACAATCTTCTGGTCTTGTATTATTATTATTATTGTTGTTGTTGTTGTTGTCGTCGTCAACAACAACAACAACAACAACAACAATAATAATAATAATAATGCTATTTGTCTTTTTTGTGATAATAAAATATAATGTACGGGCGTAAAATAAAAATGTTATTATTTAATCTAATTACTGAAGATTTTCTATAGGTTCCAGGCCTGTGTTTAGGAATTTTCGGCATCCTGAAATGTAAATCTTTACACTAAACCAAGGGTGTGTGGACTCTACAGCAGATTTTCTTCAAAAACCTCTATGTGTTTGATCAGGTTCCCCTCAATCCTGACCTGTCTCCCAGTGTCTGCTGCTGAGAAACAGCCCCACAGCAGGATGTTGCCTGAACAAGGTGTGGAAACACCAGACATGTTTGAAAACATTCTCAAAACACTGCGTTTATAAAGCAGAAGTAAAATAGTTAAACATTGTCAATAATCTGCATTACCAGAAAAAAATGTGTTTTTTTATACACACATGTAAACAGCAAAATAGCATGAAAACTGTGATTCTGATTTTTAATTTATCATCTCTTTTCTACTAGTGAAACATTTGTGGCACAGCTGTGCACTGCTGTATCACTGATGCTCAATGGTTTGGCCTTTGACAGAAGACATGCAACACTTTTCTCTTATACTGCTTTCATGTGTCATGTTGTTGATCTGTTTCTTCTTATTCAAAAAGAAAGTGGAGATTTTAATTACACTGGATTATTGATAGATGAAATGCATCTGTAGTACAAAATGTAAGAAAATTAAAGAACTGGGGATTTAGTAAAACGTGGAGTGAAGCAACCCAAGAAATGTGCAGTTGCTGAAACTAACAAACTTGTTGAAATGAGGGGAAGGAGGAATGGATCTGGATCCACAGCTGAGATCTTTCTGTTGAACACAGAATCAGAAAGGTGCTTCACTGTAGTCGCAAGGCTTTTCACAGACATGGAGCACAGCATCTTTGAAGAGAAGAAATTGCTCATAGAGATTATACAGTGCCATATGAACTGCACTGTCAGGATTATGCAGCAGGAAAAAGATTCCTGCACTCCTGTGTGGTGTAGAAGAGTTTGCAGACGAGACTATCCTTTAACAGGTTGTAGGAGGAGAACATGCTGACCATGGCAGCACCTTCCTATGTAAGACTTGAAAGAACGTCAGACCGAGAGGCTGGGATGTTCTGCATTTCTCCGGAGGATACATGAGCAGGACCCAAGAGGGCCGAGACACTAATGACCAATTCTGTCTGGTTGTTTCTGGGCTCCCTGGGGACTCCTTCTGGGCAGCCTTGAGGGGATCATGACCAGGGCAGCTTGTTCTTATGCTGACCTTGGGCTGGTTGAGTGAGTTTTGAGCTATGAGATGGTTTAAGCCAAAAAACTCAACCAGTGTAATGACTTAATTAACAAAAGAGGCAAACGGGGTTGTTCCTAAATTACCTTCTTAAATTCAAGCTGTGAATCATCTAGACTATACTGATCATTGTATGTAAACAAGAAATTATTTGTAAGTACATAACATTACCTTATCTTCAGAAGTCACTGATTATATACACAAACATATGATGTAAACACCATGAGACCCTGCGATGGACTGGTAGTTTCATAGCCTAGTGCCTAGTGATTCCAGGGCAGGCTCTGGACCACCATAACCCTGACCAGGATTAGAAGGTTAATGATAGTGGCTGGATACAAAAGAGCATAATGACAGGCTACACTAGAGGCGTCTCTAAACAGATGACTAATCTCAAGCTGCAAGTATACAATTAAAGTACATTGCATACATAAATTTCAATTCAGTTCAGTTTCCCGTCCCGCTTGTCTTTGTGAGAGGACCCTCCTGTCCCCAGCAATCATTTCCACCTACTACTGTTCGATCCGCAAGCTTTCCCAGACCAGCTGAGAGATAAAGTCTCTCTAGCATGTTCTGGGCCTGACCTGGGGTCTCCTTCAAGTGAGACACGCTTGGCGCTACTTCTGAGGGGCTCACCCTTGTATTCTTGCATTAAAACCTTGTTTCAGCTGCTTGTATGCACAACCTCATTCCGTCAGTCATTACTCACAGCTCGTGACCATAGGCGAGGATGTAGATGTGGATCGAGCAGTACATCGAGAGTTTTGTCTGAAAAGTGAGGTGGACCCAGATGGTACGGAGTTATACATAAATTTATTGTCCTTCAAGCAATGCATTCAACACATGTACATTCAACACATCAAATAATTATTGTTCTATTGGAAATATTTCTTGCTAAATTACCAGTACAATGAAGAATTCTTGTGTGTAAAATTGTAGGACCAAAACGTATGGGTTACACGAAGACAGTTTAAAGGACAGCATCTGTGACTTTCGAAGATGTGGTTGTAAAAAGTGAGCCTTTTACCAAACTTGCAGACTGCGGTTTTTGACTCATATCAATAATTTAACAAAAAAGGTAAGCACTTTCTTTTCTATACACAAACTTCTGGTGGAGCTGCTATATAATTCAGGAAAAAAAGTCTGCAGCCATCTTAGGGTGTGCACGAGAAACTGCCGTGTAGTTCCTGTCCTTTGCTGAGGTCTAATTCATCAAGACAGGAATAAGTAGAGTAGAAAGCACCTGTCAACTCCGCTTCCCAATTTCCCTGATTAACATGAAATTTTAATACGGCTTTCAGAAATTCTCCCTTCAAATGGTGTCTTACTGCAAATGCAAGTGTTCCCCTTGGCACCACCCACTCCACAGTGAACAAGCCACACAAATTATGTCAGTTTCCCATCATAAAAGACTGTGATTACATAAAATGGCAAACCGCTTCATTATTTATGACTATATATAACTATTTATAACTATAAGTAAGTATTATATTTCTATATATATAGAAATATATTGGCATTGTTGCAGCTGCAAAAGCAACATTCCAATGCTGTTCACACACACACGCACACACACACACACACACACACAAATATGGTTATGCATAATTATGGTTATACATAAACTATGTGCATATTATTCCCAAGTATAAACAGCTGATTTGTGTCTGTATGACATTTCTACTCATTCCAACGAGTCTGCACACCTAAAGCATGGACACATCTTCTTTGTCTTCGTTTCTCCTTCTGCAAACACAAGTACTTTAGAGAGCAATTACAAAAAATGAACAAATATTTTTTAATAAAATATGACTGATAAATTTAAACACACATATAGTTACTGATTTGAAATACTTCCCTGAAATAATGAAACAACTTTTACAGAAATGTTTCAGTATGTTAGGGGTGAACACGGATGGCCTGAAGAAGGCCATTCTGTTTCGTACACATTTACATATTCATTGAGATATAAATTATTTATTGTGCTGCACAATGAGTGTGTGCATTACTGTGTGGATCCAGCCTGCTGAATATGACTACTGGATCCAGAGCTCTGGTTGCCCTCATTAAATTATGCATGAATAATAATAATAATAATAATAATAATAATAATAATAATTCTCATCATCAGCATCATCCTGATAGGAAGAAGAAGAAGCAACAATAGGGCGGGGCTAAGTGAGTAACGCTGCTGCCTGACAGGTGTTGGGTTGTTTGGGTGGGGGTTTGAATTCAGTTTAGTCTGTGTGGAATTTGCACGTTTGTCTGTGTGGGTTTCCTCTGGGTGCTCTGCTTTCCTCCAGCAGTCCAAAGACTGGTGTCTCAGGTTAATTGATCACTTGAAATTGCCCATCCTGTGATGGACTCTCTAAATATTTAATACCTGTATATTAAATAAATTTCCATTGTTTGTGACAGAAGCTACCATTAATAGACATTTTTAATCAGACAGCTGTTACAAAGGACATGCTGAAACCGCTAAGGTTAAATTACACTAGGATAAATTACATGTCACTTCTCCTTTAGAACCTCATTCAGTTTGTGTAAAACATGTATTGCAAATGTAAGTTTTGGAAAAGATTACAAACAGTTGTGCCTAAACATGGTTGTACGAATGCAGGTAAAGCTAACAGTTAAAATATTTGCCCTTCGGCAATAAATAAAGTGCAAAGTTAGCATGTTTTTCAAATGCCTACTATAAAATTGAAACTCATCGACTCCCAACAGCAACAACAGACTAGTCCTCCTTTTCAGTCCTTCACCCGCATACTGGGCTTCCCAAAAATGCTCTGCTAATGGGGATGAGGAGGCAGCCAGGGCTACTCAAGGGCAAACTAGGCATCCAAAGCACACTGCTGTGGAAAGAAAAAAAAAAAACAACAACCTCCATTTCTGAACCAGGCACACGTTTGACACGTCTCTGCGGAACCGTGAGGCACAGCTGGCGCAGGACGGCAGAGCCGCTCCGCAGTAACAGCTGGCTTTCTGCGGTGCTCCACGTTAGACGTTTGGACTGGAAATAGTCCCACAGCGGGCAGCCCTTTGACCAAAGCAACCTGCCAAAACAGTGACTGCAACTGTTACCGGATCGGGCTAACAAGGGCTCGGCTGCGCTTCCCTGTACACGCACCTCTTCTCCGCTTGCACACACGCTCTTAGGTAAATGCACACAACAGCACACACATTATTCAGCAGAAGAGCGGAGAACACACGGACCCACTTACTGGCACCTTCCCTGTGGAGCGTTGCTCCTACTTTCAGCTGCACTCCGGTCCCAGCGTTTGTCACCACAAAACCAGCGTCAACTTCGAGGCCTCAGACTATGCAGACAGTAGTGCCTTTTTGTGTAGTGTAATTTTCTGTGTATTTCCCTGTTACCACTGGTGAATGCAGCAGCCCAGGCACTGCACTGAGTTGCCAAAGCACAATCAATACGGGAAGGGGAGCGGTTTTTATGATTGGAGAAGTTGTTGTGTGTTTTTGGTGGTGAAATTCATTATTTAGCATCCGAACCCTCAGCTTTTCACGATTATTAATTCATAAAGTCCCTTTTTTGCTGGGAGGAAACAGATACAGCTATAGAGAGGCAAGGAGCGAGGGGCCATGAAAGTACAGAGACGGATTGATGATATTGATCAGGTCTTGTCTTGGAAACCGAGACCTGAGTCCATTTTGGTGGACGAGACTGACACGGGAGAAGCGAGCCGAGCTGGCAGGGTGTCGGCAGCAGCCTTACGCATCACAAGAAGCCCACAAAGTGAACTAGAAGCTCCTCTGACAGACAGATTCAGTGGAGCTCAGAGATGTTGAGCCATAATCGGAAAAAAAAAAGTCTTTCTTGGTGTGTGAGGATGAGGGTGAGAGAAAACTATGTGCAAAGGGATAAATATGTCCTCAAAACACACCCTGCAAACTGCCTCTACCTTAACCACATAGGCCTGAGCAAAGATTAAATTCCCAGCTTTTTATGAAATATTAAATAAAGTTGCACCATTCATATGTGCATGTTGGTGCAAATGAAAAAGCAATTACTTTTAAAAAAGTAGATTTTTTTTAGGCTGCTGATTAACATTTAGAAAGGCAGACAATTATCTGTTTTTTAGCGTGTGGTTCAATGCCCTGCCCCCTTTTGAATAATTTAGATCCAACTTACTGTGACACCAGTGCTATAGATTGCTCGAATCAATCTCAGTCAGTTGGAAAAAATTGCTTCTACCTGTAGCATCGGTGGCCTTCGGCACTAACCCTGCGGGTGCACACTTTCAACGTGTTTGATATTGGATTGAGTCGATTAATGTGAATTTAGGGTACACCTAAATGTCAAAACACACAACCGAATGTCTCCTTTCATATACACACGTCTATAATGTGCATGCATATCATAAACAAAAATAATAATGAAACTTATTTTTAAGCTACTTTCTGACAAGCCTAAATAAATCTTCAAGCTCAAAAACAAATTAGGCCAAAAAATTCTACACGCATTTATTAGGATTTATCCTTTTTTTTGAAGACTGTTGAGGTGACACCTGTGGTCCTCGTAGTAGATGTAGAAGTGCAAAGCTCTGCAGTTTGACAGGCAGGGCAGAGCAATGACCCACCTTTCCACCCTCAGAGATTAGGATCAGCTTGACCGAGAAGGACCGACTGTACTTTTTAGCGATCGATAACAGTCACTCAAAGCCTTTGGAAACAGTTCACACAACATCCACAACTTCCAGCACCAGTGAGAAGTTCCATGGTGCTTTGAGGCTCATGCTTTTCCTGGAAAGGGTTTGGTCTGTAGAAGCTGAGCAACTCTTCAGAGGGCGGGGAGACAACCGGCACTTGTTGGTTTGTCTGCAGGAGCTGTCTAATTTTTTGTTCCGCTTTCCATTTTGGAGTTGCTCAACAAGCCTCAGGTAGTGTTCCATCAGAAATTACCCTGAAACAGTAAACACGGCCACATTTCAGCTTGCATTAAGTTTTAGTTTTGGATGGTGAAGGAATCTTCAGCACCAATATTCCCAAAACTGCTTAAAATCAGCTTTCTGCCTCAAGTGCCAGCAATAATACAGATTCCAGATTTACTACTTGTGGTGCTGATTCTAATCTACATGACCAAAAATGTCTTTCAAGGTTATTAGGATATTCTAGTCCAGCATCAGTGTCTTCAGTTGACCCTCTGATGAAACTGTGAAGGACTGCTGCTCTTTACTGAAGGACTTCAGTGGAAACATTAGTACAACATGATGGCATTAATACAGCATTATTCATATGAAACTAACTGAGCTTTTGAAACCATGCGATTTCAATTTGTTGGCCCATAACATAACAAAAACACTTTAAATGTTTAAAGTAAAAAAATGACACCACTTTTTCAATATAAGATGCAAGTATAGAAAACATTTTCTTCTCATTCACATCCTAAATGGTTGCACAGTGTTGAGACTGACATTACTACTTGTATTTTTTATAATTTGAGATGAACTTTTGCATCCTTGTTTCTGTCTGCAGCAGTACAGCATTTCCATCCATTCAGACATATGTACACACACACACACACACACACACACACACACACACACACACACACAGACGCACACGTTACCAACCTACCTGAAAAACATGTTTATTGGACTATGGGAGGAAACCAGAGCACCCAGAGGGAAATCATGGAAAGAACATGCAGGTTCCACACAGGCTGAATCTAAGTCAATCTCACAACTGAACCCGCAACCTGGGATGTGTGAGGAAGCATCACTACCTGCTGCACCTCTGAGAAAATGGCATATTGTGCCTGTGTTTATCAAAGAGGGCGAAACTAAATTTGATATACAATGTTTGCTTGCTGTAAGGAAATTTCAGCCTTTATGTAACAAAACTGTGAGGATGAATTCCTTTGGACACTCTCATTTGTTCTTAAATGGCAAAGGAGGTTATCAGCACATTACAATTGTCTTTTTTAATGCAATTCCTTTACCCTGAAGACTTCTAGAATGCCTTTTCAAAAATAAAAGTTGGATGAATGATTCTATTCCAAAATCTTAAAAGCTTTCTAATACACAATGTATGTTCCAATTATTCATTAAAACAACGGATGCATCATCTAATACTGATATCTTAAGGCTGTATTGGTAATGTTTAAGAGGTTGCTCCATAAAGCACCTTTGACTTGATTAATGGTTTTTGTTAAAATGTCAGATCCACTGGCATTAATATGAAGACGCTTAATCAATATACCAGTTGTGGGGGAGGCACTTCACCTGGATGCATGTCACTTTGCTTCAGATTCTCTCCCCTCCACAGATGAGCTCACAGCATTGCCTGTGAACTCAAAGAAACAACTTACGTGACCCTTTCTCTCGCACCCCTAACCGAGTCAGCCGAGTGATTCATGAGATTTGTCTGCTGCATTCACTATGTGGGTGTATCCAGCCCTCATAAAGTCCTTTCCCATCAATAATTCCTTGTGTACCCCCATTAAAAAAAAACTGTTATTATAGCACTACATGGCACTTTCAAACATTTTTGTTGCCTTAAATGATCACTACTAATATGAAAAAAATGTCTTGCAACAGGAAGGCAGAAGCAGTTTTAGGGGAATTTTTTGGACGTCTGGTATAATTGACAGTGTCTTTGTAGAAAGGCCTTCGACAAGGGTGATAGATCAGGCCAGTAAACCCTGACTACATTAGTTATCTTAAATCTATGTTTATACCAACACATAAAGTGCATTATTTGATTTCTGCAGCCATTTTGAGTTATTACAGAAACCAAAGCGTACCTCGATAAAACAGTTTTAATACAAACATTTTTCCGGATCCAGAATGCTGCAATAAAGTTTTTCCAGTAGTTTTTTTTTTTTTAAATTAATGTTTATCTTCATCTTCATCTTCATCAAGACTCATGTCTGAAGTAAATCATTCTGGACAGTTCCGCAGATTAACTCAGATCAACTCAGTTCATTAGTTAAAAACCCAGCCCTTAGTTTTGGTTAACCTGTTAGCTGAGTATTTGGTCAGAAACTAGGAAACATTTTTATTTACCCTTTTTGTTATTTTTTTGCCCTTTTTTGTTTATTTATGTACTTATCAACTCACTTTCATCTATTATCTATTTCCAGCCTCATTTTTTTCTGTCTTGTGTGCTGTTTTCTGTGTCTTTCGCTTTTGTCTGTTCAGTGCACTGTGCACCGCGGTCCTGCAGACACCACATTTTGTTCTCCATGTCCATCTGTTCAGTGTAGAATGACAATAAAATGAACCGTGATCCTTGAACCTCATTAACTATTCCAGTGCCTCTCCAGAGATATAAAAAATAAAACAATATGTATGGTTTGTAAAATAAAGTGGACATTTTTGTGCATCGTATTTATCGTTTAGATAAACAAGACTGAAGCATGTATAGCTTGGTGTTTCATTTCCCACGGATTCCCAGCTTTCAGCTGCCTGTGACTTTCCGGTCCTCATTATTCTGGATGTCTGAGGAGGGCCGACAGCTCAGTGTTGTTCTTGAACTCGCGGTCTGTGGGCACTGAGACGCCGCGTGACACACAGTGTTTCTTTCTGGTGGGAACCAGTGCCACAGGTCACCTGCTGAGGAGCTACATGGGTTCCTGCTTTGTGCTGGATGGGGCACAAGGCAGCCTGGGTGTGGGGGCCTCAAGGAGGAAGGAGAAGAGCATCAGTGCCAGTCTTAATACACACTTAAATCACTTGTTCCTCTACATTGAGAATAGCTTATATTTTTATAAGCTATAAAAATATACACAGGCTTACTGTTCAGTACAACCTTATTTTTAGCTTTTATGTAGCTATTCCACTGCTAGTTTGTTACTTTATACTGTGATGATTTGGATCAGTCACTTGTATTGGATGTTTAAGAGCAGAGATTCAGACTTGATGTCTTAAACCAAAACAGATTTTTTTCCCCTTAGTAACTTGGCTGTTTTCTGCTTAAATCCAGTGCATTAAGCTACATTACCCTGGAAACAATGAGTGTTACAATAAATAAATAAAAGCTCAATCTATGTTTCAGATGAAGATCATCCAGCATCATGCATTTGTTAGCAACGTTACACAGCGCCATAACATCATAATATCTGCATGCTTTACAGCGTCAAAGATGTAGGGAGCAATCTTTTCACGTACTGTTCTCTACATATCGTAAAACATCCATGTGCCAAACGATCAAAATGTCTCCTGAAGAGATCTAAAAGAACGTCCAGAGAGCACTGGGAAGGGCTGCAAAGGCACCAAAAGACAGCTCCTGAGTGGAGTGCTGCTATTCAAATGAAAGGAGATTATTTGAAAATTGTGCAAACTTCTGCATCTTGGCACATTTATGCACATACTGACACAGGTGCAGAACAGGAGAAAATTCAACATCGTCTGCGTGAAAAAAAAACATAAAATAATGCTGACAGTGCATAATATGGTCTCACTGGAATAAAATAAAAATTCTAAAAAAATCATCACGCTTTCCTGTCCTCCTAAAGCAAGCATCCAGAAGATCGTAATTGATTTCTCACTTCCTCGGAGAGTTAATGCTGAGCTCGGCTTTCCCACCAAGATACACAGGTACCTCTGCGAGTTAATCCAGAAGTACATCTGTATCATTATCTGCTGCCGAACTTTGACACTAACCACTTTGGAGGCTCACATGAAAGCACTTCCTCTGCGCTGAGGCACGGGGGAGGTCTCGTGATGGAGCAGCGAGCTAAATCACATAAGACTCCCAGTCGGAGACACGGCCTGTTTGAAGCGCCTCCCAGCAGGGGATTCATGAATGATTCATGCCCGGCAAGCAGAAGGCTGGACAGTCGTAAATCCCGCGTCTGTTAATGGGCAGCGCTGTGGCCCGTGAGCTTCTGCGTACAGGAGGAAAACAACTGTGTTGTATTTGCTGTGTACATTCAGTTCATTATATCTGCACTGCCCACTGAACACAGCTCCACACTACAGTGTGTACTGAGGGAACCAGGGTTCTGCTGCAGTGGACACCAGCAAGATCCTTACCCTGAACTGCGGCAGTAAAAATAAAAACACGCAAATAACCGTACATAGCTCAGCAGTAAAATCTAACACTACAAAAGTGTCACCTAAATGGATAAATAAGATATTAACTACTTTAAGTGTCTACCAAGTGGCTGTTAGATTCCTTCTTAATTATGAACCTGACCAAGCAACCCTCCCCCGTCATCCCGATTCTCACCATCCTCCTTCATCTTTATGTAAATGATGAGAATCTTAATTAGAGAAGGAGGCATCAGTAGGGTATTGTTGGCTTTCCTTGAGTAGTGCCTCAGGTTCAAATCTCAACTTGCTTTCCTGGATTCATAGCAGAGCCTGTATTTAGTGTGACTGCCAGGATCTTCTTCAGGGTGGCCAGTGGGTGGCATAGTGGTTATAGTTGTCACCTCTTCAGCAAAACACTAAATAAATAACGGTTAGTAATAATAACAAGGAAGTTATAATTGCTATTACTTAAATTTACAGTGTTTTGGGGAACATGCTGCTCGGCCCAGGTGCAGCATATGATCCACCACCAGCCTGACCACACAGAGGCGCTGCATCACTGCTGAGGGCACCAGGCAACTGTGTGGGGGGTTCAAAGAATAAAAGAAAGCATCCGCTGTCATTGACAAACACACACACACCACACACACACACACACACACAGAGTGGCTGCAGCCTAGAGCTCTATTCCCTATGGGACTGATTAGCTGGGGCCTGTCGCAGACGGTGACGGGGGCTTAAGGGGGGGGGGGCTCCGTGGTCCTTCTTTTCTTCAAGCACACAGTTCAGAGGGTCGTGAAAGATGCGCTAGTCGGACGAATTCCTGCAACTTTTCTTTTCTCCTGCTACCCTTATAGCGCTTTCTTTTTATTTTAATCTGTGCTCACTTCGCCCCCTAGTGGCCACTATTAGGCAGTCACTGGCATCCGTCTGCGTAATTCCAACTGGAAGTGTTTTACTAACGATTGAAGACTTACCCTGGGAATAAAATTAAATGTAAAAAAATAAACACATACACACAATGCTGATTATGTTTTGTTCAGATTAAAAAGTAAACCGATTTTCGCAAAAGAAAAATAGCATCTTAAGCATTTAAATCTTTGTTCATGATATCTGAAAGTACCCTTGGCCACTCTTATGCAACAGAGGTACAGGCAGGATGTCTCTCGGGTTACAGCCATAACCTGACACGGTTGTGACCCTGATGGCCGTCCTGCACGCCCTCTGCACGCGTGCCTGTTTGGCTTCACGGGGGGTGGCGCCCAGCTGGGTCCGATCCTGAGCGCGCCTGGACCCCACAGACGCACTGCTTGCTTTTCTTTACCAAGGAAACGTTAAACTTAGATATAATTCTTTAATCATTGTCGTCCTTTTTTTGTTCATGTACCTAGGCGCAATTCTTGTAACACTTTTAGCCAACAAAAGTGGCTAAAACAACAAGCAGCAGTCATTTAAAAATAAATCTAAAGTATCAATAATCACCTTGAGGTTATTGTGATTCAACTTGCAACATGACTTAGAAAGTTCTAAGGGACATTTCTTACAAACAAGGTGAGAAAAGAAAAAAAAATAAACGTTTTTCAGTAAGTTACCTTTTCACAGGTCTGTTTACCTTGTTCTTCATCCACGCTGCAGTGTAAACACACGACTTTAACTGCGTCAATGAACGAAGAATAAAAAAATACAGAATAGAAAGTCTTGTGTAAAATCAACAAGATTATCATTCAATCCATTTAATAAGATTGAGTTTTCTGACGAACTGAGGAAACAAATATTTTGTGTTTACAACATCCGGACGTTTAATGACTTTGGAAGCAAATGGACTTTACAAGGGAAACTAAAATGTTTTTGCCTTCCTGTGTTTTCCTTATTTATTTGGAAAACGTGCCCCTGTGAGGAAGACGGCAGCAGCGTTTTCGAAGGAGAAATTCCGCCCCTTAGTGGTCATATTTGGGTTTCCTCCGGAGCCGCTTCAACGCACCGCATTCGAAAATATTTATACATTTCAGGTTCGTTTTTTCACTTTCTCCTGATTTCGAAGAAAACTACTTTGAAAGCAAATTTTGTTTCACTGAAATATTCGTTTGAATTATTTTCATAGTGACTGACATTTCTCAAGCTTTTGGCCATAATACTACAATACACAAATGGTTTGTACAATTAATAATTAATCATAAAAATAAATGCATAATATAAATGTATGAATAAGTAAAATATAAACAATACGTTGTCAATATCCCCCTCTAGTGGACTAACACTAGTATTATGTTACATCTATCCACCCATCCATAATCCTGGGACACCCTGATAATAATAATAATAATAATAATAATAATAATAATAATAATAATAATTCCTTTGGCTTCATTTTGATTATAACAAGTATAAAGTATTCATTGGGTTCCTTCAAATGTTCCTAGATGTCAAAATTGTAGAATAGGAAATATGAGTTTTATTTTTTCCACATTCGTTTCAAAACCATGTAGTTTTTGTGGTAATTGGTTCAAAGATCAATTGATGTTTGAGAAGATGAGAACATCTGTACACTTTACTCCTGATATGCTGTTCCTCCCACCTGCTGGGTGGCCCTACTAGTGGAGGAGAAAGGAGAAAGACTCTTTGTGTAAAGCAGTAGCATCTGCATTGGACCACTCAGATTTTATTTAAAATATAGTGAGATAATCCCTGGTATTTGTTTTTGTTTTTGGTAGACTAGTCAAGCACCTGTTAAGTGTGGTGCTTGGGCTGCTCCGATCTCCACGCTTCAAGCTGCTCTTCGGTTTAAAAGGCAAGCTGGGTCTCCTGCTGCATTAACTTGGAACTCTGTTTGATGGATGTGCTGCCCGGGCTGGTGGACTGTGAGCAGTGGCTTGAACCCCACCTTCCTCTGCCTTGTGTACCGCCTCTCCCTGGCTGACAGAGCGACCGCCTGACCGGGAGAGATAACACTGCGCTGCATCGCGGGAGGCTTCAAAGCCGCGCCTGCTTGCACTTCATCCAGCCCACCTGTTATCAGCACCGGCTGCCCCGAGCAGGCCGCTGTGGCCAGGGGCTGCCCTGAGCACCCGCGCCAGGGAGGCACTACATGCTGAAGGCCAACACAGCTCAGCAGGGTGCACAGGGGGTCCCAGGCAAATGGTCTGAGCAGTCAGGCTGCTCTTTGCAAACGTGGTATCTCACCTGTGCTCACACACCACCGCACTTGCAGGACAAGTACTCTGATGTCCTGGCTTCTTACAGCGCTCTTTCCCCACAACTCTCTTCTGTTTTAGCCCTTTGAGGAACTAAAATTACAAAAATATTAAAGTGTATATTCAAGAGGAGAATCATGGATAATACATTCATTATATTGCATATTTTCATATTTGAAACATCTGGACTGGTTCCCATCCAGGGTGTTGTTTCGCATTTCAGAAGTTTTTTGGAATTTATTATTTTTTATGTAACAAACAAACTTATTTTCTGTATTAATCCCTTGCTATTAACAGTATGACTAACCACCATTGTATTATTTGGTATTATGTTGTGCATATGCAGTTTTTAAGCTCCATTTATACAATGCAACTGCATTAATGACCTCTTATAGCGCTGTTTCAGTAAATTCTACTTAGAAGCTCAACATGTTAGTCAAGGCATTACTGTACTTCAACACAAACAGCATGCTTTGTATATCCAACTTAAAAGCTTACAAAATGAAAAAGTATAAGGGGTTGTTTGCAGTAGACTCTGTGTAAGAGCAGATTCACTGCAGACACAGTAAGACAGGTTGGATTTGAGCTGGTTAATAAACTGGAGGCTGCTGGATCAAACCAGGCTGTAAGGCTTTAACACAATTATATAGTTAAAAAAATAAAAGAAAACCCGCTCTATGATATGTGACATGCCACAAGAAAAAAAAGGCAGAGATTTTATTTTGTTTTTTCAAAGAGTATGTTTAAGAGGAAGAACATGCACCATACATTCCTTATATTTCATATTTTCATATTTAAAACATCTACATTAGACTGGTTCCCATCCAGAGCGGTTTCCACGTCTGGCTCACAGTGACTCTGGGACGGACTCTGAATCAGGGTGGCTTTGATCAGGAAAAAATGGTTACTACTGCACTTTTTACCCTTTTACCTTAACTTGTCTATATTGCATTATCTTTTCATTATCATCCTTTCTTGTCATTGTCTTCACTTCTTCTCCTTCTTCTGTGCAACCTGAAACAGAGGACCTTCATTTTGTGCTCCCCTGCATACCTGTTGTATAGGTCGCGTGAGAATAAGTGATTATTGATTTTTGATTAATGAAAATGGATGGATGGATATTTGGAACATATAAATGGACAGACTTGTTGCAGATGACTCAGCAGCCGGAAGCATATGGAAAGAACCAATAAAATACTCGGTTTCAGTTGGACGATATAAATATTCAAGCAAAGCCTGTGTTTTCTTGGAGGCAGTTTCCCGAATCCTCCGGGGTCCTGTATTGACTGTTGTGTCCCTCTCCCACAAAATAAGGAACGTACTGTGTATCCTAGCAACGGACCTTGCTGTCATGCGTCGCTTCTGTGACAGAGAGAATGTGGTAATTTGCCTTTTTTAACCATTCGCTTTGCTGTCAGTATCCAGCTCTACTTTGCCCTTTGGAACAAATTGTTTCATTTTTATACCAATAACCAAAATCATGGGAAACTGAGTAAACAACTTGTGTTTAACTTAATGCTCTCTGGAGCGGCAATGATGATAAACCACGTTCTGGTAGCACATATATATTTACCACCTACAGCGTGGGCTGGAAATTCATGTTGACAAAGAAAAGAAAAGTGTGAGCTGCAGTCTCACGAGTCTTGGAAAGGACCTGACCAGAGATACACGTGTAGCATGCATGTAGCAATACATATTACATGTCTCAACACTATGTGGCCAGCTGGAGCCCATTTTTTTTCCCCACACTTTGTATGGTTTGGACAGCGAATTATTCATCTCTTTAGGAGCGCTCACAGGGTTAGCAGACCCAAAGCCCCCGTGCGCAAAAGGGAAACAAATGGGTTTTTTACCCCCTGTTTATTTTCTGCCATATGGCTACCAGTGTGGCCTGCCCTGCACATTAACACCACTTGTCAGTAATTAGTACAACATCTGAATGAGACGGAAAGTGTCTCAGCGTCTCCTCGAGTCCAGCGGACCGAGGCGGGGAGTCGCTGCCCTTTTTCTTCCTGCACGGACGACTGTCTAATTATACGGCCTTAACTGTCCTTCCACCTCGAATGGTGAAAGAGCAAACTGAATAATGCAGTATGACCACAAACAGAACGCGGACCACCTGAAGGTCACCTGCTGAACAGACAAGGGGCACCTGGTCAACCACCTGGCTGTTCCAGAAAGAACTAATATCATCACTCTTTCACAATGTTGCAATGAGGCGGCATGGTGGCGCAGGAGCCTCGCTGCTCCTCAGGTGTGTGTTTGGACATGGGTTCAAAATCAGCTCAGCGTGCATGTGGAGTTGATGCGCATGATCTCCCTGTTTGTGTGAGTGTTTCCTTTGGGCTTGCGGCTTTCCTCACACAGTCCAAAGATGTGTTTCAGCTTATTTGGTGCCTGTAAATTGCCCAGTGTGTGTGTGCGTGTGTGTGTGTGTGTGTGTGTGCGTGAAAGAGAGAGACGGTGTGTCCCTCATGTCAAAACCAGGGCTTTCAGAAAAGTGGTCAAGTGGTAATGATAATGGAAGGATGATCGACTGTGACTTGTTAACATGCTCAGTGTCTAAAAGTGGCCTCGGACGCTCAGAAGTTATTATTTCTTCCACCTTTTCAACCCTTTAGAGATTTTCTTTTTGCCCACTGCAGCCTTCTAGCTTTTCCCTTCCGCTTCTTTTAATATGCTGTCACTGTTGTTACTAACACTTCACCAGGTCGCTTCGTTCCTCTTCAATGAGATGCTATTAAAAAAAAAAAAAAAAAAAAACAGCCACCTTTTAAAATTTTACCTCCAGAATTGTGTTGCCTGTTGGAAAAGTAATGAGAAAATGTGTTTTTAGAGCAGTGTGCCTGAAGTGTGGAGAGAGACCACCTTTAGTGCGAGGTGCTTTCAAAAGGTTAGTAAAGCATCTTTCTTTGAGCTGGGACTCCAAACTCTGGTGCTGAAACTGTGAAACCGCAAAACTGTGACGCTGAGCTCAAGAGGACACCGACATTGTCTGGTTTTGGAGGGAACGCCCTGCCCAAACTGATGGTCTGTGTGTGTCCGTTCAGGTCCAACCTGACACCCTGCCAGCGGTCTCACGGCGGGATGCCAGGAGTGCTGTTCTCATGCTTCACTTTGATGCTTTCAGGCCCGTCCATGTGTGCCCCCAGGGAGAGGCACACGGACAGCTACATGGCAGATGGTGTGGATGGGTTCCACTTTGGCTGCAGAAGTTGGTTAAGAGACCCAGGCCCAACAAGCGGAATCCAGGGGATCTGTTTAAAGCCCCGAGGCCTATATATTGTAGGCAGAAAGGTGTTGGAAAGGAAATGGATGCAAATGCTCATCCTACTGCCCCTAAGGCTGAAATGCAGCTTCAAGGCAGCGAGACAAGAACAATCCCCTTCCTGATGCTGAGGCACTGCCACATCACTTTATTCAGCACCGAGGGGATAAGATGCCTTGAGTGTTATAAATCAGTTCTTCTATAAAACATTCAAGGATGAATAGGCCGAGGCGGGAAGAAGTCAAGTATTTTCTGAAGAACTCAGAGAGAAGATGCGAAGATACAGTTTGATTTTCTTCAGAATCCCAAATCAATAGAACTCATGAATGCAACATGGGTTTGTGTGGAGCCCAGGTGCTGTGGTACAGGGGTGTTTTAATGATGGTTAGGGTGGGAGAAGTGGCACTGTATGAGGAAGAAGGGGAAAAAAAATGCCAGCATAAACTCCCAAATGGTGGAATCTGAATCAATAGAACCAGACTGTTTACTATCACATTACATGCACACCTTTATAAATCTAGTCCAGTCCTTGAACTATTACTGGAACGTCCCACAGTTCCAAGTTTATTTTATTGCTTTTTGTGAAAAACAAGTGCAGACTAAAGGAAAATACATAACCAATTTCACTATTCCATTATTTATTCAACAAAAAATAAGCCAAAATGCTGGAACCATGTGGGAGAATTCTGTACACCCTTAATGTTTTTCCGGAATTGAGAAGATAATTAGCAGCCAGGTGCTGCTGATCAAATGATCTGAATTAACTGGTCATTGTGAAGTGTGAGATCCTCTATAAGAACAGAACGATTGAAGCAGGTAGGCGTGCACTGTGTCAAGGTCGGTCGGTCGGTCGGTCGGTCGGTCGGTCGGTCGGTCATTAATCTGCTAAGGTTACAAAACTCTTTCCATGCAATGTGAAATCCATCCTTCTATAGTGAAAAGGGTTATTTAATTATTATTTTGAATGTTCTCTATTATGTTCTCATGAGGGTAGGAGTAGCCCCAAGGCAAGACTCTAGTGCATCAGGGTTAATGCAGTAACAGCAATACTGAATTACCTGTTTTTGTTAACTTTGCTTTATTAATTTTGACAATTTCTTTAAAGATACTTGTGATGATTCCCCCCCCAGTGGTTTGTGTAGCTAGTTATACTGATTTACCCATTTGGACGCAAGGGTAGTTTTTATTGGAACAACTGAGCGTTGGTACCTTGCTGAAGAGTATGTTAGCAGCACTTGGGATTCAAATGTGGCTCTGCTGAGTCCTTATAGAAATAAACTGTAAACATATAACTAACTCAGATATTTAAATTATATATGCAGCTTTGATGAAATGAAAACCAAAGACCCTAACTAGATAAGATCAACTCATAGGAGGAGGGGGGGGCTGCTACACCTTCAATTTTTCTGGTTTATGTTCAATTTCACAGAAAAAAAGTGCACATCTGACAGAAAATTATACATATTTGTTTATTAAATTATTTATTTTTAATCTCTTGACTGCTGAGCACGAAAGGCAGCAGGCTGCAGTAGTTGAGCTCATTACACAGCTGCTGCCACATGGCTAACTGGGGATAGCGGCCTACTGAAGGAGAGCTTTGCCCTTGAACGGCAGATGCCTTTGGACTGTCTGGGGAAGCACACTGTCATCCTGGTGGCGGCGACGCACCTCCACGTTATAGATGGCAGCTGATATAACGTGTTCAGCAGGGGACCTCGGAGTATCCCCCAGCCACCACCTAGCCTTCAGCTGATAAATGCTCTTCAGTGGACCCTCCCCAGTGGTGCGTCTGTATACCGCCATGCGGCCTGTAGCAGGGGACCTGGGTCTGTGACCCTGCCATGCCATGCTAGCTAAGTGCAGTAAGGGGGCCCAGGGGACACATTGGACTTATTCTCTTGGGGTCATTTCCCCTTCCTGCTTGCAGACACCAGCACGGCTGCAGATGAAGTAGGGGAAACGGCACTTCCTCCTGGTGCCAAAAGAGGAAACCTGCGGCCCACCGAATGAAAATCGGCTGTGGATCACAGTATTAACGTGAATGTTGGGCTTTGAGTGGGAGATGTGAACTGGTAACAGATTAAAAAAGCTAGTATTTTCTGCAAAGCCACATTTCCATACACGGAATACAGTTGCCCCCAAAGCTACAGTGCCTGTGAAAAGTGAGAGTTCACTTGGGTAGAAAAGTCAAAGTACATCAGCAGAAGAACTGAGGAGATGTCACCTGATCTGCTCAAACTTGTTAACCAAATGCCTTGGGGAAAAATACTTTCCAGAACGTGTGCTTGAACTTCTTTACTTCATCCACCGCATATTTGTAATGAATTATAACATGAAAAATGGAGCAATAAGTGTTCCAATTGCTGACAGTTCAGCTTATCCTGGTGTCACATCAGGCAAATGCAATGCAGTGTAACATCTCTCTATTCCTAAGAGAGACCACAGGAGCTGATGTCTACTGGCAAGTTTGGTGTTGAGAGAGACCAAGCAAGGTTCATCATGTTCGTATGGTGTGACAGTGACACTGCACCCTCATTGTAGCCCAGTCCTTTCAGGCCCCATGGGAGAATGTTGGCTAATGATGCCAAGTGGCACCTGAGATGATGTCACAAGGTCAGTCAAGATCCTCCGCGAGG
The DNA here is from genome assembly GCA_900497675.1 of Arapaima gigas. Lineage (NCBI taxonomy): Eukaryota > Metazoa > Chordata > Actinopteri > Osteoglossiformes > Osteoglossidae > Arapaima > Arapaima gigas. The sequence continues at coordinate 570,167 of UFQX01000160.1, read as the reverse complement.
ATTGCGAACAGCCACGTGTAACCGGAGGGAAACAGTAAGTCAGGGGAGAACCCGTACAGGAAACTCTGCAACAAGCTAACACTGGCATCACCCTACAAATGAAAAGTTTGTCATTCAGAAGTAAAGTTTAAAGGTCAACAGCTGGGGAAATTATCTTACTGTTGACATGTAATGGTCAGAGTAAAGACACCTAGCTAAAAAGGATTCTGAATTTTTTTTATTTTCATTGATGTGTTTCTTGTCTGTCTGTCATTTATTTATTTCTTTAGTTCTTTGTTCTAGAACACTCCCATTCCAGTTATGCACCTGGCCTTAGTTGACATTCTCTTAGGTTTGGACCTGTAAAAGCATTCTGGACTCCCTCTTTGTGAATAGACTGTGATTTAACTCCTTTTTGGTTGAGGTTTTTTCTGCCATAGCTGATTTTGCCTCTGACTGTCAAGTTTGTTTTGCTGTGCTCAATTATACCCATACCCAGAGGGCAGAACTTCCCAGGCAAGAGTTTACCTAAGGTTATTTGTTCATCTTTGGCTTCTTACATGACAACATTATGGAAGGAATTGTATTTATATATTTAATGTAGATATTTATTTTTGAATAGTATACTCTAATATATTTACAATATAATAGTACACTACATGACCAAAAGCATGTGGGCATTCTTTTTAACTAATGGGTTCCACTATTTCAACCCACTCATTACAAACAGATGTATAAAATCCACAGCCAAACAATCTCCTTAGACAGACATTTTCAATAGGATCGGTCATACTAAAGGGCTCAGTGACTTTCAGCGTTGCTCTGCCATCGGATGCCACCTTTCCAGCAAACCAGTTTGTCCGATTTCTGCCCTGCTAGACCTGCCCCAGTCAACCGTAGGAGCAACAACAGCTCAACCAGGAAGCAGTCGACCACACAAGCTCACAGAACGGGACTGCTGAGCGCTGACTGAAGTGTTTCACGTAAAAATCATCAGTCCTCGGGTTGCAACACTCACTACTGAGTCCCAGACTGCCTCTAAAGCAACAGCAGCGCAAGAACTGTTCGTAGGGAGCTTCATAAATGGGTTTTCTGTGACTGAGCACCTGCACACAAGCCTAATATCACCGTGCGCAATGCCAAGCGTCAGCTGGAGTGGTGGAAATGCATTCTCTGGAGTGATGAATCGCTCTTCATCATCTGGGCATCTGACAGTCGACTCTGGGCTTGGCGGATGCCAGCAGAACGCTACCTGTCTGCATTCATAGTGCCAGCTGTAAAGTTTGGTGCTGGAGGAATAGTGATCTGAGGTGGTTTTGGACCTTTGGGCTCTTTTGGGTTTTTGGGTTGAGTTCATGGTTTGGGCCCCTTAATTCCACTGAAGGAAAATCTTAATGCTACAGCATACAATGACACCCTAGAGAATTGTGTGCCTTCAAATTTGTGCAGGGAGGCCCTGTTCAGTTCCACCATGAAACTGTGCACGTAGTGACGTTCATAAAGAAATGGTTTACTGAGTCTGGTGTGGAAGAACTTGACCAGGCAGCACAGAGTCCAGACCTGAACCCCATAAAACACCTTTGAGATGAACTGTAACGCCGACTGTCAGCCAGAGCCCATCACCCAACATCAGTGCCTGACCTCACCGATGCTCTCGTGTCTGAACAGGAGCAAATCTCTGCTGCCATGTTCCAAAATCTAGCAGAAAGCCTTCGCAGATGAGTGCATGCTGTTATAGCAGAAAAGAGGGACCAACTCAATATTATTGCACATGGTTTCTAAATTAAAGAACATAAGGTTGTGGTATTTATGTGTCCACATAATTTTGGCCCGGTAGTGAGTATATATAGGTGGCAAGTAGTGCTGTTGTCTCTCAGGGCTGTTCAAGTGTGAGGCCAAATCCAGCTCGGTCTGTGTGGAGTTTAGATGTTCTCCCTGTGTCTGTGTGGGTTACCTCTCACAGTCCAAAGATGTGTGTTTCAGATTAACAAGTCACTCTAAATTACCCATGTTGTGTGCATATGTGTATGACTGTGTGTGGCCATCCTGTGATGGACAGCTGTCTCGTGCAGTGTGTAATTTCACCACTGTGACTCTGACCAACATGAAGCAGTTAAGGATAATGGATGATTTAATATATAGATTATACTATGTATAAAATGTGAGCATGCATACAATTCTATGTTTAATGTTAACCACATAAACATTTACAAATTTTTAACAATCTGGAGGGGTTACACAATCTGTGTTACTCTTGGGCAGACAGTGTCATCTATGTTTTATTCATTCTGACAAACCATGCATGGTGGACTCCTGTGAAGTCGGTCTGCAGCAAAAAGAGGAGAAAGCAAGAACAGCGATGTCTAGAGCCACGTGCTATATGCCATGCTGACCACCCACATGGAAGTTTTTTACTGTAACCAGAGCAACGCTTAGTGACCTTTTAAGGATGTACGCATAGTGTCTTACTTGCCCCAGCCCCACGTCTGCAGAGGAGATGTGCTCCATTTTATTTGCTGGAATGACACATTGGACATCTAATTTCCATGACTTATCTTCACATTATCCATATAGATCATAGAGATTAGCAAAGGAGATAAGAAAAATAAATCATCTAAGTACTTGTTATAGGAGCCTGGGATAGTGCAGACACGGGTTTCTGATGGTCACTGGCCGCGCGTGTCGTCTCGCTCCTCCTTTTCAATAATCGATCGGGGATGGGCGTGAGCGGCTTTACACGAGCAGTACGCTGCGCATGCAGGTAATCCACAGAGCTTGCTGAAAAAATGTATTAGCCCTCACCAGTCATTAAATCCAACTTCATACAGGTCTGATGAGTGGGCAGCATTGGTTTAAATCCAGTGCTTTGGGAGCTTTGTACCGGACACCTCCCACCTCTAGCTGCCGCAGGCCAGATATGCAAATTCCCACCACGTCCATCATGCAGGGCCCCTTAAAGTGCAGGGTCAGTAGCATCTAACTTCAGACATTTTAATGCCCATCTCAATAAATCATGCTGCAGAAGGTTTCCATGTTTAATAATACATAATGTCAAAGCATGAGAATGACAGTGAAATCAGTTCTGTCACACGGTTCTGCATTAACTTTTCACATTCCAGCCCGTACCTGTGTATTTTCTGCTTACTTATGTCATATTTTTGGCAGTATTGTCATATTTTAGAATTTTTCCCATGAATGTTAATTAACTCTCACATTTTTTTTCTGTAAACTGAAAAAAAGATGTTTAAAAAGAAATAAGAAATTTATTCAGAAATATGTGCCAAAAAAGGACTTAGAACTCAGTGGAATTTTTTTTTTTTTGGTTTTTTTACTTAACAGAATTGGGCTGTGATTGCTAAGGAAAACCGTCAGCTCGAAATAATGGCAGACCTTCGCACCCGTGGAAATGCGAAGTGAAATCAACAGATGGCAGTCTTTCCCTTCCCATGTCCGAGTGCAGCCATCAGGATTTGTGGCGACGATATGCATTAGGGATTCAACAAATGTAACCCATGTAGCCGCTGCTTGGGATTAGTATTCAGCCCTTAAAGGAAGCGACACTAATATGGGGATTAAATTGACAATCTCTGTGGAACTTTTTTACTACCCATTAAGCGCACATGAAATATCGAAAAGCTGCACAAAAGACAATCATGCTTCTGCGACTACTTAGTGGTAAAAAAAAAAAAACACAGCATCGGAATAAAATAAAACGGACTCCCTTTCATCTCGTCTGGTATACTGGGGCGCTCCACGGTTGCACTTGCCGTCGCACAAACGCTGCATTTCTATCATGAACGTCTATTTACCCTGACACACTTCAAAGAGCCAGGGCACCGTGTTTGCTGTCTGGCAGCTGGCTTGTGGTCATTTAACTTCTGAACATGGCATTTCAAAGCAGATCCCAGTCGGGATAATGTAATCAGATTTGTAGACTGACAAATAATCAGTGCGTTTCTGTAAAGACACGCTCACTCTTTAGGCAGAGGTGTGCTCCTCGAAAGGAGAAAACCTGAATGTAAAAAGAGTGTAATCATACCTTTGACACACGGCAGTCTGCAAGCACACACAGGAGTCAGGTACCCCCTTTTTTATGGGTGGGATTGGGTCACAGTCTCTGTTTATTTGTATATAAGGTTCCCAGCAGCAATCCCAATACTGTGTTATTTCCCAAGATACCATATTAAATTTTCGATTTGGACCGAATGCAACGGTGGGACTGTAAAGTGCCAGAGCGTTATAGCTGAAGAACCTCCATGACCCTTCTATCGCTTGCTTTAATGTCACAAACATGGACAAACACTTTTAAAATGCAGCCTGCATGTGTGCACAGCCATCACTGTCATGACTTTTGATTTGCATATGAATGATATGTGCGGTAGTACACACAACCGGTGTTAAAACTTCACTGTTTTTTCCTTTTTCCTGAGGTGAGCAATCCATTGTCATTGTAGGTTTTATATTAAATATGTTCAGAAAATAACCTTTGTGCATCCTTGTCTTTGTGACAATGCTATACGACAGTAGTGCGGCTGCCCTTTTATTTACGTTTGTTGTATGAATTTTCATTGTTTATTTCACCATAGAACACATTTGCTGTTTTTGTCTGTGTTATATGCTTTTATGTGCCGGTCTTTCATGGGAGCATAACTGTATAAAAGCGAAAAAGAAAGAAGAATTCTTTCCCCTGAAAGTAAGCTGATGAATAAAGACAAAAAAATATACATATGTATACAAAAACATTTACATGTAAATATTTTATAGCAATTCAAAGCTATAGTCTGTGTTTTTTGTGTTTTTTTTTGGAGGGGGGGGGGTGTATTTATTAATATTGTGTAAAACTAAAAAGAACATTTGAGGCTGGCTGCCTGCCCAAAATAATAACTCTAATATTGTATATTTAAAGTAGGAACCTACAAATATAAAGCCTTTTTTCAGTGCTTATGAAAGTGGATTTTGTTACCTAGTAAACCAGACATTACCATCTTGTGTAGTCTAATAGCTCGGGATGAAAAATGTCATTTTTGTTGTGCTAAAGCTCAGTGTCATGATCAGTTGAATAATATATTTATTAGTTTCAGCTGAAAGATTCTGAGGAAAAAAAAAAAAAACTCTTCGAAAACCAACGGATGATTGCATTCTTTTCTTAAGGAGATTATTTATTTATTAATTTATGTGTTTATTTATTTATTTTTATTTTTTTGCCAGTGAAGGAGATTCTAAACTTTCCATCAAATGAAAAAATCAAGCATAATTCCCCCATACTTTGTTGTTCATGCTATAATTTTATTTTTTAAAATTCTATAGATAAGTAATACATCAGTTGACCGAAAAAGATTTCCAAGTTATTTTTCTACAGCGTATACAAGTGTTTTGAAATTCCGTAAAGGATCGAGCAATGTTCTGTCCCTGGATTCTTGTTTAAAATGTGTTCAGAGTGTCGATTGATTAAATATATCAAAGGGAATTCTACACGTGGATTCACATGCATTATTGATAGATACGCAATGAATAGCCAAGAGGTATGTGAACTTTTCAGTGTCCAATTAATCTTTTAGCTGACTTCATCTGAACAGATTCAAGACTATCAAGATAACAAGATGTGCCAGGGAAGAACAACAGCCAGAAACACGAAAAACTCATTCCTGCAGATGAACACCATAGCATAATACCGCGATGCAGAGCCCAGCGATTACCAGGTACTGTGATTATATTTATCATACAAAGTGACTTGCTGGATCCAAGCTAACTAAGAAAGTCCCTCTAAATATTTTGCAGTTAAACCCACATATGGATGGAAACAGCCGCCCTCCGTTAATTCAAGGCAGAGGCATGGGAAAATTGAACCTGGCACTGCGATATTAAATCCAGATCTAAGATTAGAAAGATTATAGCACGTTTGTATTTGAATGACACTTAATTAGACACATGAAGCGGGAAGAGCAAATCTGCAGAAGTCTTAAAGTTAAGAACTAGTGGGGAGATGGATTCTAAGATGATACATGGGACTGTGACTGCTTTGGCGTGTCAATAATAGAGGGCTATTTTGGAAAAAGGACAGTTGTTTCAACCGAAGTGACAAATAGCATTTAAGAAGATCACATCATGTATGACAGCGAATATTGCATATCTCTCTCGCTATAATCATAATCAGAAACTGGTTTAATTAAAAAGTAATTTGAAACCATAGCAAGTATAGTGTCGAGAAATCCGCACTCTTAACATTTAAGAGATTTAGAACTTCTGCAAAATACCATGAAGGCATCTCACAGTCAATTCCATTTAATAGCCTTATTATCAAAATAGAGTGGTGTGTATTGGCATGTGCGCAATGTCTTGACTGAGCACCATGAGGAAACTTTTGCTATTATTGTATACTGAAATGAAAATGAGTTTTGTCTTCTTCATTTTTTATTCCCTGGTTGCCTGCCGCGCTAATGTGTGTGCACACTGGCTCCCTGAAAAGCCAGCAGTGCCAATCTGTCATGGGCAAAATTTACAACAACCATGGATGTTAATTTGGAAAGGGAATTTTTTTTTTTTAAAACATGTAAGGCATTCTTTAATAATGATTATGCATTAAACATTGTATATTTTATTTCATTTCATATTAGTCAACTTGTATTGCATCCTTCTTAACATACTTCACGATAGTTTCTTTGAGAGAAATTGATATCACTGATACATTTGAAAATTAATGAAAGCCTGTCGACCAACCAGCTAGCTGAAAATGACTATTACTGGGTGTTCATTACAAATGAACACATAACAGATAGATAAATTGATCAAATAATACACAGTGCATTTTCTTTCGTGTTACTATTTCATTTTCAAGGCTGCTACCACTGAAACCATACCTTGTGGTGTATAGGATATATGTGTTTATAGACCCAATAAAACATTATACATAGTACAGCTGAAACAGATGAGTATTCTGTTGTGCAGGTCATGGAGTCCTCCCTCAATTTACACTTCTAATTGTTGTCTGGAAAGGCAGTGTAAGTTGCAAATGCATAAACTAAGATGATTCTATTTCTATTATTTCTTATGGATGATGCTTTCCAGCCCATCCAACCCTCCCAAACCAGCTTTCCCAAATATCACTAAAACACTGCAAACCACTTTTTGACACACGCAACGCAGCACAGCACAGCACACAGGGGATCATTGCGCAGCATGCGCATACACACACACACACACACGCACACGCACACGCACACGCACACACACACACACACACACACACACACACACGAGGATCTGAGTGTAATTTATGATTTTTTTTTTACGTGTGCAACTTTGGATGAAATTGTGTTGGAATTTTTTGTGTTTTTCACCAATTTTTTGACTGGAGCACATTCTATCGAGCAAATCGGTGCATAAATCGAGAAATGGAATTAAACATCAAAGTAAAAATGTGTAATGGATTGTGTAAACTGAGGGATGACTGTACAGATGTACATTCAGCTTGCTGGTGGACAGGAGCTTGCGTGGGTTATTGGGTGGTCATTGGATGGTGAATTCCCTTACTGGGGTCTTACATGACCAGTACTGTCCTTTCTGGGGTTATCCAGTCAGGGTGTGAGACTCTTGTTAACACTTGGTTCATTTGTTAGCTAGGCAGGAATGTTTGGCTATAAGTTTCTTTAATCAGTAGGCATGGATCATGTTGGGCCCTTGTGTTGCCCAGTTCTTCATGTTTGGAACATTTTGTTGGACATTTGCTGCTGTGATGGTGCCTGGTTCCTGCTAGACAGTGGAACTCTGTTCTCAGGTGTCTTAGCCATGGTGCACTGGTGTTGTGTCATGGTTCCTTCTTCCATGTGCTCTTCCAGTATTGTTCTCCAGTCTCATATTGGGAGGTATGTGGGTGTGGTGTTAGGGGTCTTGTCTAAGGACTCTTATTGAATAAGAAACACAATTCCCCACATGCAGTGTTATCCGCTATGCTATTCAACTTTTAAAGATATATATTTGATTCAGGTAATACATTTGTATTTTGTACAAAACATATTTCTGTTATGCCACATATAACATTCTGTGAATCTATATTGAACTTGGCTTTTCAGACCTCTTAGCTTCCACAAAATAGCTATCGCCTTGAGTGTCTAATAATTATATCAATGGCGTTCTGCACCGGACAGAGGTTGTAGCACCAGTCATGACTTTCAGAGACTTTAGTAATTTTGTCCTTTTTTTTTCTAGCTATGCTGAAGTGCTATATAAAGTACTCAGCATGAGTGGTCCATCAGGCAAATTAACCTTCTTCTGATTGGACATTCTTCAAAGAGACACCTCCTCTGGGGAGGGAGACGTGGGCTGGAAATGTGACAAATTAGTGGACAATCTGCACATATGCAGCCTCTTTACCACTTTTGTATTGCATGTCACCGGAGCGGAAGGGGGGGGGACGTGAAACATGTTGAGCTTGGCGTTATCAGAAAATAAGACAATGGCTAGTGTACCTAACAATAGCAGATATTGTTTTCAGTTTAATGACAAAAGATTTGAAAAGGGTCTTTTCCTCACAGTTACGTGTGTGTGTGTGTGTGTGTGTGTGTGTGTGCGTGTGCGTGTGCGTGTGTGTGAGTGTGAGTGTGTATGTAAAACCCTTATTTTCTCATTTTCATTGGGAAGAAGAAGAAGAAGAAGAAATTCCATTTCCAAAATCCAGGAAAATAATCAAATATTACGTTATAATGAATAAATAATAAAATACACCATAATTACACTAAATTTCACCACAGTGATGTCTGACGTGACCACCTAAAAGATTTTTTTTGCATAGTCATCCTCAGGTTTACTTTCCAATTGATGGGAATTATTTATCTCCATGAGGTAACTTCAAAATTACATGACATTTTCAGATTTATTGCTGCATTTTCTTGTTATCACAAAAATATAGGGAAATCCAGGACTATAAATCATTTTGAGAGTGCAATGCTTGGATGGAGCTGTGTTTTTCCTATTTCCATTGTACATTGATAATAGGACACTGCTGCAATGATATTCACTTTCCAGACTGAAATGTTGATTAATGCTAAGATTTCCTCTGCAGGGCTCATAATCAGATGGCTATTTAAGATCAAGATTGTCAGTTGTTGTAACTATATATTCCATTACATTCCTATTACATTCCATTCAAGCCTTCCTCCTAATAGCCTCTAACATTTACAGTACATTACTTTCTTTAAAAGGCCAAATGATCTGATATCAGCCTCCGCGGAATCTTTGCTGGATGTATACAAATTAGGATTGTATAATTTAAATATATAGTGAATTCTTTTATTAGAAAGTAATGGTGGATGATGTACCTTCAAATGTAGATTTACATTGCATAAACCATTTGTAATGCATCAATTAATAGTTTCTTTATTATTCATTTGTTTTGTCATTTTGTCATATTATTATTAGTAGTAGTAGTATTATTTGCTCTTTTACAATATAGACATGATCTCTTGAAAACTGTCTGTGGGCAGAATAGTGGTTGCAATTGACATTTTGAACACTGAAAGTCCCTGGTTCTCTCTTGCTGTAATACCAATGAACAAGATACCTACCTTTGCTCGGAAATAATGTCCAGCTGCACAAATAAGTAAGTGATTTTAAATGTGCAGTGTACTGGTTAGAATTTTTGCCCTGCACCCAGGGGACCTAGTTTTGAACCCCACCTCCTCCTGTAGTAACCTTTTGCAAGGTACTTAGCCTATAGTGCTCCACTATAAATTAACCAGGTATAAAAAATGGGAAAATCAGTGTAAACAGCTTATCACTGTGAGATGCTTTGGTGAAAAGTGTCAGCTAAGGAAATAAAAGTAAGTTATTTGTCTAAAGCCTTATTTGCCTAATACAAAAGCATCAGCTAAATCCATCATTATCATTAAAAGCTTGTTCAGTACAAGGTTGCAATGGTTCAAAGCCCATCTCTGAGCCATAGGGTGTGAGGCAGAGGGCACCTATCATGTGACCCCAGACCATCCATCCATCACGCTCTTTTTCACTTGTACAGACACACACTAGCAATTTAGCATTGTAACTTCACCTGAAAAGAATGTCTTTGGACTGTGGGTAGCAAACCCATGTGAAAATGGGGTGAACATTGAAAATTCCACCCACACAGAGATGGATTCAAACCAACATCCAAACCCACACCTCAGGGACTATTAGCTGCCGTAACAGCTGGAACATTCAATAATCATAACAATGAAATCACATCCATACTAATAAATACTGTTTAGAACAAAAATGTTTTTTGCTTTCATACTCAAAATTATGGAGAAAAAAGTCAAAGAGGATGTACACGTGATATAAAGAACTGGGAGCTCAGAAAATGTAAAGAGAAGAAATGCTGGCATTTTAGCGAACAGAGTTTTGACACACAGTGAGCTCCCTCAGCTGACTGACAGGTAGCCAGGAGATCATTTAGATAAGGATAAGAAATAATGTCAAAATGTCAGATTAAGCCATGTCTTTTGGGTGTGTATATATCGTGTATTGACATTATTTGTTAACACATGACCTTGAGATCACATGAGCTGTGTATCTGAGTGCAGCACTTCCCCGGGTGAGATAGATCTACCTTTGTATTTTGAAACTCTGAAAAGTAGAGCTAAAGAATGGAAGGTGTTTACCCATATACCACTTTCCCCAGCGACAAAGTAATCGGTTAACCTTGCAAGGCGTGCTATTGCAAACACACAGGGCAACCTCTGCTGCTAATTATTCATAAAATGGTTCCTCAAAATTTTAATAAATAAGTAAATAAGAAAATAAATAAATAAATAAATAAATAATCTTCCCAGCTGGTTCTACTGCACCAGAAATCCAAAGAAAATGATGACAACAGAAATGATGATGTAATAAACAGTAATGGAAACTGAAGTGACAGACACAGAGAAGTGTAAAAAGCATTATGAAGCACGACACACTGTATTCTATGTGTCAGTACAGAAAGTCCGTTCATCTCATTAAAATATTATACATTATAAACCAAATGACAAACAAGTGCTACTGTGCTATCATTGTTGTAAGCATGGAGTGTTTAGTTGCATATGTGTACAATACAATATAATAGTGAAACTCCACTTTTGTTGTAGAAAAGAGAGATATTTTTGTGACTTTGATGAAATCTCATTAGGTACATTTTTGGAGACCCCACTTACTTTTTTTACTGAGAACCTTTTTGCCACTAGGAAGTCTTGCAATACATTCAGCTGCAACCCTTGATCAAAACAACCTACAAGCTTAACAGCTGGTAGTCTGGTAACAGGTCTGCATGAATTATATGTTCACAGTGCACATCTTCATAACTTTGCAGCCATATATATTTACACATAACACACTTACTCGGTAATTACTGTGGTATCGCTAATGGGTAAAATTTTTCCAAAAAGATTACCTTCATCCACTGATATTTCTGTTAAGAGCCACACAACTACATGAACAGTCTGAGGCTATCTGTTGACATTTCCATTACCACTTCCTATGGTGAGCAGATTCCTGCCACTAGACAATAATTTGTCTGTTAAAAATACAATTTTAGTCACAATTTCCAGAGAAAGAAATGGAAATGCATAGAAAATGTACGTGCAAGTAATACATTCTACTATTGCCTCTTAATTGTGTCTTTCCATACTCATATACACACTTGTACGGTATTTTCATGTGTTTGTGTTTATACAGTATGTGTAGCCATTGCAGTCATACAGCTGAAACAACTTCTGCAAAAGAAAATAAGCATTTTTACACTTGGTGGGCATGTTAAACTGTCATCCCAATTTGTTGTCCTCAAATTCCTTCCTAGAGGCTTCTAGTCTGAGACCCTTGTCACTGATTCCTTCTTGGACACAAACAGTACAACCATCTCCAATGGCCCAGACAGCGAGAAATATTTTTGCATGGTTGTCCAGTGTGTTGTACATGAAATACTATTTGATCCAGGTTACGACTGTCCTTCTGGACATTGTTAAAACAGCAGTACCAAGAAATCAGGAAATTCTGTGTTTTCTACTTACAAAAAAAAAAAAAAACAATAAATGAATAGCTGAATGGCATGTTCATGATTAACATCCTTTACTTTTTCTATTCTATTCGAGAAAACTAAATTTAGAACTTAAATTGTAATTTACAACATTAGACTTAACAGTTCCTCATAGCCTGTAGCAGAGGGGAAGAGCAGTAATGAGTTTTAATCGCATAATGCGCTCCATATGTCAAACTTGGGCAAACAGCTCTCTAGCCAGCATTTAATTCAGAGGTATATTAATTTAGAGTGAAAAAAAGTTGATAAAATCATTCCTAAAAACAAGGCCACTGGACTTGTATTTTCTATAACATTCAATCGTAAAATTCCACCAGAACCTCAGCTACCGTAGGATATTTGCAGTTTAAATATTACTGACACAAGGATAAGTTGTAGTGAAGAAAAGGAAACAGTATGAGCTGAGTTCCCCTACATAGAAACATGTATTAAAAAAATGCACTCCAAATCTATGTTTTCAGAAAGTGTGCAGTAAACAACCAATTTGCTTCCACTGTAATTAAATTCCTTTTTCCTTCTGTCTGCTCACATTAATCTTAAATAAAAGGACAAGCTCTCAGACATTGCATCACAAAGTCTTGGAGCTGAATCAGCCTATATTTTAATGTTATTATTATTATGACCACATTGCAATTATGGAATTTCAAGATGGCAATATTGGCTGCAATTGGATTATCCATAATTTACACTCAGAGTAATGTGATCAAGTTTACATCAGAAGGAATTAATTTAGCCTTAAATGAGATTTCTGATGTTTGGCCACATGTGGATGTGTTTTAATGGCAGAAGAAAGCTTGGTTTGTGTAATTGTGTAAAGTTTGTTCAGGGGCCTACAGTGAATTACCAAAGACTATACCTACTGAAACAGGTGTTGTTGCACAGTCTTCCCATGTATGTGTGAGGAGACCAACCACAGAACAGAAGACTCAGATTCTCAGAAAAAGCTGCTCTCACCATCGCAGACAATTAAAAATATAAAACTGTTATATTCTGGAAAGCTTGCCCCGTGTATTTATGTTTTGGACAATATCTTGCGCTTCTGTCACAGATCAATCCAGTTAAATGTGGCACAGGAACTACAGGAAGTTTAACCACTTCACCTTTATCTTGATTTTCTAATGCTTATGGGTAAATGGGAAAGAGCCTACATCACAACCTACCGATAAAGCTACAGTATGCATTGCACAACACACTGCGTATTCTAACTGATTTATTGACATACATAATTGCTGAGTTACAGTATTGGAAATTTTATTGTGGAATTGTTTAGCACATCACTACTGCAGCAAAACGTCTGAAATGGCCTGGAGGCAGTCAACAATATAAGATTTAGCAATTATTTAGATATAATATTTAGCAAAGTTTTCTGCATTGATTTTTTTTTTCACTTAAGCAGAAAAGAGAATCAAAGATTGAAAAATGTTATATTTGTTATCCAAAGTAATAAGATGTATGTGTGTGTGTGTGTGTGCGTGTGTGTGTGCATGTGCGCGCACACGCCGAGGACTATACGAATTTCTGAGGATGTCAGCAGCAGAGATCCGCAGACTGCACTCAGCCAGTGAAGAATGGAAAACAGTCTCATGCAAATTGCGAGTATAAATATTTAAACATTACTGAAATAATATTTTATCAAAGGGAGACACCGCATTGCTCCTTAACCTCGGCTAAAATTTAAAGTGCAATATTGGGTAAGGGACAAACAAAAAAGTCCTGAAAGTTGCACCCCTTCAAAACACTGTTTGCCAAACAGAAATATTGCAGAAAAATTTAGCTCTATGAGAACAGCCGGGTGGAAGGCTTTTAGCAAATCTTATGGCTTTGATAGACCATAAACCATAATGATAGTGAATAGTGAATTTTGTCATTAGAAAAAGCAGAGCATGTTCAAAATTAAATTTTATTAAGGTCAGGGCATCTCACTAGATGACTGCAGAGCTAAAAATAGCAGCTTTTTACAATTGCATCTACTTTGTCTTCAGTTCTCAGGAGAAGGTGAGGTGGTCGTTGTCAAATATACATCACAGCAACATATCACATTAAAAGTATTTCTCACCCAGGTTTTGCAACCTGTATTAGTCCTCACACCACTGTATAAAGCATACTTGCATTTTTACAACTCTTCATACAACATCGGCGTTGCACTAACTGAAAATGTAAAGCCCTCGCATAGCATATAGTCCAATAAACTGCATTCTTGAGAGCATAAAATATCTGTAATGATTTTGAAAATCATACAGAGAAAATAGGAAATGTGGTTTGACAGAAGTCTTATAGAGTGGCATCTCCGGAACATGTTCTTGCGCGATGTTTATAGCTTTCTGAAAAATAATTTTAGAATCCATATATGCAACTCCTGTGCATGATTTAAAATGTAAACTAATAGTAACAATACTAGTGTTAAACCAGTGGTCATATCTAACAGTGCAGTGTGTTGCAAACAGATGTAATAAAAATGTAAATGCTTACTGACCAAATAAAGCAGCTGCAGATTTTCGGCAAGGCGGAGGATGTTGTGCCATAGTCTGCCAAAGGCTGTGTGCATATCTGGAAGGGCACATTTTCAATCAAACTGTCGTGTTCTTGCTGAGAAAACAACAACAATTCTGTCTGGAGCAGCACTGCTTCTATTTTGGATTCTAAGATGAGACTGAGAATCTGTTAAGGTCCAACTTACTAGAAAGACTGAAGGATATGCGGTATTTGCTTGACTGTGTCGCTCTGTAGAAAAACTTTGAGATCCTGCCCCACCCCCAAAATGTAAAGTTTAAATGAGGACACAAATGCAGTATTCAGGAGACAGTCTGACGGGAAGAATCCTTCCTGTAAACTCTTTATCTACATGTCTTTGCTGCTTATCAGTGTTTATTCAAGGCCGCTGTGACAAGATTTATTGTTAGCTTTGAGTATGTGTATATCCATAAGTTATACCACTACTTTGAGGACCTTTATCTCTTTACAAATGCTTGACTTTATCATTCTTGTTTCTCAGTCTTATATGTATACAAACACTAATAAATCTAATATTATACTTCCATTTTATCCAGCTTGTGCTTTCTACTGGACATCTCATAGTGTTTTGGCTGTTGATCTCCATTTGATATTGTCTTATGTTATTCAGACAGACCTGCTCAGTTCATGGAACTACTGTGAGATATGAACATGAAAAACAATGATGGGAGTGTCAAATGAACCAAAGATTGTTAAGGGAATGAACACATCTGGAATCAAGCCAGAGGAGTACAAATCCTGTTACACACAGTGTATCTCTATAAAACTGGCTGAGAGCTGAGAAATGAATTTATATGTATAGACACACACAGACACACACACACACACACACACACACACACACACACACACACACACACACACAGGGCTGGGAGTTTGAGGGTTCAGTGCAGCTCCTAGGATTGTGCTTTTCTGGACTGAGACCAGTGTTGTCACTGCTGGGATCGGATGGAGTCACTCTTCCAGTTTAGGGGCCACAGGCCCAAGTGCCCCTATCACCAATGGTACTTCCTTGGTTCTCACCTTCCACATTCTCTCCAGCTCTTCTTTCAATCCCTGGTATTTCTCCAACTATTCATATTATTTCTTCCTGATCTTTCAGTCACTCAGAATGGCCACATGCTCAAGAATCTCATTGGCTTTCATGTCATCTAGGGCAAACTGGTCTGAAATTAATTTCTAAATAGTGTTTTTCCATTATGTGCAGTCAAAATTCAAACGGAAAGTTCACGCACAAAAAAATAGTTTTAAAGCCGCTCCCTTTCAGTTGTCATATTTTATTGTATTGTTATTTTTATGCCGTTTGCGGTTTCATTGTTTTGCGGTTTTAAATTAAACAAAAACACTTTTATTTATTTAAGAAACATTAAAATTGGTCAGTCTGTAAAATTTAAGCGTCCGTGGGAGAAAAATGCATTTAGAACTGCAGCAAAGTTTGAATTTTTCATTTCACCAGGGTGTGCTACAGTCTGTTTGCTGAAACATTTTGTGTTTCAGTCACAAATTATGACTTTATAAGTTTTACACTCTGTGTTTATGTGTCTATGACCATCCATCCATTAAATTAGTTGCTGTGCTTCTAGTCAGGTGTTTAACCGCACAGCAGAATGGAAAGGTAGCGCTAACATAATGAATTATTTCTCATCAATAGCTCTCTCCCTAATATTCTGACTCACTCCCACCGCTGCTTGTCTGTGTGTGTATATAATAGATGTATATTATATAACTGATAACATTTCACATTTCTCTGGGCAGAATAACTGATGCAATCAAGCAATTTGTTCTTGATTGAATGAAAGAGTTGCACAGTATTCCCGTCTACCGCATGAATAAATGTGTTTGCCCAGTTATTTTACCTGCTTGTTATGAGCAGTTCTGACCCAAGCCGTTTGCTCGTGTGTTCTCTTGTTCATTTATAGGAAAGCTGGTGCTGAACGACAATTTTAATACCAGCCAAAATATGGAGTGGTTCTTTTTAAAATGCATTTTTTCTCACTGCAACCTCTTACTTGATACTCAACCCAGGTTTATTTTGCACTGAAGAATCTGTTTTCTTTCTTTCTTCAGCATCATCCCAAATTTCTTTGATGTTCGATAAAAAAATACGCTTCTATGAATAAAAAAGGATTGGGTTTAGGGGAAAAGTCATGCCCTTTTGTTTGACATATTGAGATCTCCTCTTCGGTAAAACCACGGATGCATTAATAGCTGTCTATTCTCTTAATGCCAAGTGGGCATATTTATGTCCAGAAGTCCACATTTTCAGATATCCAAGGACATATAGTTAAAAACCAGTATTAATTTCTCAAGAAAAACTGACTGCAATCTCTAAGGAAGCATTTGGAAGTTATTAGTTTACTAATCATTTTAGCTCTCCAGCACTCAGAACATTAAATGGGAACTCCCTGTCTTTGGATTTAACTGTTAACTCGATATTTTTTTCTGCTTGATGGTAAAGAAAACACCTGTGTTACCTGCTTTGGTTGTAAAAGCTGTATTTAATCATTTTTTTAAATCTAAAAACATATCAAAATACATACAAAACAGCTAAAATGTAATGGGATTACTATGATGGTCTGACATACTAACCAAGTTGTACCGTCTTGTGACTTTTGTTTATGTGATTGGTTTTGGGCTGTTATAATCTTGCATCAGCCAAGTGGTTGTTGATAACGAATGAACAAATGAACAACGACTGAATGAACAAACAAACGAATGAATGAATGAATGAATGAATGAATGAAATGCGAGTTGGCTGATTTATGTCCTTTGAAGAATATGCCAGGAGGGTGCTGCAGGGTACTGTATGTGCTCTCGGCAGTGTTGCTCTGCCATGGGTAGCCTTCTTCCTGCTAATGAGGGCTATCCAGGTTAGCAGACCTGCTGTATTACCACGGGGAGAGAGGGGAGTGGAAGACAGATAGATGGACGACGAGGCATGTTGGGCGGCTGAGAGGGTTACGACATCATAGTTGCCTGAGTGTTGTTTTAGTAAAAGCGTGTTGCATTCCTTTCCCTCTTTCAGGCTCTGTTCTGTACTGCGAACCATACGGTTCCTACCTGCTCGAGGTCACTCCCCAAAATTGACCACAAAAAGAATACATCAAAAAATGAACATTATTTACAATTCTCTTTGAACAACTTGCAGTATATGGGAGAAAAAAAGCTGATGCATGCCTAAAAATTCTTGGAAAATAACTTATTCAACTTATTTCAACTGGAATTTCTTATACTGACTTGATAAAACTCATGAAACAATTGTGAATAAACTGATAATAAATGCTAACAAAAACTCAGTGTCCAAGAGACGCCAGGGATAGTTGCTATATTACTGTATCTTAAAAGTATGTGTTGCTAACAAGGAGTTTTGTTTCTCTAAATAAAGAGTGTTAAAGTTACTTGGGGGGTTTCATTAGTGCATCTGTCTTGAAGGGAAGATATTTTTAAACATTTTTAAACATTATTTTTAATTATCTTTGGACAACTTACAGTCTAAGATGGATGGATAGATAAATAATAAGGAAAAAGCCAAGCTAACAAATACCGAAGTAAGCAAGCAAGCTGACCAATTCCTGAAAGGGCCCTGGAATTTGTTTACTTTTTAGGAGCCTGATGTTAAAGTAATTGCAGTTAAAAAAGATTAGCTGTGAATTAGATGAAAGGCATGGTTGCATTTGTTTACCTTTCAGAGAGGATTAGCACAAGAATGGAAACTGGACTGCTTGCATCTCTTGAGCAAACACAGTGTGAGGATGTAAATTCAAACACCCCCCCATTCAGAGCTGCGGTGGACAATGGAAGGTCGGTGCTATCGGGTGGCTGTGCGGAGTCCACAGGAACGTCAAAGCCACAGCCCAGCTTATCACAGCAGCCCTTATCTCTGGCCTGCAGGCTCCCATTACAATGAGTGCAGCTTAAGGAGAATTGCTGTGAGTTTACGCGGAATATGTCAGTAACAAACCTCTGATTTCTGATGCAAGCTGGATTGTTAAAAGACCAGCAGTGCAAGATGAGGATATGAAAACTGGCCTTTTTTGAGCTGTCCAACACGTGCACTGTTTTTACCCTGTGTTGTAATAAAACGTGCCCATTAAGCGGATTCAAACCACTGAGTTTTATCTGTTGCACTGGAATTACCTTGGAAATCAATAGAAATACCTTGTTAAGATTAAGATGCAACTGTGATTTATTTTTATCTGATTACATCACAGTTATGGACAGTATACTGAACTACAGGTAATATCCGAGTATGAAGTAAGTACCTATTCACATACTGGTTTTGAATTTAACCCCCACCCCCATCTCTGATTTACTTTATTATCCAGAGTAACTCGTATTATTCTGCAAAGGTAGTTTAGGTGAAGCGCCTCAATGAGGTATATGAGTGCAGTTTGCTGTCTGCTTACACATAAAGATCTACACATCAAAGCGTAATTTCTTATTCATCACGCAAACCTCCTGCCCCTAAGTTTTAATAACTTTTTCCTGTAAGCCTTCGACATGGTCCAGTTTCTCTTTGGTTTGATGTGCTGAATACGGATGTCTAGAGGCCAAAGATGAGAGCACTGACACCGGAGGAGTGAAATCTCTAATTCTTTGATTGTAGCAAAAAAGAAAAATTCATATCCTAGAGAAACAAGACAGTATTACAGTACTAAAACCAATAGATCTTCTTTGGCCTTTTTTTTGTAAGAATCTGTAGCTTAATGGATTATGGGGCTCTCGATTTTTGATCTCCAACTGGTCAGCAGTGTGAAAGGAAAACATTACTGCACACACATCCATAAATGTGTCTTAATCCCATTTCCTTGGTTGGTTAATGTGACCAAGCAGGTTCCATCTGCTGAAACTGAAACTGAAATCAGGGAAAAAAAAAAAAAAAACTTATTTTTTTCATTTAAATATTCGCTTCATGTTAATAAAAAAATAAATAAACAAAAACAAACAAACAAACACAAAAAAAAACATCTCGTGCAGTCTCTTAGATCTCGATCTCCCTTCGATTTTCCTCGAAAGCTATCTTCTCCCTGAGCCGGTTTTTATTTCTGTTGACATTGCACTCCGGAACTCTCGTGTCTTATCGTTCCTAATTGGCCCAGGTGGAATAATTTGGCTTCTAATTACCGGCCTATTTTTCACAGAGCGATGAGTTTTCAGGGTCACGTCTCACATTAAGAATACAGTGGCTTAAGGCTACGTGGTGCTTCAGCGTGTGATAATTATATTAGCAATTGTCCATCATACATCCTCAGAATGATTTAAGTTGTGTTAGACCGCGAGGTGCGGAGAATTGCGCTAAAGCGGTGTTGTTGATTCACCGAGTCCACGCCGGGCAGTAACTCGAGGGAGTCCGTAGCAGTAGATTATCCTCGCACAGTGCATAGACGTGAACTTGGGTCTTAATTATTTGCTTTGAAGAATATTTCCCTTATTCTGGTTAACTTGCAGACTGCACAGTTTTCTGTGTATCCCATTTACACAGCTCTGCATTTTAAAGTGCCAGTTCATACACGCGGCCTTCTAACAAGTACCATCCCATAAATGCTGATCTCCTCAGCATCTTGCTCATCCCCTTACCGGTGTCGTGCATTTGGCTTTATTTCTGTCATCTGGCCAATTACACGGTAATTTCTCAGTTACAACCTGCAAGGGAGATTTGCACGGATCTATCCGTTCATTATGAATAAGAGTTACGCGACATTGTGACTGATGTGCTTCATTTAGCTTTTCATATGATGAAAATTTATTTCTTCAATTAATTTTTTTCCATCATCAACAGCAACTTATCCAAAGTAGGGCCGTGGCGGTCTAAAGGCTAAACCAGAAGTATAAGGCGTCAGATAGAGTACACCCTAGATTATAGGTATGGTTAAGTTTAGAACATGCAAACTCTATACACACTGAGCTGGATTCAAAATGTCGTAACCCACAGATCAGGATCTTTGGCCCACCAGTGTTATCCATTGCACCAGCATGCTATTTTTATTAAGATGCTGCAAAAATAATGTGCACAACTGGTTGTATATTCCATTAGTTTTCACCTTAAACATGTCACAGAGTATGTCGGAATATTTGTGTCCAAGTGTCTTAGTTTTAAAATAAATTCATGGACGACTGGATAAAACTTTGGATTGTGAAGTTCACAGAATCACATGTAATCTTGCTCTGTAAGAGCTCATTCCGCATAGAATACTCCTGGGAGATGGGCACACTTAAGGATTTCATTTGCAATTATAAAACAGGGTTCCTTGTGCCCTCACTTCACACAGGCATGTCGTGTTCACAGTGCTCACAAAGCCTAAAGAAGGTAGTCCTGCAGCTCAGTTATTTCCCCAGCCACCTGAGTCATAATCAAATAATGACTTCATTTATTACAAAGCCCCTGGATGAGGACACCAGGAAACACAAATACTCCCATTGTGTACACTTGGCTGAGCCTCTGTGTCTGTCAGAGGTCGCTTAGAAATGAACATGGGCCATGAGCAGACGCCATAATCTCCAATTACTAGAGAAACATTGCTGCTCCTGTGTCAAGGACCTAATAGATTTGCAAATTAACAGTGATTCCAAGGATCCCAGAAGTGTTTTTTAAATGTATCAAGTGTGCGCTAGGACTTCCAGCTGTGGCAAGCAGGTGGAAAAGCTCCAGGATACACCTGGCTGTCTTGAAGGTGTCAAAATGCCGCCATCAGCCCAGGAAAAAAAAAAGTTGAACTTTTGTACGGCAGCCAAGCAGGAACCCTTCTAATGATGCCTTCCAAAGTTAGATTCTCAATTAAACGCCTTCAATCTAATGTGCCTTTCCCTCCTTAGGTTTAATTTCAATGGCGAACATGAAGTGTAAAGCTAAATAGCAGAAAATGCTAAAAATAGTGGTGACAGCTGTAATCTTAGCAGCACTACATGCAGACCAGTTCATTAATTAAGAAATCCATTAATTAATAATGGTTTAATTAAACTAGTTACTCAAAAAAGGCTCTTTGAAGAAGAAACGCACTGGGCTGGAGAAGAGGTTGGAGGAGGCTGCAAACACGATATTATACCTATAATTAATGATGCCAAGTGGCTTCATCTTTGAAAAAAGTCATCTGGACAGAAAAATAGAAAACAGGGTGTGAAGCAGGGAAACAAAAAGCGGGGAAACACCACATAGCCATGCAAAGTGGTGTGGGATTTGGGATCCAGAGTTAATTTAGCTTTTCAGGCAATAATAATTTGTGTGTTTGTCGGTTAGCTGGTTCGTTTCTTGGTTCATTCATTCATTTATCAATATTTTTCTTAAATCCAATGCAGAGTGAAGGTGGTTTAAAGCCTATCTAAGAAACACAGGTCATGAGCAAGGTGCACTTTGTATGAAATGCCAGTCTATCACAGGATCACACACACACACACACAGAGCAGACAATCAGGTTCACCTGAAACACACCTTTGGACCCCAAACAATCTGGAGAACCTACACAAAACCCATGTGAACATGCAAACATGCAAACTTCACACAGTCTGAGCCTGGTACAAACCCACATCCATACCTATAGGCCCCATCTGTACCACCTGCACCACTGTGTCTATTTTTACTTTAGAGTTACTCTTCTCAATCACTTCTTCTAAACTTAAGTAAAGTAACCAATGATGTAATAAAAGAACAAATGCAAGCATCAGCTTTAGAGTAGTTTCTAATGTAAATGTGACAGACATTTTTAAAATCTGTTCCGCACATTATTACTGTCAATATTTCTTTCAGTTGTTTTGCTGATGGAAGATAAATGCTTGAACTGGCAGATGAGTGAATGCACACAGAAGAGGTGAAGATACCCTTCCTCCATGCTCTTTCCCTGGATATTTTGTCCGTACAGTGAAGGCACAGAGAATCATGTGATCCTCGCTGTTCCTCTGTGAAAATACTAACTTCAAAGTATGGATTGTACTTTTTCCAGCTCTCTGCCACACTTATTAGACTCAACATTAGCAATTTAATCCTATTATAATAAAAGGCAGTACTATAGCTTCTATTCCCATGCTCATTTCACCCACTTCCCTTCCCATAGTCACACAACACCATGCCACACGTGCAGACATTCCATCACTCATTTCTGAAACTGCAGGCAACTTCTTATGTTTTCTGACTCTAACATGATGCTAAATGTGGTGTCAAAGCTTGCCAGAACAGCAGTATTCCAAATCATTGCAAAATGCAAACATTCTTCACTGTAGCATGCAAGTGTGCACATTTGTATTGTAATAAAGGCTGTGTTTGTTTCTGCATTCCTCTTGATGCACCAGACACTTGGCTATTCTGTCTGAGGACCAACAGACATCACAGAGACTCTAAGGTCCCACAAAATCACTTAGCCATTTGTTGCGAGATGGGACAAAGCAATTATCTTAAATTACATCTACTCTTTAATAATGATCTAGAAGCTAGGCACCAAGCCGCAAGGATCTATAGCTCATGAAATAAGCATGAAACAAGCTGGATTCCACTGATTCCTGGCCAAGCATTGCACCTCTGTTCTGTATCTTTTTAAAGTGCCCCTTTCTTTCATTTATATCGCTTATCAAGTATGGACTTTAACCACAGCACAGTGGAAACGCTGCATTGTGTGCATAACTGGTATGTCTGTGCGAATGTATGTACGTATCTGTGTATGTGTTTGTGTCTTCGTACAACCCGTTTTAGTCTAATTCATTTTATTATATGGCCGTATGCTTTTATACATTGTATACTTGTGTATAGCACTAGCAATGTTTTTAATTTCAAAAAAGCATTACTTTAATCACGATTAAAACATGTCACCAATTCTATAAGTTGCATTTGACTTCAGGGGGCTCCCAGTTCTTAATGTATGTGAATAGATCCCAGGAACAAAAAGCACAAACAATAATCTAAATTATTTATGCAAATGATCAGTTAGGGATCACAGGACTTATGTTACATAATGGTGGTTTCTAGATTTGGAATGCGTTGCTAAGTAACGTAATGGAGCGATAAAATTACTGCAAGGAAACTTTTCAGAACCTTAATACTTTTGAATTGTGTACATACAGTACCGGTTTTACAAATTTATCCCGTTTCACAATTTACATAAACAAACAAACAAAACAACAAACAAATCTTGGCTCAGTCATGAATTGGTCAAAAATTTATTACAGTTGGGTGAAAGGTGTCTAAGGTTCACCTAATCACCTACTCTAACCCGTTAATATTTAATGTCACAGTATGATTTTTTTAAAGAGCTGGTTGAGATTCTGTGGTAGAAAAAACAAAACAAACAAAATATGCCTCTGCCTAATTTTTTTTTGACGAAAATATTGTGATTTTTATAAGCCCAGTTTAATTGCACTGTAATAGAAACAAATCCTGACTACGTCTACCCGCTATACTACAGGGGCTCACCTGCTTCAGATTTTCTATATTAATTAAATACTGCACCTAAATAAACAATGATATTATTAATTAATTGCTGGCATGTGTTTTAGTGCCCTTTGCACAGCATCCAGAAATAGGTGTTTTAATTTTGATTTGAAAATGATTCAGAGCTAATTAATTAATTATTAATAATTAAACAAAACTTATCTTAGGGTCTTGGCTAAATTTAAGTTGCTTAGCTATAATATTGACATTCATAAGACAAAATGCAGAGAAGGTAATAGTCCGAATTTATAACACTGTTGACATTTAAGTTCATGTTGAAACTGGCAACCTAATGTACCTGTCCGTGTCATCTGTGAAGATGCTCTTTGTGTTTATTTTGGTGGAATATAAAATCTCAGCCCAGGATTTGGATTGACTGAACTGTTTTTTTTCCCCACTGAAACAGTTATGGCAACAAAATGCAGAATTGCTATAATAACTGTGAACTTCAACTGACCACAATTCTAAGGAAGCAAGTATGGAATTGTTCCTAATCATGCTTAATCACAGCAGATTCTCTAACTACCTAATTATTTTTGTTAGTCTGTCTTGAAAGAACAACGACCAGATAGCTGGATATTTCCTGGAAATCAGAGGGTTAAGAGTGTCATCAGCAATATTAATAACCATATTGAGAGATGGCTGATGGTTTGGGAAAATTTATTTACAGATTTAGTGTTTCAGTCATGCCTCAGGTCAGAGGTGGGTAGTTTTCAATTTCCTTCTCCATGGGAACCCATTAGCTGGTACCGAAGGCCTCTGGTATATCCTCTTAATGGGATTGTGTTTATCCTACCTGGCAACTATGCTTTGTTTCCCCCTGCATTTTCCCGTTGACTTATGTTCCTGTCAATAGTATATTTATGTCTTCTCATTGATGCAGTATGTCTCTGTCTGGGGTTTCCTGTAGTATTCTCCATCATTTTGAGTTCTAACAGGGCAGGACATACCAGCCCCCTCCCAACCCCCTCATTGCCACTTTCCCCTTTAAAAAAAAATAAAAATAAAAATTATATATATATATATATATATATATATATATACACACACACACACACACACACACACACACACACACACACACATATATATATATATATATAATTAAAACAAAAAAAAATCTTCCATTTACAAAGGTGCAGATGTGCCTAAAAATGAGCATTTGCTTCTGACTGTTTATATGATGTTAATATTATATATTATGTATGATATTATTTCATCCTGAAAGATCATTATTTTTTCATTTGCAAAGTCTTGGACAGCTGATATTACTTGTAGAACAAATAATTAATAATTCTGATCAATATGCAAGGAAATGCTCATGTCCTTTATACTGACATGCGACAAATTCATTTTCTGACAGAGGAACTTTAAAATTGTTTTATCTACAGGTGCACTGACATTTTATTGAAATAAATGGACACGTCAAAGACAGGCTAAAAGAAAAGGTCAAAGGTAACTTCACTAGACTGATTAGTGCTGTACATCAACAGAATTGGGTTCACTGTGAAAGTCACAAACTATTTACAAGTGTGTTCCTTCCTGCAATATAAATGTGTGCGAATTGCATTGCTGCCCTGTGACATGTTGTGATTTTTACCCCCCTTTCATTTCTGTAGCTGAGGAAACATGGCTGTCCACTAGTTCCTGAATCCTACCTGTCACACCCTGCATTTAGGGCCCACAGTGTTTAATGGACTGTGTGTGGCTTTGCTGACACATTCTGCTTAAGAAACTAGTTGTTACAGGAGCTCGCAACTGGCTCGATCTGATAAAGTGCCATTCAGTTTTGAACCCACATTTGAATCTGGACCAATGGCAAACAAATGGGGAACAAAAGAGAAAAGCATTAGAAGGCCGTGAGGTCTGGCAGAGGACCTATAGCCAGCCTTCACTGACCTGTCAGCACTTAAAGAACAGGTCCGTTTCCTCACCAGCACAGGGCCGACGACTAAAAAAATGTTATCCAATATTAGTACGTGATGCAAAAACACTTTAATGAGGACAAAAAAGTGGTCAAGTTTTCGCAAAATATATAAATACAAAAATAAAAGCAATAACATCAGAGCATATAAATAAACTGTCATCTTAAATGCTATCAAGCATATTGTAAAGATTTTATGAATATTCATGAGTGCTGAGAGATACATTTTAATTGCTTCCTAGGGGGATTATGGCATTTAAATTTATGGTACAGTTATACAGTATTAGCTTATGCTATTTTAGTTTCTTCAAGTTTTTTCTGTATTAGTAATATTATTATATAGCAGTATTGTTGTCACAGCAAAATGTATATGTATATGTATGTATCCACACAGACGTACAGATAATGAAGCATTTAAAGTAAAAACTATTTTTATTCTGGCTGCTCGAATAAATTAGATGAGGGTATCAGTACCCCACCACCTTGGGCCCAAAACCTTCAAATGATTTACCATCTGTGGCATCTGCTGTGTCAAGCCATTATTTACTATGCCAGCTTTGGCGACGCCTGTGACCTGCGTATTTATTCTGATGTATTTTTTTGTATTCCTCGTGTACAAAGGTAATTTATTGTTTCAGGATCACATAAATATTAAATGTATTTAATGAGGTGTGATTAGCAGAGCACGAACAACGATGGAGAGAGGCCAACAGTGCTGCTCACAATGGCGGCCTGTTTAATTAGTAATGGTGATTTTATTTAACTTCCAATTTACTTTTTAGAATTTGCTGCTTCACGAGACAATACATCCCAATGCAAATGCCTCAAAGCAAAAGTACATCAGGTAGTCCTGTGTTGCACATCATTTAAATTCATGTAGTTCAAAATCCCATTATTTGGCAGCTACTTCTACTATGAATCTGTGAAACTGTACAGGACATTCATTTAGTCGGTGCTGTTATTCGGAGCAGCTAGTGACATCTATCACAGCAAGATAAAATAAATGAAAATACCAGCTTCAGTGGGACCCGGTTGCTAATTATTATGCAGTATTGCCAGTTCCCCGACTTATAAGATCTCACCTTACAAGCTCATTTCCACGAACGCATTACACACTTACACTTGTACAGTACTTGTACTGTATTTCCTGTTTTATTAACACAAATGAAAAAGCAAATGCAAATGATGGCAAAGGAAAAAATAGAGCCTTGCGAATAAAAGGTATTGCGACTGCTTGAGAGGGGTTGCATTTGAGCAGATGCGTTTTCTTGGGCATCTGAAAAATGCATACATATGCAATAGATTTTGGATCCTTATGTAAAATTTCATTTGCTAAAATAAATCTGAAGTGCAAAAACAGTTGAGTAGAACTAAGCAAACTTTCAGTGCAAACGGCAGCCCACTTCAGGTGACAGTTAATCAGTATTTATTGAGAATGCAGCTCTTTGTAGTCATAGTTCAGCATTCATTTCCACTGTTGTTTTATAGATTTAGATGATAATAGATAAAATATGATATTTAAAATGTACATTTATATAATAAATGGAATTGATATTATACATAAACAGTATTTGTGTATTAATTCTTGACTGTAGTTTCAACTGTCTTTGAAAATAACTGCCTTAAAAGGACAGTTTCTGATATCCATAATACAGTTAAAGTACTGATGTAGTTATTATTGATCTGTAAATCTGATATTAATGTCAAAGTCATATTTTTTTTTTACTAAACAATGTTATTAACTGGCTGTTAAATATATTAGCCTTACAAAGGATATGATGTCTTTCAGCTTTTTTTGTTATGAAGAAGTGGCTTATTTGCAAACTCAAAAAGCATCTTAAAATAGTATTAATTATATATTGTAAAGATGCTTAGAATAATTTTCTCTTGTCTATCTAAGTTCAGTGTTTGAAGGGTCTGAGTCATACTGCTCTAAACCATATTTCTTTTTATCAACCTATGACGTTCTTCAGGAATGTAATGTATGCCGGTCCACGAGGCTCACTGTGTTAAAATGGTTCTATTAATTAATAGTGTAATTAAAGTTTTGTCAGTGATGTGCCATTTGGAGACAGGGATGAATTGCTGGTGCTGCTTTGTGCCAGGCAGCCTGTGAATATAATGAATGGCAGCAATTTAGTGCAGGTATGCAGTGATGGGACCACCTGTGTCGGCCTAGCCCTCCCATCTCTTGCCACGGCAGAGCTCAGCATGGCAGTGGCAAGATGGAACAGCAGATCGAAATAATGCCAGAAAAAACTATCTATTTACTGTCATTACCCAGAATGGGTGAGGGACCTGTAATTTTTCGAAAAATCTGTTCATTATCATCTTGAGGTTTGCTTCACTTAGTTGCATGGAACCTATGTCTTTCCTTCTGCTTGGCTACTTTAAATGGTGTGATTAAAATTATATTTTTTATGTACCCAGTCTCTGAATCTTATCTTTAGAATAAAAATAATAATTATTACAATTGGACAATTTTCTGTAATTACTTTCAATGATTTGTTTGTTTATGCTGCAGAGTAATTGTTCCAGGAACAAGCTAGAGTAAGTTGGGGAAAGTATTTTGCTCAAGGTGGGACTCCAGTGCGAGTCCTTTAAGTTCAGCTTTGACCACTACGCTACCTGTTGCCACAGCAGCTAAAAAAAATAAAAAACGGACCCCAATAAGAATAAGATCATGAACTATCAAATAACAGGCAGAAAAATGCATTAGCAAAACCCTCATGGCAAAATTCAACTTCTTTTCCTTTCTAGGTCCCTAACTCTCTTTTTTCCTTTCCTGTGGGCCTTATCCCCAAATAGCAGTATTATCAGTTTAACTAAGTAAATTGGGACAAATAATGTGATTCAAATTATTGATTTTCCTCTAAGATGTACCCCAGTTCTGAATAAAGAGTTGCGTTTTGGAGTAAATACAAACGACATGGACGGCTTCCGAGGTAAGTGAGAGTCACCATGTACAGCTGATATGAAAGTCTACACACCCTTAATGAAATTTCAGATTTTGTTGATACAAAAACTAGACATCAAGACAGATCATGACAGATTTTTTCAACTTTAATAAGATCCTGAAACAAACGATACCGAAAACTAAAAGGATGACTTTCAGGAAAAATAATTAAAAATAAACACCCTTGAATGCCTTTGATACCTAAGTGTGTAACATTTTACAATGGATTTGCTGACTCTTTTCTGATTGAAGAAATCACATTTGAATGACTTACAAAGGTAGTTGAATTCACCTGACATCCACTGAAATGATGCTGATTTGCTGTAAATGAAATCAGTTGCTCCTGAAAGATTTCCCTGAAGCAGTCTTGGTAAAAAGTGCAGGAATAATCATGGTCTGCAAAGTGATATCAAATATATCATGGAACTGTCAGGAGTGTAGCGTGGTGTTATAAACCAGTCGCAGAGAGAAAGAAACCAAGGAGGCTAACACACCCAGTTTAATCTACAAATGTAGCCGACAAGGCTAACCGGTGTTGGAAATCATGCTAGTCATAAAGATAATCATAACACAAGGGAGCAAGGCAAGCTTCAGTAACTCATGGTACCAGTGTGTAGGCTGGTTGAGGCAATGGTTGGCAAACATCTGAATCATGGATGCGGTTCAGTGTCCGAAGACTGCTTGTTGTTTTCATGAGTCTTTTATTTCCTGGATCACATCCTTTGCCCTTTGATCACAATCGTGTGACTGGTGCATACTGTGCAGTACCCCCCCTCCCAGAGCTGACTCCAGATGGCCCAGGATAGTCTGCCTAGAGGTGATGGAAATCCCTCACCAATTCAGGGTTCAAGATGAAACAGGACAGGATCCAGGAGCACTCCTCAAGGCCATAGCCCTCCCAGTTGACCAAATACTGAACACCCCTGCCCCACTGCTGGGAATCCAGGATCCGCCGAGCAGTGTAGGCAGGTCCGCTGTTGATGATCCGAGGACCAGGGGAAATGGAGGGGACAAAGGGCTGGTGATGAATGGTTTGAGGAGGGAAATTTAAAAAAACAGGTAAACCTTCAGTGATGGAGGCAATTGGAGTCAGTAGGTGATAAGGTTGATTCGATGAGTGATGCTGTGGGCTCCGATGAATTTGAGGGTGAGCTTGTGAGAGTGTGTTGCTAGGTTGAGGTGTTGTGTGGACAACCAAACTTTGTCACCTGGTTGTTACTGGGCGTTGGCCTACTGGATGGTATGCTGAGACCTTTCCCAGGTGTGCCGTCACTGACAGACCAACCACTGGGCTGCGGGCACCTCGACCTCCTGTTCCTGGTGGGTGGAGAGCCAACTTGCTAACTTGGAGCTGAAGCAAAACATCTCAGAAACCTAGCCAGCTACTGGTTGCCCCTTTCTGCCTAGCCATTGGTCTGTGGATGATAGCCAGAGGAGATGCTGATGGTGGAGCCGATCAGGTGGCAGAAGGCCTTCCAAAATCGGGCACTGAACTGGGGGCCTCTGTCTGAGACAATGTCCTAAGGAAACTCATACAGTTATTGTAGTGAGAATCTGGAAGACCAATGTTGGGGGCTTTGGCCTGGGTGCAGGTGGAACAAGCCCTGCCGAGTTCTCTGGCATCTCAGGTCATGTTAGGCCACCAGAAGCACCTCCACAGAAACACCAGGGTGCTGTGGTCAGAGAAAAATGGGAGTTCTGCATGGGTTCCTTAGTAGAGTGGGCCTCAGGAGGAGATGGAGGGTTAGGCGGGGCAGTTGCGACTGGTGCAGGCAGTGGAGGTATGAAAACTGTACGCGGAGCAGGTTTAGGAGGGGTCGCCAGGTGCTGGTCCAGAGGCAGGATCAGCTGGACCAGTCCTTCAAGTTCTTAGAGTATTTCCTGCTTGGCATGGTTGTTCTTAAGGGAGCTAGACATCCCCATGTGTGGCAGATCCCCATGTCATCTTGACTGCTAAGATCCAGAACTGTGTCCAGTAGTGACTCACAGACTGATTCTCCTGCTTAAAGTAATACAGCCTGGAGTCCATCTCCATCTCACTGGCTGGATGGTCAAATACACTCCAGAGCTTTGCAATGAATTGTACGTAGTCACCACAGCATGTGGCATTGGACTCCCAGAGCGCAGAGGCCCATTCTAGGGTCTGGTCTGACAGCAGGGAAATCAGGAAGGTCATCTGCATCCAGCTGCTGGGGTAGCATGCAGGCTGGTGCTCAAAAATGAGGTTCAGCTGGTGAGAAAGCCCTGCCACGAATTCCCCGAACCATCAAACTTCTCAGGCAGACCCATGTGTAAGTCAGCTGCATGAGGACCAAATCAACAGTAACCAGAAACTGGTGCTGGAAATCACACTAGTCACAAAGATAATCAGGACACAAGGCAAGCTTCAGTAGCTCATGGTACCAGTGTGTAAGTTGGTTGAGGGGATGGTTGGCAAATCATCAACCGAATCATGGTTGTGGTTTGATATCCAAACACTTACATGTTGTTCTTGTGAGCCTTTTATTTCCTGGATTACACCCTTTGCCCTTTGACCGTGATCGTGTGAGTCATACACGGTGTGACAGGAACACCATTAAGAAGTGAAGGAAATATGGGATGTCACTCCAAAGTTGATGACCAAGTGAAGATAAAGCTCCTCAGGTTGGACACCAAAATGCCAATGGCACTAGTTACCCTTTCTCAAGGTCTCCAGCACAAACCTCATTACATTAAATAAAACTTTCTGAAAGGTTCATTTTAAATGGACACACTCCATCCATCAATCCATCCATTAATTATTATGAACCGCTTAATCATGAGTCAGGTTGCTGAAGTCTGGAGCTAAACTAAAATATAAATAATAATCTTCCTGTCCTTTATGATTCCTTTATATTAACATCATAACCAGGACATGACTATTTCATAATGTGAGTCATGATAGGTGATAGCACTTGTGACACCTGTCACAACCTGGTGTAAAATATTCACCTAAACTTCTTTAATGGTCATGCATTTAATTTTGCAGTTGTAACAAAGCTGCATATGCAACAAAGACAAAATTATCAGATGATACATGTTTAAATTTAGATTTTTTTTTAGGTTAATTGTGGATTGTTGCAATTGTTTTTAACACGACAAGGTCTTTGCTGGTAAAAGTTTTGACAGAGTGAGACCAATACAATTGTACATTTATTCTGACAAAGATGCAACTCAGTGTCCAAATGTTTGCAGAAACTCAATAGACTTTTGAAAATGCATAGTGCAGGCAAAATCGAAAAGAAACATTTACAGTATATCACATCTGTTCATTTAGCAGCTGCTTTTCTCCAAAATAAGATAAACACAAAGTAAACAAAAGTGTGTGTTCAGGTAAAGAACTTCAGATAAAGACGTGATTTCTGAAGGTGTTAGTTTGTTCCATACCAGCATTTTACTTAATGCACAGTAACACAAGAAACTGTCCTTAGAACAGAGTTTGATAGGAAATGCAAAGATTGCAAATAATGGTGTGATGCAAGCTGATGGTGCTGTTTTGATTTGATACTGTTGTTAAACGTTAGGAAAAAAGCCATATGTCTCCAAAGACCTCATGAGAAATGGTGAGTTTATTTGATTAATTTTTTGCTTCCCATTCTAGTTTAATAACAATTGCGTGTTGGGAACAACTTCACGTATGCTTCTTGGGTAGCTACCTACTACCACTGTATAATGATCACTTGAAAGTTGTATAATACATTAGTCAGTGAAGTTTACTGCAGTATTATTATTACATTATGCTGTCATATTGATGAAAGACCCGTGTGTGTATAAATTGTTAAATACCTATGTACCTCTGATGTATAATTTTCATTCTTTTGTAAATAATATGGTCATTGATATTTTAAATGACATAGTTCAAATTTTTCTGCCGGACCTGAACTGAAAGCACACCGTTTCAAAATATTACAAGAATTTTGTGGAAAAGAGGTTCAAACAATGGAAGACTGCAAAAAAGACTATAATGTTCACTTTAGCCTTGTGGTAGCTGCACATTTCATTTCCACCATGTTTAATTCTGTCTTGAGTCACAAATTAACGTCATTTCCTTTTTCTCTAAAACATCCCTTTTTTTGATAACACAGACAGTTTCAAAGTCCATTACGTTTAAAACAGCCTCTTACTGTAACAGACTCAGCCCTCGCATTTTTACTAATTCATGCAAAAAAGTATTGAGAATGCCCAGAAGGTGTAGAGTAACATGAGAAGGAATACTAGAAATGATACAGCTTCACAGTATCAAAACATATTACCCATACACTGATCTTCTTTTCATAAGCAGATTTACCTCTGTCACTAACCTCAGCTCATCTAACCATAATTTATTAAAAAAGAAGGAAATGCAGTCGTGTTGTCAAGAAACCGAATACCTAATTTGCATTTCAGTTGTCAGTCAAGCCTGATTTGCACCCCCAATATTTCACTAGTTACTGTAACTCATTTATGTGTTAATGTATTAATGGCAATCTTAACTCAGCGCAAAACTAAAGGTTCAAACTTTAGTTTTTC
Organism: Arapaima gigas; assembly: GCA_900497675.1. NCBI lineage: Eukaryota > Metazoa > Chordata > Actinopteri > Osteoglossiformes > Osteoglossidae > Arapaima > Arapaima gigas. Next base: position 536,818 of record UFQX01000160.1, on the reverse strand, counting down.
AGTTATTAGCTCCTAACTAAACACACTGCTAAGCATAGCATCTCAAACTGAACAATGCAGGCTCAGAATGGTCTAGGGCTTCACCAGTCCACAATGATAGTGGTGTAAGTTGACACAACCTGGTCTGTTTTCTAGTTTTTGCACCTCAAACAATTCTACATCAGCTCTCAAAGTTGCGCCACTGGAACCTCTCTGCTTCCAGAACGAGGAAAATGGAAACTGCACAAATTAACTCAGTTGCACTGAATTAACTTCAGCTGGTGAGACCCATAAAAGTCACTCTCATTGTTTCATACACACGGAATAGAACTCAACCCAGTTTTGGTTTAGCATGTATCGCCAGCTGCTCTCACTCCTCTATCTCTTCAAGGTGTCGCTTTCCATGTTCCTTACTATTTTTTTATTTGTTAATTTTTCCAATGAGCTAATATGCACTTTTGTATTTCATTAAGTTTTCCATGTTTCTCACATCTACAATGTGTGAGAAATATGGATGAACAAATCAGCTCCTTGACTAGGTAAGTCTGTATCCATCTAAAGCCTCCACACATGCATAAAAAAGTTAGTAATACACAAATATATATAAAAAACAAACTAAAAGTCAACAAATACATCACCACCATTAACAATCAGCAAATTAACATATAATGAATTTACATAATGTTCACCTCTGTCTTTAAGAACTGTTGTCTTTCGTCACATCCACATCCACTGTGAAAAAAAAATCCCAAAATTAGACAACTGGCTCAAGAGCCTTTATGACATATTTACCAGTTCCTTCAAGTACAAGTCCCAAAAGGCCACTTCCTATACAACTTCACTCTAGTCATCTCATACCTCCAGAAACCTCGGGTGGACCTCAGTGGAAATTTTCTTTCAGGGGTCCCAGAATTCCTACCTACAGTGCTTCTTGCACCCATGCATGAATGTTAACTGTTAATGCCAGAGAAAATCCGACTCGATTGCTCATGAAAGGTGTTTCCATACTTCTACCCTCTGCACCTGGTTGACTTAGACAGTGCTGTCAGTATAATTTGGTGTCAATCTCAAGGATGGCCCAGGATGTAAAACATTCAGTTCTACCACTGCCAAAGGACCATGAAACATGACGGATCACAGGTGGTTTTCATTTCTTATGGCTCAGATATACTGAGCTTATGACTGCAGCTGTCTTCTACCAAACCTTGTGGATTTTTTGGCTATCCCCACCAAATTCAACCTGAGCTGTGACTGCCTTTGACAACCACTGAACTTATGCATATTCCAGGGCCTTATAACACTAGGCCAAGACGGACGTGCCTTGGCAGGGAACCAACGTGGTTTCCAATGCCAGCAGCAGCCGCTTAGCTGCCAAAATGGTTTTCTGTTCTTCAAGTGATGGTTGCCTGCCTGCAATTTTTCACCATCTTACCCAGACTAAGTTAGCATTTGTGCACTTTTTTGTGCCTGGATGTCTTTTATTCCAGAATCTTTACATTAGGAGTCATCCCTGGGTGTCCACATTAAGCTACCCGAAGCTCCATTCTCTTTTTTTAACTATCCAGGATTGCATTTAAAAGAAAATTCATAATTAGCTAAATGGGATATCCAGCACTGCTCTGTTGCTCTCAGCTTTGCCATCCAAGGATTAACCAAATGCCTGTTATAGGTGCTCAGACATCACTCCTTTGGCTTTGAAATGTAACAAGAAGAAACTTAGGGCCCAACGATATGTATCTCACTATCTCTTGCTCAATACATTTTTGTTTTCTCTGAGTCGTACTTTGCTTTAAAGAAAAGTGCCTACTAAATGGATAAATATAAACAGAAGTACAAATGACTCCAGTTTAATCAAATTGGAATTGTTTCTATGCATTGTGGGGAGTAGGCCCAGGTTGGCATAAGCAGTTACCTGCTTTTTTCTTTTCTGGACATATGTAATAAAAACTCTAATCCATTGTGTCTTGAAGGTCTACAGAGACGTAAACCAAAATAAGTTTTTTTAAAATGACCTCTAGAAGCTTTAAAGAAGCAGGTTCACTGTCCATTAAGGATAGATTGAGCAGCCTTCAGTCTCTTGAAGGTTTGCAGCAGATATGTTGAAACTCAGCCACCTCAGTAAAGAAGAAACAAATTGAGGTACTGGTGTGTGAAACTTAAAAAGGGGCTGTATTTCCCACTAGGTGATGGAAGAAGCGGAATCAATGGTTTGATACCATCAAGGAAAATACAAAAAACAATCATGTATTCTGTCTCCTGAATCAAAGAGTACATTGTGGATGGGGCATTACAATGACCAAACAGCATTCCATAAAGTCATTCCAAGTCTCCCACACAAAAACATAATTAAACATTGTTTTGGACTCCCGTAGCTGAAATTACAATCCATACCACTGACTGCAAACCAGCCTCAAATCATCCAACTCTAAACCTACTAATACAAAGTTCTTAATGAGACCCAAATTAAAAGTCAACACATACAGTGCATAACCATCATTAACAGGAAACAAAATCAATGACAGTCCACTTATACATGTACAAAATATATTGATGTGCAGTTCAGTGGGAAAAAGAAATGAGCATGCTAAATGTAGAATTGAAGTTTTTAAGTCAAAATGAGCTTTTCAGTATTGTGAAGCACACTTAAAATTTACTCTTTAGTACTTTTTAAGTTGTTTCCTAGAGGTTTATGTATCAATACACAATGCTATGGAACACGATTTGGACCCTTTCTTTTTTCCTGATGCTGGATAACTTTGTTCCTCAAATAAATAAATAACAATTAAAAAGAATATGTTATGTATTTACTCAGGTTCCCTCTGAGTAAAGGGACACAATAGGACAAAACAAAATCATGTCTTTGTATTTCACAAATATTTATTACGATATTCAAAATTTAGACAGTTACAGTAGCAAAATGAAATGTATGCAAAGTATTTAAGTATACATTGCTTTTCTGAAAGATGAAGTGCTTGTTTGATACAGTTTATCTTCTTGATTCTCATACTATTTTTATTTGAAAATCTTAAATTATATTCAGATATTAGTTGCAACATAACATAAAAAAACACATAATGTCAAAACTTGATACTTTGAAGTTCATTTGAAGCATCACTTCACTCCACATCAAACATGATATTAAAATGCATAGCGCATATACATATTTCATTTTCATTGATTTCCTTAGAATGTCCATATGGAAAACTAGATTAAAAATGTATAAAATAAATTATTTACTATAAAGGTAAAAAATATATATTAATAATGGTAATGAATGGTTGCATCATTTAAAATGTGAACTTGAATAATAAAAAGGTTAAGAAAACATGCAGTATGTTTGATACATAGCTACTGCTCTTGGGTGTCAGTTAAAACATTTGTTTTAGAAGTTCACATCAGTTTCTCTGTTAGTTAACTTAACACTTCCTTTAATGGTACGACGCAGACTTGGGCAGGTTGGTGTGTCCACGTGTAGAATATTTACTTACAGTGACTTTGGAGCAGAACAAATTAATAGAAAAAGGATGACCATGAATGGAAGGCAGGTCACAATATATGCGGCGAGGGGAAGAATCAGCAAGGCCCATAGCCAGTTTCTCCATCTTCATAGCTGAGACAGATTGTGTTGTTCTGGGCAGAGACCCCCAGTGGCCCAAGCAGGTAATAATAGCCATGGAGGTGACAAATGGCGCGATAATTGGCATTGAATGAACAATGATTAAATTAAATTAAAATAAATAAATAACTAAAGTGGATTGCAATGGGTCTCAGAACTTACTACTACTACTACTACTAATAATAATAATAATAATATTAGGGAAATATAGCAGTAAGGTACTGGATGTCACTGGCTGCTGTGTCATTTTCAAGGAAAGACATGGTAACCTGAAGTCAAGAACAAATCTGATATAAGCATGAGAACAAAGTGGTTCCGACAAAGTATGGGAGGTCATTAAGGATAATGCTAAATACAATGTGGTTCGACTGAGTCACTCTTGTTGACTCAGGAAATGGAAGCAAAACCAAACCAAAGGCACCTCTGGGATAGCTGTGTCTTTGATATCTAGCCACTTAAAGCTGGGTCAATAGTGTCGGTCAAGAGGTCAGAAACAGAACGGAATCACAGGGTTGGGCATATTGTCAAAGGATGTATATATATATTATTTTGATTATGTTGTATCGAAGCTGTATCCTTTATAAACATAAGAACTGTGTAATTTAAAGTTATTGGGTCTGCCTGATGTAAACTTAAAATGGAACTGTGCATCTTTGTAAAAAAAAAGGTACTAAACAAACAATAGGCACAACATTCATGCATCACAAAATCTCCAAATTACTCTGGTGCTGGGTAGGGTATAGAAAAGTAGATCAAAGTTCAAGTATTTTGTAATGGTAGCCTATGAAACATGGTGCAAATTAAAAAAAATAAAATAAAATTTTATATATATATATATATTTTTTTCCCCTTCACAAATATATATGCTCATGAAGTAAAAAGAACCAAGGATCCAAATGATTTGATGCATACCAAAAGGAAAAAGCAATTGTTTGCCACAAAAAAAAACAATAAAAACGTACCAAAAAAAATCTAAGAAAAAAGTGAAAATACTTTGGCAGGCTTAATTTCCATTTTTCAAGGCCCCTGTGCACAGCAGAAGAAGCCACTAATAGATCCCAGAGAAATTGACAGGCGTGATTGAAATTCAAAAGCATATGGTCCAAGAAGTAAGCAGTCCTCTTCTTGCCGCTGTGGACTGACCGCTTTCAATGATGAATGTGTGCCCAAGAACATGTCACACACCTTTAACCCTAAGCTGGCCTGTGCCAACAGCCAGTCATGGATCATACTGAACAAATTATACTATTTAAAATGTAATATTTTTTCCATTTACAATGTAGAAACAATGTATAGCAACAATGCAGCAATAAAGTCTAGAGTTTTGAAAAGTTTTAAAAGCTAAATGATTAAAATTTAAGATTTAATGAAACAAGGACGGTCTCATTAAAAAAAAAAAAAACTTTAGTGTCATATAGATCTAGCTACCTGTTTATAGAGTATTTTGAATTGGCTTATAAAATGTACTTTATACAAATAACATTCCAATAATTACAACGGAATGTGGTTTTCTTACTGTCACAAAAAAAGCAAAAAAAAAACTAATGTCCAAGATGTAGCTCAACAGTTCCAGGAGATAACTTGCTGGAAACTCTGCCAAGCAATATTGTGTTTAAGTTGTGGTTGGAATTTCTCATGACAAGAGGGAAAACAAATATGACCAAACCAACTACTTGTTCCCACTTCACTGCAAAGTGAGAAAAAAAGCATCACATCATGAGATGACCAGAAAGAATCAGCAGCAGATACCAGCTGAAAACACATTTATGCGTTTTGCAATTTTGCATTTGATGATGTTTTAAAGTTGTAATAAAATGTAGTGGATATAGTTACAGTATCAGCTTTGCCCGACGTCTTGTCTGCTGAAGTCCGTGCTGTTTTCCTGGAGGCATCATTGCACTGTCTTTGAGATTGGCTTTTCTCCTTGCAGATCATAAGCTTGTGTGTCAGTCCTTTGTCGTGCACAACTACAGCTGCTCTTTTCAGCTTATCGATTTTGTGTCCTTTGCCCAGTGCACTTTGCTTTATCTGGTGTGGTTGCAGATTTCATCACAGACCAGGTAACTTTTGAAGAATCAGAAGATGAAACTGATAATACACTGAGTTAAACTCTACACTGGGTAAAAGGGGGGTAAAAAAACTAGGATTGTTTATTATTTATACACTGGATTTGTATGGAAATAAGACAAAGCGGGTAAGGATCAAATATATCAGTAAATAAAATAGAGGGCTTGAACACAGGAATAGAAAATTGAGGCAACCCCATACAATGGTTTCAACTCTCTAAGGATTAATTAAATAGGATTAGAAAGAGGGCAGAAATCATGGGATATAAATATTCTACCCACACATGATGTTGACTTTATGAATTAGTATGTTTTACCAAAAAAAGAGAATTAGAGAGTATTTATTATAAATTTGACCTTTAATTTTGTTCATTTGCATTGTTCTGTTTTCTGTTTGTGTGCTGCTCAAAACAAGCAGACCAACAAAATATTATTCTGAAATTGTTTCTGAATGAGAACAGAATCTCCTTTCATTGTTGCTATGCGCTACCATTCGGGGAAAATGTTAGGAAAAATTCAGTTTCCATTTGAATAGAAATGTTTTAATTAAAACTGCTGCAGGAGCTGTAATTGCCTTTTAATCCAATCCATATACTATTTCACAGAGGTTTTTCTTCTGCTATGAGAATGCTGATTGATGAGAAAATTACATTCTAAAGCAACATTGCTAAAATAAATCTTAGTAGCATGTATGTAGCAACTATAAAAAAAATGCACTAATACACAGTACAGTAAAAAGACTGTAAATAATAATGGTACACATTTTGGGATTTAAGAGCATTTTAATTCTGTATCTGTGCAGGTTTTTTTTACATACAGAACTCCATACTAAAACACCTTTCCCTGTTATTGTTCTATCAGGGTACAGGGAAAATTGGAAATTTTATTTACTTTCTGACACTGTGTTTGTCCAGTGCACTTCGGCTGTAGTGGATACCTGCAGCTGTCTGCTGAGAATATGCAATTTAAAGATGGTGCAGTATTAATTTGTTTCTGAATGTTCCCCAAAATGGAGTCACTATTTTAAAGTTTATTAAAAACACTGTTCTGCATTTTACACTCACTTTTTGTAATCAATTGTTAGTTTTTTTTTTTTTAGCTGAAGAATTTAATGTTTAATTTTGTCGAAAAAGTCCAAATGCTTTATTTGGTTTTTGCCCGGTCCCTTGTTTTTTAATTGATTTGAATGAATGAGTGCATGCAGAGGTAGGATGTGCGATGTACTGACAGGATACTACGTACATTACTGTGCAAAAGTCTTAGGCATGCAACTTCAGTGTCTGTTGAGAAGTACAGGTAGATTCTTATCTACCATCAGGGAGGTTTCTGATTGGTCCCAAATTCATTCTGCAGCCTGAGAATGACCTCAAACACCCAATCTCAGTCATACACAACTATCTTGAGCAAAAAGAAGGAATCCTGCAACAGATGGTATGGTCCCCACAGAGCCCTGATCTCAACATGATCAAGTCAGTCTGGGAGGACATGCAGAGACAGTCAAAGTCTGCAGAAGAACTGTGGCCAGTTTGGAAGAACCTACCAACCTCTATCTTAAACTGCATGCAAGTTTGCATAAGAGAAATGATGCTGTTTTAAAGGCAAAGGGTGGTCACACCAAATATTGATCTGATTGAGGTTTTTTTGTCTACCACACTTTTTAGAAGGTTTATTGATTAATAAGTATTCATGGCATTATTTTTGGAACCATCCTCACTTTATAGCATTTTTCCCACAGGTGCCTAAGACTTTTGCACAGTACTGTATAATTGAATATAAAGCAGTTGAATATATAAAAACAGTCTCAACTGTCCATAAGTCAACATGTTATATAAAAAGAGTGCCTTTACAATAAAAATCAGGGAAAATGTTTGCTTTATGGCAAAATATGTAAGGAAGTGCAACTGGTCTTACACAACATTAACAAAAGTACGAAGAAAAAACTTATCCTCTGTTGTGATACTGCTTAGTGTGAACAGTCGAAATGTCTGAACCTTTGCACACAGGGGCATATAGTTCCAGTAGATCACTGCTTTTGAAAATTCAATCCCATCTGACCTCCTCCCATCACTGCAACTGTATCTAATAACATCCATGAAATGATAATAATTGTGAATCCATTTGCAGAGAGGGGAGACTCTTAGTCATGCACATTACATCGTACTGAAAGAGTAAAAGTATACTTTGATCCATTTTGGAGGCTTTGAAACCCCCCACCCCACTCCTCCCCAGCCTTGGAGACCTACTTCGCTGCAGATGCAAGGACAGCACGGCCCCCATGGGAACCTCCATGCCGCATTACCAAGCTGAGCCTCGCGGGCATTTCCGTGGCTCACCCCAGCCGTACTGTGATCATAACTCACGCTGGCGAGTCTTCTAGGGCCAGCCAAATCTGCAGTGAGAACTGAGAGGTGAAAATGATGACACTCACTCGTGCGTTATCCATAAAAGCAAGAGGAATGGGTTCTGAAACGTGGCCTGCTTCACTGAATGCCTTTTGCCTGTTTTAAAACAAAGGGAATGGCAGCTACACTTACCAGAAAGACATCTCCCAGCCAGAAACTATTTTTGACTGTGATAATAACAGTCACAAATGCACAATTGTAATGCTTTAAATATTTGCTTCCTAAAGTTTATGAAACATAGCATTTCCCTTGGATGGAAGCAGAAGAGTAGTACTAATCCATTCATCTATTAGTTATCAGTAGCCAGTGGTTTGTTTTCTATAACAGAAGCATAGGGGATGAGTTTGGGAACAAACTGCAACAGGGACACATACACAAACATACACACACACTCACACACACACAAGCACCCCAACAACTACAACTTGGTGTTACTGGTTCACCTGAAGCACATGTCTTTGGATTGTGGGAGGAAACAGGATACTCAGGAGTAACACACCTGCACTTCACACTTTTTGTCCCTTTTAGTCCCTCTTAGGTGTCATACTTCAGCAGAAATTATGGTCACTCTCCGCTGGAGGTAAGTTAAGCACAAGTCATACTACAAAAAAGTTTACATATTACACAGCTCAAACATGACTTTCTTGAGCTTTTAGTTTCTTCAATCATCGGGATGACACACCTCCATATGTCCTTTTTGTACCTAAATGCACTCCAGTGCAAACAGTCAATGAGACTTGACGTGTGCTTTTAAGACTACTGGCATACAAGGTAAGTTAGAGTGGCAGCAAAGGTCCTTCCCCCAGTTAGCTGAAAAAAAAACCTGCTCTGCTGTCTCACGACCAGATTCATCCTTCCATTTTCACCATCCTCCCTGAGAGGAAAGCAGTGGTACAACTGCTAAGCAACTAACTTCCTATCACAGTCTGCAGTCAGTTCCCTGTCCAGCTTCCATTGTCCTCAACGGACTGTGTTCCAGTTCCCTGTTGAGTGGGAATTCTGCTGTCAACCCCATGCCCAGGGAGGAGAGCACTGCCATTGCAGTGGTCGACTGAAGAAAAACAATTACTCCGATGACTAGAAGAGGAATCTTGGAAACCTGGTCCTGTCAATGCCTAACTCCCTAGAGGAGAGGCAAGATATTGCAGTGAAATCAGCAGAACACAGCAGAGGACTGGACCACATATAGAGGACAAATCTGTCCATTGGCTTCAAGCTGACACACCTGAGCAGGGGCTCATTAAGCTAACCACACTCGGATTTGAATGATCAACAGGACTTCAAAGGAAGCTTGGTGGTAGGCTCATAGTGCAGAGAAAAACACAGTGCTGCTGTTAATATTCCACCATGGTTGACTAACTCAGTTCTTTTAGGGCCCAGACCAGTTCTTCTTTTGAATGAAATGAGATAAATGGGGCTTCAGTTCCCTGCCACTAATCATGGCCAAGCAGAAGTGTAAGTCAGAATGTAAGCCAGCTTGTTACAATGATAGAGAAGCTGACTGCGGGCTTTATTTTCATTATTGTATATTGATACAAAAAAAGAAAGAAAGTCTTATCAGCATATGATACATATTCACAAATGCGACGTTAGACTTTGCCATTTGTTTCTGATGTTTTACGTAACACGTTTAGATCGTGTTTGTGATGAAATATAAAACTGTATCTTCGAAAAACAACATGTGTATGGAGAAAAAGAAATTTGCCAACAGAAAATCAATTACCTCATAAAAATTAATACAAACCTAATGTTTTGGGAAATGCAAAGCAACAGTCATAGTTTCAGCAATTCTCCTGATGGTCAATTAGTTTAGGAAAAAACTGAACAGCAATCAAAACAACTCTGATCATATGATGGATTCACTTAATTTCATGGGTTATACCGTACATACATTTAAATGGTTTGTTATTATTATTAGCAGTAGTAGTAGTAGTACTATTATGTGGGAGTTAATGAACGTTGTGCATTTTGGGGTCTGGGGTGGATATGGATAGACAGGTGGATGGAATTATTATTGCCCATTTCCAGATTATATTTGCAGTTATTCAGTATACAGTCAGCAGTTGTATTCCTGATGCCACCCACACAAAGTATAACAATACAAGTTTGTCATAGGAACCTAATTTAAGGTCACAAGTGAGATACAGAATTAGAAATTTTGTCCCAGGTCCAGGGGGAAATATAGGTGAGGTATTGAGAGCAGAGGTAGTTATTGTCACAGCCGACATTTTAATGCTCATCCACACTGCTCGAGTAACAAATTTACAATATTCACACCTCTCTTATGCAGCACTCTATGAAAATGGTCCATGCAACTTTTTTTTACAAGTAGCTAAGCTTGGTTCAGAAACAATACAAATTCATGGTACCCCTTCCTTTTTCAGGGGAACAATGCCCACTCCGGGCCCTGATGGGACAGCTCTGGACTCATATCTGGCATGTAAAACAACAGCCTTCGGAACATACACACAACACACACATATGAACTTTAAATCATTAATCATTGACATGGCATAGAATTTCAGACTTATTCTAATAAAATAGAATTGAATTTAAAAAAAAAAAACTAAAAAATATCAAATGGAAAACCACTGGAGAGAAGGAATAAAATGTTAATATTACACAAGTATTCCAAACTGATTTAAAATGCAAAGCTTCAATACACAGACCTTACACTGGGCATTTGTATCTTTGCTTAGGGTATACTCATTATTGACATTTGCTTTTAATTAATTTTGTTCATCTCCATACGGCTGTGAGATATTTCTTTCATTTCCCCCTACGCTATCTGAAAAACATAGTTGCTTTTTAAATATCTATGTTAGTCCCTCAAGAAATGCTGAAAACATTCATAAATGTAAAAATATAATGGCTGAATAAATACAGCAACATCTGCTCTCAGTCATCAAATTCAAAAAGGACCCTTTCTTTTATATCTACAGCTTCCTGGGCACACAGTGTGTCTAATATCCTAGTTTTTTAAGTTTTTAGCTTTTAAGTTGTACTTGTACTTCCAACTGTGCAAAAGCTTTTGGCAAAAGTGCAACACACAAGGTAAGAGCTAAAAAGGTGGGGTGCACGTTCATATATAGATAGCCTGAGGGTTTGCCGATAGCTACTGTTCAAGGTTCAGAGGTAGCGGAGATTATCCTCTCGCTCCGAGCCTGACAACCAACTTAATGTCGCCACCGCAGCAAATTGGAGCGCTTGGCTATTGTTTACAGAGGAAGGGACAAGTTTGTGAAATTAGCTGGGATTAGCATAAGGACAGGCTAGCGGAGGCAAAACTTGTGCTCTGATAAATCTTCATGATACATCTCTGTGTTGACCTCCTCATTATTTCACTTGTCTCTGTTAAGCTATTACAGGGCTTATGTCTTATTACTTTCTACTGAATGCCAATTTCCTTTGTTGTTTAGCTCAGAATTAATGACAGAGACAACTTTTTGAAGTCACTATACTTTATTGTGTTTGTGACAGTGGTTAAGTGGTGGTGCCACAAAAGTGTCTGTAGGAAACTCATTCTAAATGAAAGGACGAACTAGGTACACACAATTCTTCGACTCTGCCCTGAGCACAGTTTCAGTGACTGAGAGCCTATCCTGGAAACACCAGGGCAAGGCTATGAAACTGGCCCTGGATGCGGGAGTAGTCCATTGCAGGGCGACCACACACACTCATAGCAGGCGATTTAGAGTGACCAGTTAATCCTAGACATATTTTTTGACGTATGGAAGGAAACATACACAGAACATGCACAATCCAGACTCTAAGTCGTACCTAACCAGCCCCTATGAGGCACCAGCTCTACACCCGGAGCCACCATGCTGCCTCGTCAACATTTTTAAGATGGTTACATTTCCAGATCTCTCTCTCTCTCACACACACACACACACACACACACACACACATACACACACACACACACACACACACTCTCTCTCTCTCTCTCTCTCTCTCTCTCTCAATGCATAAGTCCATAAAATAGGTCCATAAAAAGACCAAAGCAAACTTTTAGGCCTTATGTCCTGCCTACCTTTATGCTCACATGCCCAGTTGGCACTAAATGCTAAAACTCCTTTTTGGAGTCATTTGTAATTACTTGGTTTTGATTTATTGTATTTTAAATAAGTGTGAAGTTTAACACAAAGGTCAATGACATTAATGAATCAGCCTCAGTTGTACATAAGCATGAACTTCACAAAGATGGCAGTGAAATAGTTGATATTTTGACTGCTCCATGTACTTATACAGGTTTCAGTAAGATATAATAACGACAATAAAGTGTTTAAAGCTATTGTGGTGAATTTGTGATGCTTAGAAAGACTGCTGTACAAGAATCCAGCCAACAATATCTTTTATCTGTCTTTGAAATGGACAGAATCATTTTTAATCTGTTTTCAGTGTGAAAGGCTTTATTTGTTATTTCTTTCACTGGAAATTCAAGGTTTCTTCATCATATGCATCTCAGTTTTTTCCCCCCTGCTTTTTACCTGTTCTTAGTTGGAAAAGATGAAGTTCTTACTAGATCTCAGACTAAAATGAAGAACATTCTTCAAATAGGAAAACAAAAATATTTTAATTTATTGTCACGTGTTTTCATGGGAGAAATATATTTTGTTCTGCAAACCATCTTGCCGGTTTGGCTGGAGAGATAAGGCAGCTAAATGCGCAAAATGGGGATGAACTGGACTGTTCTCACAGGTATACAGTGGCAGCTGTGTGTAACAGATGCTGCTCTACTGATGGCTGCCCCATGCTTACAAACTAACCAACACCAGGGACCAGCGAGGCACTGGAAATGCTTGTGAAGTAACAATAGAACCGCAGCATGATTTTTCATCAGGACGACCACTCCTGCACCTCTGACATTGCTCTTTGCTCTCCTGCTCCTCATTACGGCGCCTGTTCCGGACAGGGCAGCCGCTTCAGAGACTTGGCTCCTTCGGTGGGAACTCGCAGTGACTGACTGAATTCTAATAGATCTGTGGAAATAAAAAAAAGGTGATTCATCCTAGTAACGCTGGCTCTCTTATGATTTAAGCGCACATGTTGCACTTTTGTTGGTTTTAATATATTTTAATGAATTGCATACTCTGTAGTTTTTTTATCCATTGGTTTGTACACTTAGATTGTGACTGTGTGACAAACATGCTGTGGTGTTAGTGTATCAACAGGGAGCCACACATAGTGTGATGGCTGAAGACACAGATTAGTAGCCTGAAGGTTGGTGGTTCAAATTTGAAAAGGGGACCTACTGTTTATACCCTTGAGCAAAGCTACTTAACCCAAGCTGGCACCAGTAAAAATATCCAACTGTAGGGCACTTTTGGTAAAAGTGTCGGCTGAGCAAGGAAATAATAATAATAATGATGAAAGGCGCCGGGCATGGCGACATATTGCAAATGCTAGGCTGCGTCCTCCTTAAGTCGGACACATTCATCTGCAAATGGCACATGCGGGGGATGTTAGCTGCATTTGCAGAGTCGCACTCCAGTGATTGATGTGCTGTCGTCAGCTCTGTGCAAGGGGATCGTGATTGACTTTGAGAAATGCAGTGCCATACGAGAAGCGCCATCCCATCTGCGGTGTCCCCTTGGACGTTGCTGACCTTGAAGGTGAGAATGCATCTGTGTCGATGCCATGCAGGGACAGTATTTATTTATTTATTTATTTATTTAGCATCACGGAGGGGAAATTTCCTTTGTCAATTAGGGCGGTTTAAGGTGATGTAACTGTGGAAAGCATAGACAGACACGATGAGCGTTTTCTTCACGCTTACACACGCTGTGCTGCAAACAACAATGTACGGTGTACATGTCAACAGTGAAATTGCATAAAGATCCTCAGTGATGAAGCAAAAGTCTATATAGGTTCAAAATTGTTTACTAGTATTATTGCACGGCATTCTAGGTTCATGTTCCCCAAAAGTATGCAAAAATGTATCTGCCGCCTTTCAAAGAGTAACTGTGTATTTTTTATGGTTACAGCTTTTTATTTCTTAACTTTATTTTCAAAACTGTATAAAAGTTATGCAAACTGTGGTACCCATGTAGCTGGCTTTCAAGCATTCTGTGTGTAACTAAAGAATTATTCGCAGCATATTGAGGTAAATGTTACACATGATCTTTAGTTAAACGCATAAAAATAGAAAAAGTGTCCTTTCTTTTTATCACCTGTATATGCTCTAGGTTGAATAGCTGAGCACCTGAAACTGACATTGTTCTGCTGCTTTGGAATTCAGGGACTAAAGGACAGCGTTACATATGTTGTATGAAAGGACATATTTTGCATTCAGCGAAGACTTAAGGAACCCTCAGAGTGTGTAGGTATGTACACAAAGGAGATAACCTTGATTTCACTGACAACTGGCAACAGTACAAAACAGTTTCTGTGATTTAATAAGAGGGGCAAGGCCAATAACTGTAGTACTTATTAGATTTTTTGTAAAATACCTCAATACTGATTAATTCTTCAAGAGGATGTGCATGTGTGGGTGGTATATAAAGCAGATCTTCAGAGAGACTAAAACTTTTAAAGTATGGTGAAAAGTGCCACAAATCCAACTTATACACTGATATCTAGTAGCTTACATTCATAGAATTCAACTTTCCCATACCAGATTCATGATAAAACAAAACTAAAAAGCACAATGCACACGGGAGTCTAAGAGCTAAATCCGCCATAATGCTGTTGAGTCCACAAATTCATTCTTCATTGATTTGCTTCTTCATTCAGCTCAATGGTTGTTTGTGTCACCAGGGATGTCATTCAACCCACTGTGATGCCACTTCTCAAACGAATTCCTCACAGCCTTCTTCCCAGATGAATAATTCCACATTATTTGTGGTTATCCAGGGTGTCTCTGTTATCACAAGTGATCCACTAAATTGCCTCTTCTGATTCTGATCAATTTCTTTTGATTGATGCAACAAGTTTTTTTTTGTATCTATGAGAAAATGAGATCAATGTGCTTCCCTTGTCTTCCGTCTTTGAGCTGAAGAGTGCCCATTGCTCCTGAAGCTATGAACACATTCTTATGTGTGTATTATCTTCTTCTTTTCTGTCTTGTTTGACTCAACTGATACTGATAATAATAATACTGTATAACAACACCCTGTATTGGAAATGAGTTGCTTTGATTGGTTATGGAATAGCTGATGATTCTCTGTTACCACACGCACATAGTCTGTGGGCGAAATCGAACAGCTTCCACGCAGAATTTCAAAATGCCGAGAAAGAAAATGTACAAAAAGTAAATATGCTGCACCTGTAATAAATATTACTGCCAGTATAACAGCATATACCGATGATGCAGAGATATTAAAAATGTGTTTCAGATTCACACATGTTCAGTGTTTTCATAACATGAGGAATTAATTCAAGTGCGTGTCCTTAAAACCGGCAACACATTTTTCATTATTATTGTGTCGAGTTGGTAACAGGGAAACAGCATTCTTTAAGACAACAATAAAAATCTGACTTGCCTCTTTGTGTTAGTTAACAAGAACTGCTGATTCAACATAAGATCACTAAGGGAACAAACTAGATCACAAAAGGGACCAATTACTGTAAACAGACTAGCAACCATGTCAGTATAGGAAAATGCTTTGAGATATTTTATTATTCTATAACTAATTACGCGGCTCCTAAAGGCAATTTTGGTTGCCAAAGAATGTGTCTGAATACTTATGGAAACAGCATTTTTCAGTTTTGTTCTTCAGTTTTGTTTCTGTTCAAAAAATATTTCATAATGCAAAACTCACTTTGACTTATAAAAATTCATTTTCTCTATTATTTTTAATATAAGATCACATGGAGAGAAAGATTAGAGCATATTTTGTTGAGTAAAATTTGTGTCATATTTGCATAATATATTGAGAGAGATATTTTTGAAAGGACAGAAGATCTAGCTTGTAAAATTTACGTATTACAAAATTTGTCTTGATGTGTTTCCTAGGGCATTTTCGGAAATCAGTTTCAGAAATGAAAAAAGTGAGGAACCACCATTCTTAATTCCCGGTAAGTGTGCTGAAATGCAGGCCATTTAATAAGTCGTATTGAAAAACACAGAGGACTTTTGCTGCTTTGCCTCTGTTTGTCCCAGTAGGAGCACTGGAGCTTACTGAGAGCACGCAGAGAGGGTAAGAGCCAAGTATCCAAGGTAGCAAGAACCCACACACAGTTCACAATTAAAACGAGACAAGACTCAACAGGTTTTTGTGATGCTGTTGAGTGGAATGGGAGTGAAGAATTTTCCAAACAAACGCTGGTCAGGGGTTTCTGACCCCCTACCTTGTTTGCTGTTGTGAACTTTTCCTGTAGCCTCCTGTTAGCATCACCGCACCACACGTGAGCAGCGTGAAAGCATGTACAGTAGGTAGTCACTTCTTCATGAACACACATTTGAGCTACACTTTGATTTTTGACAATCTCTGAAGCAAATCCACATCTTCATCACAGCAAGCGCATTATACAGTGAAAAACTCGGAGAATGACACATTTGGAGGTTATTAATTACTCCTAATCTCAGATTATCAAAAGCCCTTTTTTAGATTAATGTACTGCACAATAAGCAGTACAATATTACTGGTAAACATGGGTGACCATCAGATAAATGCTCCTCAAACAGTGATAACATCTGGTTGCCCTTTATTTTGTCTTCCTTATTTAAAAAAGGTATAAAAAAATTTTATGCACTAAAACTGACATATTTTCGTGATTTAGGTGTGCTGTACCGCTTTGCCTTTTAACCTCATGCTTTCAGATAACTCGCTATCAAATCACGTTCAAATGTCATTGCATTGTCTTTGGGTATTTAAATTCAGAATGGCTCCCTTTTTTATTTTAGTGATGCATGACAGGGGAGCGCCACATTCGATCAGACACGGTCTGTGCCCGTGGTTCAACATTCGTTGCGGGCTTCCAGCTTGCTAGCAACCTGTGCATCACCCTGGATAACCAGTTAGCCTTCTCCCACCGCATAGCAACAGCCACAGGAGGCTGCAGGTAGCCTTTTTCTGCCACTGCTCCACACAGTAAGCCACTAAGCCTGAATGGCTTCAGTGAAGCATTCAGTTACTGTTACCAAAGATCCAGTAAAAAAGCGAGATAACAAACAACAGCAGTGTATTAAATGAGAGTCTAAAGAAAATAAAATAGGAAAGTATATAAAATGTACAGAGAAATATATGAGAAAATGTAGAAACTATTACAAATCTCATCAAATGTTATCAAAAGCAAGTAAGTGCAAATTACAGACTCAGCGTTGAACATGTGGAATGGTATTGATACCAATTATATACTTTAAATTCTATTAGCTCTGATCTATAGTAGACCAAATATTAATGTAAATGTGCTTGGCAAATGTGATGCTCAATGTTACAGAGCCCTGGTGAAGGAAGAGATGGGGGACATACCCAGTATGGATAAGAAAGATGCTCATCATGAAGAAGGTCAGTGACAGTCCCTCTGTGGAAGTGTCCTGCTGGGGGTCTGTGCTGCCTGTGCTTTGTTCCCCACAGCGACTGTTAGTGATATGCTGCTGAGAAAAACCTGTTACGTTCCCAACGATTGGGCTCCCAATTAGCAGCACCTCAGCCAGATCTGAACAACAAAAAGGCCTAGAGTATGTAATACTTAAAAACTGCAGGAAGAAGTCCTTGATGTCCACTCTTTGACCTGAGCAAGCCAGGCTAACTGTGGTTGCGTGCGCATTGGGAAGATCAGATGCTTAGATGAAAACCATAGTTCCATTCTTCTCTGGTAGCAGGTTCATTTTCCATCACCGGTGCCACTACGTGTAATTTACACAAGACCCACTAACACAAAGGGATCAGGATCCATTGAAGTATTTACTGCATGTTGGAAGTTACTGGTATGATATGCATCTTGCTGATGATTTTCATCTCTTTATGCCCCCAGAATGACAGGGGGAAAACCTTGCATGGACTCTTTTAAAGGTATATGTACTTTAAAAAAATGAACAACTCACTTTCAATATACACTTCCTTGCAGTGGTAATGAGTCATTAAAGCAGTTTGTTGTAATTTAATTCCCAGCAAGATTTCAAATACTTTCAAATAACAATTTAGATGATTAATAATACGATTCAATTAACTTCCCTCCTGTTGCTTTTCATTTATACAGTACACAAATATATAAAGTTATGGTTCATTTAAAAGATTTTGTTTAGAACAGTACTTCTCCTCAAAGCACATTTCTTCTAGAATTGCTTAAAATGATTTCCAAAATTCAATATCTCAGCAGGTCTGGCATTTAAGGCTATTAAGTCTTTTTTCAGAAATTATTTTTCGGTATTTTACGCTCTCGTTTTTTTGTTACTTCCAAAAAATGTAAGACGTGCTGAAAATCGCCTCACTGAATATTATGCCTAAACATTCTCCAAAACCTGATTTGTTTGATGTAAATATAAGTTAGGAAATGTATATCTGTAAATATGCATTTTATTACATCATAGGTAAAGGATAGATAGGGTGTGATTTGTTTTGAACTAAGCTTCAGCACTGTGTTCAGTGGTGCACAGACACAGAAAGAGTCTGATCCCAAAGCACATTTCAGAGGAATGGCCAGCAGCTGGGCATAGAGGAGTGAGACCAATAGGTCAACAGGTGGGGAAAATGTGAGGACACTGCAACAGCAACACAGAAGCAAGATGGTCAGGTGGATATATATATATATATATATATATACATAGACATACATAGAAGGTGAAAACCAAGGCAGTCCCATTGGTGACAACGGCTCTTGGGGCCTTAACCCAAAACTGAAGGAGTGACTCCATCACATCCCATGTATGACAACATCAGTCTCGGTGTAGAAAGGAGCAATCCTACGAACTGCAAACATACTCTGCTGCACCCTCAAACTCTCAGGCCTCTGGTAGGACTCTGAGAAAACTAACCACCTCCAGGAGTAAATGTGTGTGTGTGTGTGTGTGTGTGTGTGTGTGTGTGTGTGTGTGTGTGTGTGTGTGTGTGTGTGTGTGTGTGTGTGGGGTCCAGAGCCTACCCTAGAATCACTGCACACTAGGCTAGGAAACCCTGGATGGCACACCAGTCCATTAATGTGATACATTTAATTCAATCATTTTTGAGCTTGCTCAGTACTAAAATCACTTTTTTAAAAAATTCTGAACCTAAAAACATAGATTACATCTCGATGGGTGAATTATTAATATGTAACCTTAGACCTGGCATAATATAGCTTGATGTACTTTTTCATAAAGTTCACAACATTATCATCGGTGGACAACTTTTCCAAATATGTCCTCAGTCTTTTATCTCCTTCTTTACAGATGTCTTTTGACCAAAGCGGTTTTGATGCCAGCACGGGTGCTTTTGTGGAGAATCAGTTTTACTCTTATCATAAACATGCAGGTTTCCAAGCAACAATCTTTTACTAAAAAAAAATAAAAAAACCTGAAATGTTACAGAGCTGTTTTCGTGCGTGCTCAGTATGCCCTGTTACACCTTGCAAGAGAGAAAATGCAAATCATGGCTTCTTACAATGTCTAACATTTTCAGCATAATATTTCAACATGGCAACATTGTGCCTTCAGCTTCAGAAGAAAATGTTTGTAAATATGTTCAGTTACTAACTTACTAACTACAGAAAACAGTTACAGAAAGCACTGTCAGTGTGTAATAATGCAGTAACTGTGGAAGCAATCCAATAATGTAGCTACACTGAACATTCATCTTGAATGCAATGTGTGTATTTTCCCCGTTTACTCGAACTCTTTACATCTACTTTGCATATTCAGTCTCAAAAAATATGCAAAAAACTATTTTTCTAATTACATACAAATTGTGGGTCATTTCATATTCTTGAGGTTATAAAGATTTTTTTTTCTAGATTTTGTCTTCCTGTCAGTAAGGGTACATCACAAGAGACACACATGGAAATAAATCACATTGTAGATGGTATAAAGGACTTGTTCACTTGGTGTAATTTGTGCTACAGCAAAGTCATTTGAAATGTGGAACTATAAATAATAACTGCAGCTGACAGTTTTGAAAACTATGAAAGGAAGTATCAAATAAATGTAATTAACAAGTACTGAGAGTCTTTTACACTGTCATGACCATTTTGAATTTGGCAGTTACAGACATTCCTGAAAAAAAAATGAGACATTTACTGGAAAGGCTTTCTGCTCTGGTACACCGCTGGACCCGCAGCAATGTGATAAGATGTTCTGCCCATCGCATCCTGAACTTACTCAGAGCCTCTGGCACGATAATGTGAAGTAATAACAACATCAGCCTCCACCACCAAAACACCCACCTGGCCTTCACCTCTTTATAGTTCGGGTTCATGCACGTTGGGCATTGCTCAGCCACCTCTCTTCGGACTGTGAACCTTCAGAATGCACTTTTCATATTGCCCCCCCCCCATTGACCGGCACTGAGACACACCCCACCATAGAGATCGTATTATGATTGCATCACAGCATGATATTGGCGTGGCTTTAATAAAAAGTATGCTTTAGGAATTTGCCATTTATGACATTATATTCTGTGTGAATGACCGTGCAACACATGATGTACTGATCAGAGCCACTGTTCTGCAGTCCAAATATATCGTTTCAAGTTCCTACTACTACTGTAGGCCCCTTAAATAAAATCCTTACCCTAAATTGCTCCAGTAGAAATTACTCTGTGATATAAATGGGTAAATAATTTATGGAGTTCAGGACATAAAATTCACACTGAAAGTTACTTTGGAGAAAAGCATCAGATAAACAAAAAAATGAAATATTATTTTATGTGTAATCACAGCTGATAACTACAATGACTACAAAATGCAGGCACTGGAATTTATGTTAAAAGACAGATATTGTGTGTGAGAAATATGATTATTAATGATAAGCCATTTCCAGTTAATTACACACATTTGCCCTTTGTTTTTACCTGGGAGGCAGTAAAAATGAAACACATTATTTCGGCAAACAAAGGAAGACGTGACGTTGCGATTCTCTGATGCTCCTTTGAAACAACACTTTGATATGTATTCATTGTGCCAATCTAATGAGTTGCATCACTTGTATTTTTATGACAGATTCTAGATGGATATTACGAGTTGACCAGATGTCACAAAACAATCGGTAGACTCAAAAACAAATGCAAATCTGCCCTGCTGTTGTCACTGTGAAAACACAGAGATTTGCGTAAAGCACTGAAAACAAACTGAAAGCAGGCTTTCATCTGTTAAAAGATGTGAGTATCTTTGCAGCACAAAAAAGGACTATTTGACCTTTTGGAGCTTAAAAAATGTCACTGCTGAAAGATTCCAAAAATTATGAGCAATTTAAAGAATGTCACAGTGAGAGCTCTCAAGCGCCTCAGTCTTGTTTCATGAGTCCAAGGATATTTTTATTGATTGAACAAGGTGTCAGTCATTCTCAACAGACTATTTATGTGCAATAGAGAACTTGTCAAATATTAATACTCTTGAAAGAACTGGAGTTGAAAAAAATACAACTGTCACCACCTTTTTTACATTAAATTTGAATTCACATTTAATTCAAATGACAGTTTGCCACTAATGTTTGACTTGCAGCTATTATGAAACTGTGTTATTTTGAGTTTTGTAAAGCTGTCAGATGGACAGGTCAGTAAGTCAGTCCTAGAAGGTGTCCCTAATTTTTTATGTCCTTATTTGATATTCAGGAAACAGGACTGAGAAACTACTACAGCATCTAGAGGTCACCATCTGCTTTATCAGACGGAAAGCATTAATGATATCGGAGATTGAGAAAAAAAAAATGCTAATCTGTGGAAGAGTCAGGGTAAACCTGAGCTGGGACATAAATCTTCACCTTACAAATCACTGAAACATGAGTGTGTGAACTGAGGCTTTATAAATAAATTTAGCCTAAACCTCTCACAGAACATTTTGCAAGACAACAGCGCAAGTAAAATATTTGCAGGTCATTTATATTCCTGCACCTCTATATAGTGAGAAATTTACTATAAGACTCCAGAGTTGAAATCGAATCTCTGAGACATCCTGTAAGTTAAAGTTTTACATTAAGCCTTTCACATGCTGTTTTTGGAAGGAACATCAAACCTTATACAGTCCTAGGTGGTTCACATCATTTCATACTCTACCCCTATTAAGCAGTTAATGAAGTGTCAAGGCTAATCATTCTCATTTAGGATATTTCTAAAGCCGCTTTATTAATCACAGAGATACATACCTGCTCATTAAAAAAAAGGAAAATAATAAATGACTCTTATTTTCTGGTATTGGCCTACAAGGTTGGGAGATCTAGCCTTTGTAATGACTATATTGGCAGTTATGGAAACATATTTTATATGTTAGTGCTGGAAAACGAACACAAAATTTTGCCGATTTGGCCAAGGCTCTGAGAAGCAACAGGCTCCCGTCAGTACCGGTGTTCACGTTGCATTTGAGTAGTAATCAAATTTTAATACAGTTTCGTGTTATTATATTTCAGAAAACAAAACAAATATGAAAATGTAAACCCCGCATAAAAAGGCATTTTTCGTGATGCGACGACCCATGTGTATTTGTGTGCAGCCATATTTAAATCCATAATGTTAAAACAGCTCAAGTGATTATCTGACCAGCTTTTCTTTGCTCAGACACTGCATATTCAATTAAACAAAAATAACAGAAAATGGCTGCAAGCCAAGACACAAAAGAGTGGGGATTTAATTGTGTGTAACTGGATATATTTTATGAGACTGGTGGACAAATAAATAAATAGAATTAAAAAAAAAAAAAACATGCTCAAAAGGGTGATGAGAAGTGCTCTGAGGAAAGAAGGCTTTCTTATCGTATTTGATCCTGTCAGGCGGGGAGTTACTCTAAAGGGAGGGCTAAAGAATCTGAGTGACCTTTGCCCTCTGGGGGTCAACCCAAGGTTTGTTTTGATACTGGAGCTTAGAGAACTCTTTCAGGTGGTTCCATGCCATTCAAGTCCTTTCTCACTCATACACTTATCAAGTGAATTGAGTTCGCAGCCAGAATCAAGCTCTGTCCCTGTTCCTTAACCTTTCCTGATGGATACTCAGGGTTGTGTTTATTACATAGCTCTGCTGTTGCTATTATTTAAACACTTGGCACGTTTCCTTGGCAGGCAGTGAAAAATGTCCATGCTACACAAAAGGATGCTGTAGTACACACCCAACCTCCTCTAACTTTTGGGAAATCAGACATTTATCTGCATCTATTAGCATCAGGTGTCCAAACTTCTCCTTTTCTTCAGGATAATGGATTTCAAAATGTGAAACATATACTGACTGATACTGCCAAAATGTCACAAGGAAAAGAAAAAAAAAGTCTTCAAAATCCTTTTGTGCGATGACATTTCCGTCATACAAAAGTCAGCTGTATTTAATACAGAATTTCTATCAGAATGAGTTCAATGTACTTTATCATTGGGCCGCACATTTATTTTAGTGTGGAATAAAGTGTGGATGAATTTTTGCCATTGTATGTGCATGAAACATATCAGTCTGTTTTTTTTCTTAAATTTTTATCTGTATTCAGCCTTGTCTTAGAACCTAATGACAATGGGCCTAATGATAACACAGTATTTAAAAATCCAGTGTTGAGACCATCAAATCCAATTTGTTAGCTACAAATGATATTTAAAAATCTAAAAACCCCCTCATTCTAACTCTTGATACTAGAATATGAAATGGTATTTCATAAGCCAACTAGATAATTAAAATCCACATACAAATTTCCTGAATCACACAGATATGTTTAAATGTAATATTTCTCTATTTTACTCTCTGTTAATAATCATAATAAATTATAAGGTTTAGGGGGTAGCATGGTGGTACAGTGTGTAGCGGTGGTTTCGCGTAGCACCTGCTTGCTTGGCTGTCAGTTTGAATGTGGTACAATCTGTGAGGAGTTTGCACGTGTTTGTGTGCTTCGGGTTTCCTCTCACAGTCCAAAGACGTGTGTTTAAAGTTAACTGCTTGCTGTAAATTGCCAGTAGTGTTTGACTGTGCGTGTGGTCACACTGTGATAGACTGGTGTCCCACCTTGAGTGTAGTTTCATAGTGTAGTACCCAGTAATTCAGAGATTACCCACCTTGACCAGGATTAAGCAGATCATGGTTCAATACTTCACGCACTAAACTGAATTTAAATTTTGTGTTTATAATTTAATGTCAAGAAATGGAGGTCTTTCCTTTGACATTTGCATTTTTTAAAACAGCTTGTTTTTGTTTTCGTTTACATTATACTCATCGTGTATGTTTTTAAAGTAATCCATTTAGTTTTGGTGATCAGCTACGTTTAGAAATATGACACCCGAACGTCCAATAGGCATCCGAAACCAGCCCTTCGTGCAACAGAGAGACCCAGGGTCAATCTCATTTGCATATTGAAAGTCCTTGATCAGCAGGTGGGGAGGTTGGTTTGATGGCAAAATGCTCCACCTGACTTATCCTCCGGTCTGCCCAGCCCAAACCTGTGTAAAATGAGCATGGCCATGGATGATAGCAGGCTTACAAAGCATTATCCTGCCAAGGGTGTCGGATTATGATAAACAGGTGTTGCAACAAAATTGTAATGAGTGTTTAAGGTAATCAATGGCAGAGTGCCTCGGATGTGACATCCAGCATTACCTGCGGTAGGTTCTGCGAGTGAAGGCAGTGAAGGCGATATGGGATGTGGTTTCTGGTGTATTATGGGAAGCCCGTCTGACGAGTTGAACTGTAAAACCGACACGCTCATCTCAGCGTTTGCCCATCAGGTAGTCGAAGGAGCTAAAACACAAGAGGGTTGGAAATAAATGGATGGATGGATGGATAAATAAATAAATGTACAAATTTTCTGCCTCTACTAGAAGGTGATTATTTTGACCAGGCAGAAGCAATATATTGGTGCTTTAAAGATGTTAATTTTGGATTTGTGTAAAAAAAAAAAAAAATTTGTAACCAGAGCTTGTTTATCCAGTCAAAAAAATAGGGCGAGGCTATGCTACCTGTGTGTGCAAGTTGCAAGTATGGCAGGAGTCATTTATCAAGCTGTCACTGAGAAGAGGCCTAGGAGTTGGAATCCGAGTGGAATCAACAGAGAACCTTGAACACTGGACTGCAACCTCGACCTTCAAAAATTGCATTTGCCAGTGCCGTGCACAGGCGTTTCATTTGCCTGTTTCGTGTTCTGTGTTCCGGTATGGTTATAGAAAAGGGGTACGGGAGGGGCTTGTAGCGGAGCTGGGAGCTCATTTGTTTTTGTTTGAGGGGTATTGTTTGCACAGGTGGTTGTGTTTCGTATTGCCTGTCTGAGGCACTTTATTTTCACTGCAGAAGATTTCAAGATGTCATTAGAGAAGGTGATATACTCTATAGCATCTTGGCTTCTTGGTTTGTTTCGAATATTCTTTTTACTTTATGTAAGATAAAGCACTGTTACTTATGGATCCAAAGGAATATATAACACATACAGGTAGATATGAATGCATTAAACGTGGCATGACATGTACCTGTATTCGTATTTTGTATTCTGTATTTTTATTTTGACTTTTAGTGATTTCTCTTTTTTCACATTTAACTAAATGATAATCCTTTCCAAATGGCATAATAATTCACGAAACCATGGAGGTACATTAATTAAACATTTTAACAAAACCTATCAGGTTATACGTAAAAACTACGAGCTGTGTAAGGGGTTCCTGATAAAGGTGTCTGGTAAGATAATAATTTGTAGAGCTGATTTGTATCAGCAATTATGTCACCAATTAAACTGCAGTACTTTTTTGCATGTCAAAACACATTAAAAAATCAGTGTCTTAGAATCTCATTTTGGCACACGTTTCCTCTGCTTCTGATCCAATAAGAAACAGATGTGCAGTCATTAAGTCTGATAAAGGACCCTTTAGCTGTACGGCGGAGGGGCACCACAGGTCAGCATAAACTGCCAGAGAAGATACGTCACTGTCTGCAGAAAGTTGTTTTGACTGTTTAGCAAGATTATGTTTGTTTTCGCTTTTTCTTTCTTTTTTCTTCTGCCTAAGACCCATCTGTACATTAAATTTCGATATTATCAAAAGATATGATTAAAACAATGTTACTAACAAAAGACATAGCACATTGCACTTTTGCTGAATCCCCCCCGCCAGACACACACATACACAAGCACTCCACAAGCCACTTCCATGGCAAAGAAGAGCACATAAGCATTGACATGAGCTTTTGACTTTGACAGCCCCCCTCCACACACACACACACACACACACACACACACACACACACACCATACTGGTAATTACTTGTAAGAAGTAATAACTGTTGTTAATACTTAAAGTGAAGTTAATAGTCAGTTACCCTTGCTACCCTTGGATGTGAATCCTTTAGTGTTGGAAGCATTCAGTGTTGTGTGGAGACCTGCTACCAAACAGAGGCCAACAACTGATGATGTTACAGATACATTATTTTAGAAACTGCCTTTTGTTGTCCATATAACTTTTTTCAGTAACTGTATGCACTTTCATGAGACATATTTATCATATATTCATTTTATTTGCTCACCTTTCAAGAAATGTTAAGATTTTAACCACATATAAAGCTTCAAGCTACTGTTCTCTATCAGAAAGAAGTTGATAAAACAATACTTATAACTGAACTGTAGCGGCATTTAGTTTTGCCTACTTTTATTTAAATTTAATATATACGGGCCTGATTTAAGATTCTATATAATATATAATATATAAAATGCTTATCAGGTTTGTTTTCAGAGAGCTGTGGTGCAGGAACATTTAAAATTTAAAACCTGACTAACAGAATCAATAATTAATAATGATCTAACCGAGTGTGGTTTCACTAATGGAACAGCATGGGTGAAATTCGTCTGATTCTAAAAAGGCATTACTCATATAAGAGTCCAACTGATGACCCTAAGGGTAAAGTGTGAATCGGGCAGTTCTTTTCTATAACCTAGACAGCCATGTGTGTCTTACCCCAAGATCTGCTAGTCACTAAAGACCAAAACATTGGAGTTCATCCTGTATTAAATGGATGCAGATCTTCTCTGTGTGTTCTTTGCTGCATTCCATGGTCTCCCAGCATTTCAACCAATAATCTTTTTATATAATTACTTATATTGACATAAACCAATGCTGTTTCATAGAAATAGAGAGTCCCTGCCTCTTTTTTAATGATCCAAAAATTGTGTTTTATCATTTCAGAGAATTTACTGTGCATTAATATGCTGTTGAGGCCAGAGGTATATTGAGTTTCTGAAAACAGTCCCTGTAGACAACCAATTAGGCTGTAGCTAATAAATCAACTACCTGTTGGACTAAAATATTTTTAGTCTTGTTAAAGACTTTTTTTTTTAAAGGTTAAAGTTTATTTAATGAGACTTACTTGTTACCATAAGAGGGTTTCCATCAAAAGGTGTCATTAAAAATATAATAATGATAGCCTTACTCCATTTATGGGTGTCTGCCCTTCTGAGCAAATATGTACTCATTAGTCAAATAGTTATATTAACAAACAGGAGAAAGGGGGAAATAAGTAAATAAATAAATGCAATTAAGTAAGTGCCCAGAAAAGAAAATGCACAAAACATGTCAAAACTGCTCTTAAATAACATGGTTCTTAAAGCTACCTTTTTGATAGTATCCACAGCACCTAATATTACTGACTCATGATTACCAACATACGAACCTAATTAAGTCTGGAATAGTCTAACCACGAGAGATGTTTGCATAGTAACAAATATCACTGACTGTCGCTGTTAAGAAGGATCGTTGGATGGAGGTTTTATGCTATTTAATATCAGATTTAATCTTATGATGGTCCCATGTGGTATTTTGAAATTTGTATTTCAGTTCTTAAGATATTTCTCTGGTTTTGAAGAACATCCCGATCCTAATTCCCCTGCTGATTTTGTGCTTGCAATGTTAAAAATGTCTGTTTATGCACCTGTTGATCATTCATCAGACAGACAAATCAGCTTAAGCAACTATCATTGTAAGCATGAATCTAAAGCACAAAAGGAAAGAAATCAAAATATTTCATTCTAAACATATACTGGCACATATACATATATTCCCTCTGAACTGCCAAACCACAGTCACTGATAAACGTAAAGGCAGGAAGTGAACTACCTGGAATATACATTGCGTTAATGGTCTGTACTAATAATAACACAAAAGTAAAGTTTCTATAAAGAAGATTGAAGACGTTTTGACTTGTTTAGGTTTCAGTCAATTCTCTTTTCCAGCAGATAACCTCTAGGTGGTACTGTTTACCATAACACAAAGATAGTACCATGATTGTGTTCTGCTTGAAAGCAACAAAGTTCCTGAACAATATAAAACACTCCAAAAATTGTTCAGGAACAATATAGTGACAAATTATTAAATGCATCTGTAAATAAGGCAATTATAAGCAATGCATGAGTAGAATGAGTAGAAACTCAAGCAGAATGCATGAGTTGTGTGTGTGTGTGTGTGTGTTTACTGAACTCACCTTTATTTAAACAGGCTTGTGCTGTTCTGTAACACCTTTGTGATATTAAGTAACGTGTGAAGCATTTCTGTGACAAGATGCCTACTGTTTAAACAGCTCTCACGCAGAACACCATTTTCCCGTTTTTGTTTGATTCGTGCGTGTTTTTCGTCCATTTCCAGTGAACTTTTCCCTGTTCCCCTTTCGAGAACAACAGTTTATTCAGAGACTTATTTGAATTTCACTGAAACTTGCTTATTACAATAGTGTTTTTGTATGGAAAAGGTTCTGAGGTGAAACAAGTTCAGACAAGCCCTAGAAACCATCATCAAATGATGCCTCATGTTTTTTTTACACTCACCACTATACTAACACCTTTCATACAGTTGTCTAAGAAGACTTCTTTGTTCTTAATGTATTTCTGCATGAAGTGTAGTGTGTTTTAAAAAAATTTAAAAAATAAACTAANAACACCTTTCATACAGTTGTCTAAGAAGACTTCTTTGTTCTTAATGTATTTCTGCATGAAGTGTAGTGTGTTTTAAAAAAATTAAAAAAATAAACTAACAATCAGCTTATTTGTCATTCAGTTATCTGTTATCTGAAAGAACTAGATCAAAGAAGTGAAAAACATTTTGTTGAAATACAGGTGATGGATCCTACGTGCTATAGATAACCTTTTCAATGAAAAGAATAGAGCAGCAGGGCATGACTGTCTTTTAGGAAGGCATCTTTGTGCTAGAGACTTAGATTTAGGGATAATGGTCCTCTACTGATGCTAACAGTATTTTGAAGTACTTATCCCTCTCCACCATGCTGAACATCGAGAACACTAGTTCTTCAGCTAAAGCCTGCAGCATCTTGAGGACCACTGCTCTCTATCATACACTGACCTTTAGTGATACTAGTTCTTTAGACCGAAGCCTGCAGTATTCAGAAGAACAGATTTTTTTTTCAAATGCTTGTTTTTAAGGGTTCAGATACTCTAATAAAAGCCTGCAGTATGTTAAAGAATGTATCTCTCTACAAAACACTGACTTTTAGGAACAATGTTGCCACAGATTTGCTCCTGAAGCACTGTGAGGAATGTATCTCTGTGACAGAAACTTAGCTTTAGAAACACTCAGCCTCAAGCTGAAAACTTTAAATATGTCAAGTAACTCATCTATCAATCAGGTGGTGAGCTATGTCTATGAACTGAGCCCTGCAGCATCTTGAGAAACACACCTCTGCACTAGTTACTAACAGTTGTTCTCTAAATGATCACCGTTGTTTCTTAACTAATCTTTTACTATAACTTAAAATTTTAAGTACACAGTTCTTCTAAGTTGAATCCAACAGCATCTTAAACATATCTTTGACTCAGACACTAATCCTTTAACTGCACCTCGCAGCATCTTGAGGAACACACCTCATCAACTGCACTTGGTTTTAGAGACACTGACCCTGTAAATGAAACTTTCACTATGTTGAAGAACTCATATATTTAGTCCATGGCCCTCTAAATGAACCATGTAGTATCTTGGAGAACATATCTCTGTCCCACTTGGTTTTAAGGACACTGCTGTCATGAACTGCATCCTGAAACTGAATCCTGCTCATTATGAGGAACACATCTCTCCACCAGACACCGAGTTTTAGGGTCATTGTTTCTCTAAACTTAAACCTGCAGCCCATTAAGGAAAAGGGACACATCCCTGTCCCAGACACTTGGGTTTTCAGGACACGGTTCTTCTAACTGAAGCCTGTGGTTTTTCAAGGAACAAATCTCTACCACACACTGAGTGGTACACACCCTGGTCTTTTAAACATGATGCTGCACCGTTTTGTGGGGCACATATCTTCAGCAGATGCTGGGTTTCTCTAAAACCATCCATATGAGCTAAACCCTCCAGAATTTTTCACAAATGTAGTAGGGGCTATGTCTCTTTAATGGAAACCTGCTTATTATGACAAACACATTTCTGTATCACACATTTGGGTTTAGGGACTCTGGTCATCTGAAGGAAACCTTAAACATATTAAGGTGTCCAGGAGACTAAACTCTGCAGTATCTCCAGGAACACCAGAATTTTAGTTTTAGGGACACTGATATTCTAAACTGAAATCTGCAGTATGTTGAGGAATATAGGACACTGTTCTTATAAGCAAAGTCTCCAAGAACATATCTTTGTACTACGCACTGATTTCTGCGGACAGCGATCCTCTAACCACGATGCTGCATCGTTATGAAGAGCACATCTCTTCATCCAACACCTGGATTCGAGGACACTGTTCCTATGATCTGCAGGTTCTTACGGATGACATTCTCTGTCCCAAACGCCGGTCTTTACAGGCTTGAATCCTCGTCGTGAGGACCGCATCTCCGCAGCAGACACCCTCTCCCACAGACGCCGCTCCCGTGAACTGAATCCTGCAGCAGCTTCAGGAACATTTCACGCGCACTCCGCTGGGTTGGGCTTTGATCTCCGTCCAATAGCAGCGTTTCTCCTCCCCGAAGTGTGACGTAGAGACTGAGAGGATCCAATAGCGACTATTGGGGGCTTGGCCTGGTGAGATCCACACACGCCTCCGGGCTTGTGGAGAGTTTGCACAAGAAATTGAGCACCGCGAAGGGAGGACCGGCAGCGCAGGAGCGGCAGAGTTTCCCCGCGACGGTCACTGTAGTCCGCGGATCCTGCAGGTACCTGTTACTACAGAGGACATCGGTCACACACTCCCCTGTGGTGCTGCCAGGATTCTAAGGAACGTACTGGTCATTTTATTTTTCCGTATTTTCTAACGGACATCCTTTAACGGCGTAAAAAAAAAGACTTGGATTATTTTAGTGATCTTGTGAAAAAAAAAGGTAAAGTCGCTCACTTCGCCATCTGCGATGAGGCTGTGCTTTGAGAGCCAACAGTAAGAGCGGGCGGGCGCGCGCGCGCGCGCGCGTGTCTGTGTGTGTCGCGCGCGCGCGCGCGTGTATGTGTGTGTGGTGTGTGTGTTTGTGAGTGTGTGTGTGTGTGTGTGTGTGTGTGTGTGTGTGTGTGTGAGACCGTGCAGAGAGGCTTGGACAGACCCACTAACATGAACCGATCACCTGATGGTGTTCGCCGGAGAGGATTGCAGGAAACCGCAGCGCAGCGCTCCATCCCACAGCCTCTGAGGATGCAAAGTTAAGGCCAGAATCGAACAGTACCAGCAAAAACACTATTTTTTTTTTTACATTTCCCTTTCTTATATCCCCGCTGATTTCCGGATGGAGCACAATGCATTTCTTTACCAGGGGATGCGCTGACACATGAATAAATACATGTCCATCAGTGAGGACCTTTACTACTGGAGGAGCTGAGCAGATCATTGTTTTATTTTATTGTGGAAAATCATGGGAATGATATCAGTACGGCAACACTGAGCTGGAGAGGGGCTGAGAGCATCTCCCGAGGAACCGGGGTAAGGAAGCCAGCAAACAACCAGCACGTCTGTCCTCCGCGTGTAAATATCACTCCCCTCCTTCCTCCTTTCTCACTTGCCTCTTGAGTTGGTCGCACAAAATAAGCAGAAACGTTCTCGTTCCTCATTTTATTCCCGAGCAAAATTTTCAGAAGTTCAATACGCAAGTGCTGACACGTGTGTGTGTGTGTATATGTATGTGTGTGCGTGTATATATATATATATATATATATATAAAGAGAGAGAGAGAGGTTATTTTCCGTGCCTTTACAGAAGGATGCTTAGTACTTGCATGGCTGCCCTGCCTATAAACCAGAGGACAGCATAAAAAGCAATTTATGTAATCTAAGTATAATTTCAGTTCATTAACATTTATTTGCATGCTCTGTGTCTTAAACAATATGACACCAGCATGTTTGATACATGTTGGGTTACAAAACAATTAGTTTTAGGTGAATTAATTCAACTTGTGTCTGTCCTTCAGGTCGGAAGCTGATGTGGTTGCCAGATGTGGGGAATGATTTTTAACATCTCAAAATTGTTTGTTTTTAGGATTGTGTTGGATGCTCCTTGCTTACACATGCAGGGTTATTGAACCCAGGAGTCTAGCTACATCGAACAGGTGGAAAACTATCCAAAATAAGTAGAGAACAATAAAAAGTGGTTACCATGGACCTTAAGGATTTTTACCTGTTGGCTGCCCTGGTTGCCTGCTTTTGGCTGGACCCTGCCATGGCCCAGGAGTTGATCTACCCCATCCGAGAGGAGCTTCAAGAGAATACCCTCATTGGGAACATACCAAAGGATCTGAACATTTCCCACACAAATGCTGCTACCGGTGCGAGCGCTAATCTTGTGTACAGACTGGTTTCTAAAGCTGGAGACAACCCTTTGCTCAGAGTTCTGAGCAGCACCGGGGAGATCTTCACAACTTCGAACCGCATTGACCGGGAAAGGCTCTGCCCTGGTTCGTCTTATGAGGAAATCGAGTGCTCTTTCGAAATAGAGGTGGTCATCCTGCCAAATGACTATTTCAGGCTGATTAAAATAAAAATTATAGTCAAGGACACAAATGACAATGCCCCTATGTTCCCATCCCCTGTTATAAACATTTCCATCCCGGAGAACACACTGATTAACAGCCGCTTTGCCATCCCTTCTGCCACTGATCCAGACACAGGTTTTAACAGTGTGCAGCACTACGAGCTTCTGAATGGCCAGAACACATTTGGCCTGGATATTGTGGAGACCCCAGAGGGGGAGAAGTGGCCCCAGCTGATTGTGGAGCAGAATTTGGACAGGGAGCAGAAAGACACATATGTAATGAAAGTCAAAGTTGAGGACGGCGGCAACCCCCAGAAATCCAGCACGGCCATCCTCCAGGTGACAGTCACCGATGTCAATGACAATAGGCCTGTTTTTAAGGAGAGCCAAATGGAGGTCCACATACCGGAGAATTCCCCTGTGGGAACCTCTGTGGTGCAACTACAGGCCACCGATGCCGATGTTGGGTCTAACGCTGAAGTCAGATACCTGTTCAGCACACAAGTCTCCCCGTCCACTAAAAGGCTGTTTGCATTAAACTCCACCAGCGGCCTCATCACAGTTCAGAGGCCTCTGGACAGGGAAGAAACGGCTGTCCACAAGCTGTCGGTGCTGGCCAGTGATGGCAGTCAGAGTTCAGCCAGGGCTACTGTCACCATTAATGTGACGGATGTGAACGACAATCCTCCAAATATAGACTTGAGGTATATAATCAGCCCCATTAATGGCACAGTGTTCCTTTCTGAGAAGGATCCCATCAACACCAAGATTGCTCTGATTACGGTGTCCGATAAGGACACAGATGTCAATGGTAAAGTGATTTGTTTTATTGAAAAGGATGTCCCCTTCCACCTCAAAGCCGTATATGACAACCAGTATCTGCTGGAGACATCTTCGCTGCTTGATTACGAAGGCACGAAAGAATACATCTTTAAAATTGTTGCCTCTGACTCTGGGAAACCAAGTCTGAATCAGACTGCTTTGGTGAGAGTAAGGCTGGAGGACGAGAATGACAACCCTCCCATCTTTAGTCAGCCTGTCATAGAGCTCTCGGTGATGGAAAACAACAAACGTGGCTTGTTCCTCACCACTATCAGCGCCACAGATGAGGACAGTGGCAAGAATGCTGAGATTGTTTACCAGCTGGGACCCAATGCCTCCTTCTTTGACCTGGACCGCAAAACAGGAGTTCTGACGGCATCGAGGGTTTTTGACAGGGAAGAGCAGGAGAGGTTCCTCTTTACAGTGACAGCAAGAGACAATGGAACCCCACCGCTTCAGAGCCAGGCTGCTGTGATTGTGACCATACAGGACGAGAACGACAACAGCCCCAAGTTCACCCACAACCACTTCCAGTTTTTTGTGTCCGAGAACCTGCCAAAGTACAGCACGGTGGGCGTCATCACCGTGACGGACGCTGACGCCGGGGAGAACGCAGCCGTGACCCTCTCGATACTGAATGACAATGAAAACTTCATTTTGGACCCTTATTCTGGAGTTATAAAATCCAATGTGTCTTTTGACAGAGAGCAACAGAGCTCTTACACCTTCGATGTCAAGGCAGTGGACAATGGCCGACCCCCGTGCTCCTCTTCTGCCAAGGTGACCATAAATGTCATAGATGTGAACGACAACACGCCGGTGGTTATTTATCCCCCTTCAAATGCTTCATTCAAGTTGGTGCCGTTCTCTGCCATTCCCGGCTCAGTGGTGGCTGAGGTTTTTGCTGTGGACAGTGACACTGGGATGAACGCGGAGTTGAAGTACACCATAGTCAGTGGCAACAGCAAGGGCTTGTTTAGGATTGACCCTGTAACAGGTAACATCACCCTGGAGGAGAAACCAGACAGCAGTGCAATTGGCCTTCACCGGCTGGTGGTTAACATCAGTGACCTGGGTTATCCCAGATCCCTGCACACGCTAGTCTTGGTTTTTCTCTATGTGAATGACACTGTGGGCAATGCCACCTATATTTATGACCTCATCCGCCGGACCATGGAGACACCCTTGGACAGGAACATTGGTGACAGCAGCAAGGCTTACCAGGGTGGCGACAACCTGACAATCATGATTGCCATCATGGCGGGTGCCATGGTTGTAATCGTGATCATATTCATTACCGTGCTGGTGCGCTGCCGCCATGCATCCAGGTTCAAGGCCGCGCAGAGGAAGAAACAGGGCGCTGAGTGGATGTCTCCAAACCAGGAGAATAAGCAAAATAAGAAAAAGAAGCGTAAGAAAAGGAAGTCCCCCAAGAGCTCCCTGCTGAACTTTGTCACCATTGAGGAGAACAAGCCCGATGACCCAGCCCACGAGCCCATTAACGGCACCATAAGCCTCCCTGCAGAGTTGGAAGAGCAGGGCATAGGGCGATTTGACTGGAGCTCCGCACCCACTACCACCTTTAAGCCCAGCAGTCCCGACTTGGCTAGACACTACAAGTCAGCCTCACCGCAGTCCGCTTTCCACCTCAAGGCCGACACCCCCGTGTCAGGGAAAAAGCACCACGTGGTTCAGGAGCTGCCCCTGGACAACACTTTTGTTGGGGGATGCGATACCCTCTCCAAACGATCCTCCACCAGCTCAGACCACTTCAGTGCCTCTGAGTGCAGCTCCCAGGGAGGGTTCAAGACAAAGGGGTCCTTGCACACCCGACAGGTAAAAGAGCCCTTTTACTGGTCTATAAGTACTGCATATAACTGTCCTGTGCACCAGTACTGAGGGGCCAGTATGTCACATTCACTTTGATTTATGTTTCATTATGGATGAACTTGTGTGTGTGTGTGTGTGTGTGTGTGTGTGTGTGTGTGTGTGCGCAGTACTAACAAAATTGGTCTGCTTGTCATTCTTTTTTTATTTATTTTTTTACTGAACTTGCTTCTGCTTATTCTGCTGTGTGAGTCATTAACATTTTTTGGTTCACTCTCATTCACAGGGATGTTTCACATTCTCATGCACATGGGTCATGTCTGCTTTTGGACGCAATAAGAAGTTAGAAAAAAAAACGTTAACTGCCGATTTTAAACACTTTGTAGGAGCTCTGCTGTCATAATCTGAAATGAAAGAAACATTTTGTTCATATCATCTTAGAAATTTATGTCCTCTCGTGAATACGTACAGCATAAATCAAGACTGAAATACAACGTAAATACTCATTTGAGAAACTGATTTTTTTTTTGCACAAGTTTTTATTTTTTACATTCATGGCCAGTAAATTATGTGGGGTTGTTTTTGGCAGCCTTCATTCGCTCCATGTCTTTGCGTGCATCCGATACCTTTTCCGTTTTTGTATGTGGATGTTTGACATCACTCGGTTACATTGCCCTGCTTTTTGTTTTCTGTGTATACCGGCTGCCTGGAGCATACTGATCTTGAAACTTGAGACAAAGTGAATTTAAGAAGGATTAGGAATTATTGAAACTCAGATTTCAACATAATCCCCAATTTTGTCAAGGCCTTATTCAGATCGAAGTACAATGTGTGCTCTATGTTTGACGGGACACGAGGCGGGGCGCAGGGACGGCGGCTGCCTGTAGATGGCACTGTTGCTTTGCCAGGTTTGGTGTGGCATCTGGCCAACATGCAGCAAGTCCTGTCCACAGTGGGAGAAGACGAAGGAGCAGACGCTCGCTGGAAAATCCCAATGCTTAATGACAGAGTGAACATGCGGACAATTCGTAATGGCGATCGGGTCGGTTCAGTGCAGGACGTCACTGATGTTGTCACTGTGAAGTCAAGCTGCTTCAGTCACGAGTGTGTCTGACATGTTGACCGTGAAAGGGCGAGGCGAACAAAGACAGCATTTAGTCTAATGGCATTTCCAACCAGAAAAAGAGCACAGGGTTTGCCTGAGAGCAAGGCACATGGGGGATGACATGTCTGGAAATGGGTGAAGTATCATCCGCCCCGTCACGTGTTTGCCAGTGCCTCTGGTGAGCTCCTAAAATTGTACATTGCATTTCAATAAGTAGGTGAAGCTGATTATTAGGGGTGTGCATTAAGTCTAGTTAAGTCGTGGAATTTCCTTTGGCGTTTTTTTTTCTTTTTGAATTCCAGTACGTTTTTGGGGACAAGATTTCTATCGTTTGCGAAAATAAATGCTGAGAGCTGTACTCCCTTGAAAGCCTGGGTGATAATCTTTTTGACTGCCTTCACAAACTAGGACAGACTTTGTACACAAAGTGAAATCCACTGTTGCTTGAAATGTAGCAGAAGCCACAAACCAGGTACCTTTCTGCGTGTCTCCTGCTGAGAAGTCGTACTCTTTAGGTGACTATTCATTTGTGTACTTCTTTTACTTTTCATTTAGCATCCCAAACAAAGATAGAATGAGGCTACAAATGACTGAGTTCTTCCCAGGTAAAGGACTATTCGGGGCAACGATTTCTGTTATCCTGGTGTTGTATGTTCTACTTGTGTGTTTCCTGAGGTTTCTTCAGCTTCCTTGTGCGTTTTTACATGTGAAAATGGGTTCCTTTATAGAAGAAAACTTTCAGCAGGCCTTACCTGTTTTTCTTAATGTTTTCCCTTGCCTGAGCATAACTAGTGATATTATGCGAATGTACGTATGGTTTATAATAAGGCAGTTTTTCCTTGTGCTCTCCTTGAATTTTCTGTAAACTTTACACCTAAAGAAGAAAGTGCAAATGCATTCTTATTTATAAGACCGACATTTTGTTCTTTTTTTTTGTCTGACATCTAAAGCTTACTTTGTACATACATATTAGCCAAAGATCTCCACTGATGGGACTGATTACAAGAGTGATCAGAGAATACCTACTTTTCTATTCACTTTAATTCTTCTGTTCAAAGCGAATATTTTCTATAATTTAAAACACCAATAAAGGGAGCTTTGACATGTGCATGTAAAGGTACATTAGTCATTTCGTTCTCCACATGAAACAGACTTACAATAATGAATTTTCAGCAATATAATGCTTCTCATTATGAAACTAAAAAAAGACTACGGTCAGAGGATAATACCCCAGAAGAAACGATTGCTCAGTGTGCTGCATTTCTTGTTTGCTAATGGCTCCATCTGATTTGCATGCCTTTACTGTTGCCATGTGCTTATGTTTGTGGTAGCTACTTGGCAGATGAGAGAGAGGAAAAGAGAGAGACAGATGACAGACTTGAATGATAATGTAGTTCCAGGATGTAGAATGTGCAAAAAAGCTTTGAAATTGCTTCTGGGAATTCCCATTAGAGAGCTTCATATTGGGTCGATAAAGGTAACTATTAAACTAAAGGACAGAAATGGCACGGGATGGTATTATTTTCCCCAAGCGACTCTCTGCGTCGGTTATCCGATCTGATGGATGGACGTCTTATCCCAACAGGAGCTTTATGAGACCTTATGTTGTACATTTTCCACGGTAATTCTTTGTCTTGCGGGAGTCTTCGTTTTCTCCAGATTAATTTGCCATAATAAATAAGGATTAAAATGGAGCAAACTGGGATGATTGGGGGAGTTTGAAAAGATTAATAGTCTATGACAGTATTGCACCTAAGGGGATGATTGTCTAGCCATACCTATAGTGTAGTGTTGCTCATCCAAACCTCACTGATTTTTGAGAGATCTAATTTTTTTTTCTGCCGGTTTGAGGTCAGTATCAGTTTTTGCATCCATATTCATATGATAACCTACTATTGTGTGCATTTCTTGCAAATGCGCTGGACCAATACAAACACTAGCAATAGTTCAATTTCCTTTTTATGCAAATCAGGTCTTTTGGAAGCTATGATTTATGGTTGTAGTTTTCGGTGTTAATGATAGGATGTTTTGCGTAGGATTTTTTTCCCTGACTTACAGTCCCAGTCAGAAGTATGAGTTCACTTCCTAAAAAGCTATGTGTCTTGTCCAGAGGTATTTGTTTAATATGTTTGAGCCGGAAATCAGCTGATATGTCTGCTTAGCTCTTCTGCAGCAGTTCCCACTAGATGTAGGACACTTGTGTGCTGACACTTTTCAGTGGTACTGCTAGAAGAAATATCTTTTCTTTTGTTAAGGATCCTTGTTAATTCAATCAGATAAGTCAAAGTCATATTTTCACAGTTGTACTTATAGACACATTTTGCATTATCTGTTAACAGTGATACCCCTTACTTACCTTCCTTGATCTTTACGATCCAGCTAAAAAAAGATTAGACAAGTAAAATTTGTCACGGCTAAGTTTTTCAGAAACAGTGACACAGGCATGTTTGCCAAAATGCTTAAATCATCCTTAAATGACGCACTGTTCATAAACGCAGCCGTAGTTGTTTCATACAACCACCTGTTTTTACCCTAAGACAAACAACTTGTTTTTTACCGTTTGTTGAAAGAAGGCAAAATGCGACTGCTTGTTCACCAGCTACAATTTGTCAGCTGTCATCTTCCGTCTGATCGTGGATGTGTGGCACGCATCCTTATTTGTGTCTATTGCTTTTGTGACCGAAGGATTATACAAAACTCAGCATTTGTTCTTATTAATTGATTGTTTTTGAAACACAGGCTAAGCTGACATGAAGTTGTTAAGTGTACGTTTTAATTGTTGGTCAGCTGTGACTCGGGGACACTTCTACGGCTATTGTATTACTTTTGAAATGTGTCTTTACAGCAGTCTGATGTTGAGCTTTTGGATGTTCAGACCTAATCTAAAACAGTCTAAATTGCTTCCATTGTCAGGCCTCAGGACCCACGTCATTATGATTTGTTTTTTTCATGTTTTGTTGCCTTGACTGCTTGATGTTTGCCTGTTCTTTGAAAACAGAAAAAGGCAACTGTCATCCATCTTGATGATGTCCCATGAAGCAAATAGATTTTGGGGTACTTTCTTAGGATTTGGTTTATGAAATAAACAGACTGCATACAAAATGCGTGCATTAATCACTTGTTCACCAACTGACATTTCTTTGTCTTTCAAATCACCCTTTGTTATTAAGAAAAGTGATATTTGTAGGTCATCCGACAAAAAAGTAAGATCTATTTCAGGAAAATATCCTTCTAAAGATTTTAACATGACATGATTTTAAATGAAACCTCAGTACGCATCTCTTTGCATTGGAAATAACTGACACGGAGTTTTTGAAGAAAATGTTTCTTGTCTGCCTCATCCTTTTTTGAGAGATATGAATATTAAGGCAGTTGACAGTTGTGAAACTGACCTCCAGCTTCAGTTGTACATCTTCCATGTGTGATGCGTAATGTATATAAAATATGTTTTATGTAAAAAGAGCTGTTGGAAATCTTGCTTAATGTTCTGTGCTATACTGCAATGGACTTGTTTTCATTATGTAATTCTATTTCCATCTCCACCCTAATTTTGTATACAACTCAGATACAAAGAAGAAAACATAATGCAAGCATTGTTTGGATGGTATGGAATTGTATTCATGCCTTCATAATGATATAATAAATAATTTAAAATGGGTCTTTGCTACTTATTTTCATTAAGGGCCCCAACAAACTCATTTCTTGTCTTTCATAACATTTTTTTACACATTTACTCAATTTATATCACTCTTATAGAAATGCATTCTTTGCATTCTTTTCTCAAAAGCTGTGTCCATGTATTGACCTCCTTAAGGTATATACTGAGTACATACTGTAACATCTTTGTATTCTGTGCGCAAAATTGAATTGTTTTAGTCAATCATATGTCTTGATGCCAGTTTCAGCTCTTTGTTGGTTTGTCTCTGAAAAAAAACAGATGTCAGGCTTAGAGTGTCAATATATCGTATACTGTAACCTTATATAAGAGCACGCATATGATAGCATACGGTATTTGGTCAAATCCAGTACAGATGACTCAATAAAATCACGATCATCATTCATCCTTTTTTCCCATTCAGCCTTGATTTTAATTTCTGTCAAGTGGTCATAAAGATATTATATTACTTTGTCCACAACTCTCAAACTCACAATTTCGTGACTCGTTGTGAAAATGTGTATTGTACTGTACTTCTGGACCTTCTGAAAGCAGGGCTTTCAGCATTCTTATATCTTGCAGTTTTGGGGGGAAAAAGGGATTCCATACTCAGAATATAAACCATGTTTAATCTAATTATTGAGTTTGGCCTATTTTGAGGCAGACACTTCAGCGAGAGCTGAAACTAACATCAATAAATTGAGTAAAGTTTGCCTCAGCACTAAAAGCTTTAAAGGCTGTCCAGTTCAGCACAGATATACAAGATGGTTGTGTGGTCACTTTCAAAAAAGTGCTTTAGCTCTTAGATTGTAATTAAACCATTTTATGGTTACATCCACTTTCCCTACCCTTCAGGACAGAAGACACTGGCATAACAATGAGCTATATTCGATAATGCATGTACTATATTATGCAGATGTGTTTTCATAAATGCAAATCTTAATAATTTCCCAGTGAAAGGCACAGAGCGGCATTTTCCCTCAAGCTTCAGTGTTCGTTTAACATAAAGCATGATGATCCTTGAAGACTTTAAGGGATTCTAGATCTACCCGAATCACGTTAACCAGATCTAATGCTTATGGTCATTGCCGGGGGATCGTGGGTGAAATACAGATTTCCTACTCTGTGGTTCAGGGTTTGCATTATTCCAGTGATTATTCATAATTGTGTTTCAGTAATACATCATGATAGTTTTTGATGGGTGCATAAAACATGAGTTCAGACAAAGCAAATACAGATGGTTT
The DNA here is from genome assembly GCA_900497675.1 of Arapaima gigas. NCBI lineage: Eukaryota > Metazoa > Chordata > Actinopteri > Osteoglossiformes > Osteoglossidae > Arapaima > Arapaima gigas. The sequence goes on along the minus strand of UFQX01000160.1, from coordinate 495,155 downwards.
TTGGACTCTCGACAAATAATAATAACAATAATAATGAAATAAAGCCCGCTTCTAATCACGTCCAACCCTAAGTAAGGGTTCCGTGATGGTTAAAACCATCAGCCTCAAACGACTGGCAATTCAACCTTGAATAAAGGGAGTGATTACTGTCCCTACTTTAACTTGCAAAACAGTGAGATTGAATTCCACCCAAGATTCCATTTTCCTTGCCCTTTTACATAATATCTATGTGAAATCAAACTACTGATTAACAATTGAAATTGGGTGGAACATATCTAGTTGAGAGAAATTTAATATATGGGAAACCTTGTGAGGACAGAGCAATTTTCTTCTGCCTGACATAAATGACTTAAGAAAAAAAAAATTCTCCATAATAACTGCTACTGTAATGGCAGTAATGCAGTTTACATAATTACAAGAGCCAAAATATCAGCTTCACATTTGAGGGAAAACTCGTAATATGTTAATGTGGAAGTGTTTTAAGCAGCCGAAGTAATAAAAATGCTTTGGTCTATTATTAGCATATATATAAAAGAGAATATACCCTATATCTTTTTTTGCAGGAAATTAACTTTTTGAAGTGAATATGATGTAAATTACGTTAAGTTTAACAGCACGATGAAAATTTTGTCTTCTATTTTACATGTCTTTATCAGGTTGAAAAAACTCCAGCTGGGATATCTATTTTACTTTTGTATGAAGTATATTAAATTTGCAGCATTGCCCGCATGTGATGCTCCATGATTCTCAGGGAAATAACATCAGCAGTGCCACTTCTGGGGGTGACAGCCATAACCTTTGGGTCACAAGTTCTGATTCGTACATCACTACTCACCTGGTCTCATCTTGAGGGGCAGCATGAGGTGATGAGAACATCAGCAGCTGAGTAATTGTTTAACTTGACCCAGATGAATTGTGGTGCAGCAGTTCCAGCGTCCAGGGTGCTGAACTTTCCCAGGGCTTGTTTGACACTAAACAGGAACATTGTTTTTCTATTGTGTGTCTTTGCTGGGCTCGCAACAGTCCCACACTTTTGTGACATTATTAATGTAATTTAATTCAGTTAAGAACACTGACTATTTATTTATTTATTTATTCATTCATTCATTCATTCATTCATTCATTCATCCATTATAGTTAGCCATGTAATCCTGCTCAGGGCCGCCACATCAAAAGGGTACCAGGTTATGAAACTTCTCGTGGACAGGAAGCCAGGCCACCGCAGGGTGGTTACACATGCACACAATTACACACCAAGCATACGTCTTTGGACTGTGGGACGAAACCTATGCAGACACGAGGAAAACAATCCAAACTCTGCAAACAGGCAAACAGCCCACGTGCTGTGAGGGAGCGGTCCTACTTGCTGAACCAGAGTGCTGTCTTTGTTTGTTTGTTTGTTTAAAAATGCTCACATATTGAGTACTGATCAAAATTTTAATCGTACTTGCTGAAAACCACTCCGCTTCACCCCCTAAACTGCACAAATGTTAGGTTTTGTTTTCATGTAAATATGTCTCTAAGTCTTGACTTTGTCAAAATAGCCATTCTTTGTATTAATTACTACTTTGCAAACACGTTTGAACAAATGTACTCAAACTTTTGACTGTAACTGTAACACGTGTAGTTAGTAAATTGAATGCAGGTCTTTTCACGGGTGATGGAATGTCACGGAATTGCGGAACGTGACAAGTGACTTTTCCTGTAGCTGCAGTGCTTTATCACCTCTCTCACTGTGATCCTCAGCCCATGTGAGATGTGCAACATCTTGCAAACTATCTTCAGTTCCACTGCGATGGTGGAACTGTTTGGAATACACTGAGCATTTGTTAAGCAGACAAGAAAAAAATGGGTGCCATTTTGCCCAGAAGGAAGTGTTCAAAGTATGCAGTGTGTGGAATAAATTAAAAATAGGTCTGCAGCTTTGTTCTTAAAGCATTGATATTTCATGCACCTTGCTGTGACTATTGTTGAATCAGTGTGTTTGTTACCCCAGTAAATAAGGGTATGATAAATCTGCTTGGGGGAACAATCTAGCACAGAGGTGCAGCACTAGGGAATATTTAGCACATGCATTATATATGGCTTGTCTATTGTTTTATTGCCATGGGTATAGCACATTATAAGGTTTAAAATCTCCCCGGCAGGCTGTTTCTGCAATATAGTTTGGTTTTGTCTGAATCAAAACAATTCTGTAAAGAACCTTGGCTCCTTATCAGAGCTCAGATATATGGAGAAGTGAATATTTGCCTTCATATTTAGATGAAATGATTTTGTCCCACCTCTGATCTGACTGCAAGTAAGTTGATTTAGGTAGAGGGGAAATTGGTTTTTTCCTATCTCGCCACAATCTGAGAATCTAGGACTTCCTTCCCCGTGCTGCCTGCGTTTAGGTTATTATGTCTGTGATAGTGGTAAACATGCTCACAGCCATCATTTCTTTGCTTCCCTGCTTTGCCTCCCACCCTTTTTGATGCCGAGGAGTTTGAGGTCTGGGGCTCCAAAAAGCGATTCATTTCGCTTTGGGGATGTGGATTGCAAAAACAATCCACTGTAACATCTTGGTCACGTCTAATGGCAATACATTGGTAGACAGCCTGTCCATTAGACAGGAGAAGAGCTGCATTACTTGTCGTGCGAAGTTTGAGATGCAGAACACCAGAGTGACCCCTGCCAGAGACTGGACAGCCAGAGGGAGCTGCAGAAATGCGAACGCATTTGGCTCCAGGGCTGTTACCCCTGGGCAGGGTGGGCTTTTGCAAAAGCCAGGCCTGTGAGTCTTGTGACCCCTTTGTGGAACCCACATTCCCGTTAATGGGCACGTCTCTAAAGGAGCATCGTTGTGTGAAAATCGGAGAGTAAATGCGAATGTGTCTCCGGGCTCCGATCACAGGGTTCCCGCATGAGCTGGGGTGGGCACAAGGCGTCGCACACACAAGGGAGCGCTTGATCCAAAATCCACGCTGGCGACAAAGGGAAGGAGCTCATAACAGAGTATTAATAAGTGAATCACGAGTTTCCTGAGAAGACACTTGAAATGTCATAATAAAGACACCCTGCACACTACACAAATAAAAACATTACTGCGTGGCAAAATGCATTTTCTCCTAAAATGATCAAAAATAACTGCCCAATTGCATGACACAAAGAGATGTTAATAATATCAGCTGTTCAGTAACTTTGGAACAACTGTCCAGTTGGAACTTTTAAAACTGATTGTTTCAGTGTTTCTTGATAATGAAGCAGAGGAACACATCCTAATTAAATAAAATAGCAGGAGAAACAGCAAAATATTTATTATAGCACTGACGTGTATTTCTTGGTTCCTTCCAAAAGTATTAGAAATATAAAATTTTTAAGTCCTGTGGCACATTGCACTTGTGCATCCAACTGTTACTCTTTTGCTCTCCATCCATCTTGTAGTCGTGTCTTGCTGTGTTTGTTATATGTTTCACAATCTAAAGTGGCCGTAACGTTTTGGACACTGGGACACACACAAGCAAACATAAAACTTCATTTGCTATTTGGGAAAAAATGTGTTTGTACCTACCTATACCTACTTGCTTTAAGGATAGACCCACAGGGCTCAAACTGTGCTTCAAGGTGAAGTGAGCTATGAGATAATTCTCAAGGCATGAAATAAGGAATAAACAAATCTTCCAATAGCTTTGAGCTCAAAAGCCAAAAATTTGCTAATTAAAGAAGATAAATCTCCCATCATTTCTCATTTTGCAGATAACAATAGACAACTTTATATTTAATTTTCCAATTTCAGTGGTCAACATCAATTTCAAGAAATGGGGCTGTGGGTGACCACTGTGATACCCAGTGCAAACAATCAATCTCAAACAATCTCCCGTAGCTGTAATTGACTTGGAAGGAATACTAAGCAGGAGGGGGTCCCTTCACAGTAGCGTCCCTTCATCCCGACGTCTAGGAGAGTTTACTGGGAGACAGAGAGGAGCGGTGATGTGGAATTAGCATCTCTCACGGATACTGTGCAGCGGGAGCAGCGTGAGAGGCGTCTCTCTGCAAGAGGCCTGGTTTGCGCTGGGATGTTGCTTGAACGTGAGAGAACTGTTGACGGACATGAGGCCCGTAGAGGGAGCGACTCTAGGAATCCTAATAAGACCATTGTTTTACTTCCTAGCTGTGTGTTCATTTAGTCTCGTACGCCGAGCATTTGGCAGACACGGCATTTCGAGTCGATGGAAAGGGAGCCTTGGGAGTGCGGTGTCAGCGTAGCCATTTGGACTTGGACCCGCTCCGAGTTCCTGGGTGGAACCAGGGTGCAGCAGCCATATAAATCTGCCTGCGTTTATGTGCTCTATTAAGGAACTGACTATCCCTGTCAAACAGTATACCTTCAGATTGAAATGTTTCTCACGATGTCTGCGTACAGGAAGACCAAATTGCTGATTTTTTTTTTTCCTTTTCTTTTGAGGTCTTCCACAACATCAGTCAAAAGTTTGAGTACACCCGGGCAACCTGGTCAGCACTTCTGTGGTACAGATTGGACGGAAGAGGGAAAGCAAAATGAACCAAAAAAAAAACTTGGCAGCAAGTGTACTCAAATTTTTTTTTGCTGTTGCTGCTTGTTTCGATTCTTGATTTGCTAAGCAGATACCTTTGTCGAGCTCAACTTATACAGCTTAGATTTCTCACTTTCCCAGCTTTGCTCAGGTGACTATTTACAGAAGCTGTTTGGGTTAAGTACTTTTCTCTCGGGCGAACCCCCCCCTTTACACCCCACCTCCACAGTGTTTTAGGCCTTCAACCTTCAGGTTACAGGTCCAGTTACTTACTTGGCACGCTGTACTCCTGCCATTTCCTCGTGGAATTTGGACGCTTCAGCTTGAATCTAAAGAATAGGGACATGTGTCAGAATGCCAGATTGCCGTGCCGTGTCAGAGTGCTGAGCAAAACATTTCTCTTCCCTCTCAATAATTCACCGCTCCAACTCTTTTGCTCCAACCTCTGCCGTCTCTGTCAAAATGCCCTCTCCCTGCACGTATTTATGGGGATAACTGTTTCTTAAACATTATATCTGATTCTGTCTGCCCAGGTTTTAGGGGGCAAAGAGTGTGTCGGGCTTCAGATTAACCTTGGGGACGGAACACCTTGCTGTGCAGCAGATGGTCAAAGGAGGCGGCAAAAGGGGCTGAACTGTCCCTCCCTGCCGAGTCGTCCTTTGGCCACTCCAAGAACCATCACTTGTGCGTGTGTGTGTGTGTGTGTGTGGCCTGCTCACCTGGACATGCTGCTTTCACAAATGCTATATTGCCATGTGACCTCTCATGCTTCCTGTCTACTTCCATGAAACACTTGCTACTGTTTTACATTGGGCTTTATGTCCGCAGTAAGTGTTGAAATAGTATTTGGAGAAGATCTATTTTGCATTCTTTGAAGAGCATTTTTGATGCAGTATTAAAAATTAGTTGGAAAAACAGGTCATTTGTTTCTAGTGTAGAGGGTAGTGGTGATAAAATTCGTAATGTAGTGATGAGGATACTGGTAATAGGTACCCTATAATACAAATGGATACCAAAGAGATTCAATATTTTCACCTGTTCATTTGGGGATGCTAATGGTTGATTCAGATGGTGGTTATGTTGACGAGAGGTACAGCAGACCTAGGCTCTTCTGGCATGGGTTTGAATCCAGAAAAGTCTTAGTGGAGTTCACACGTTCTCCCTGTTTGGGCTTTCTTTTAGGGGGTCCAAGTTTTCTCCCACAGTCCAAAGACATGTTTTTCAGGTTAACTAGTAACGGTAAGTTGTTCATTGTGTTATAAATGCATGTAGCTAGCCTGAAATTGACTGGAGTCCCTACCAGGGTGTACTTTCGTATCCCTGCATCCTGCGATTGTGGGATGGGCTTTGGTCTGCTGCAGCCCTGACCAGGACAAGCGGTTTAGGATAAGGGTTGGATAGATAATTATGTTGGTGGTTTTTGTCTTACATTTTAAATAATCTTACTATTCTATAATGATTATCAAAGGGGAAGTTAACTTTTCTACACGCATCTGGACACTTTTTGGTGCTTTTCTAGGCATATGTTGATACCTCAAAACAATTTTTTGATTGGTCCCTTCTAACTTAATAGCTTTACTTAACACTATAAAGATTTGCTGCAGTTAACAACTGTGAAACTTTTGGGTTGAAATTAAACTGTTGGTTTATCTAATTAACTATTAAAATCAAACAAAAAAGTCACATTTCTGCCTGTCTGCTTTCAAGCTTACAGGAGGTTGGATAAAACACATGTCTGTGCTACTGGTGTTCAGGGAAAGTGGCAGCTCTGTAACACAGGAAATGTATAAATGTATAAATTGTAAATTTCTTTGTAGAATATTGGAAGTTAAAGGTAGCAGATTAATATTTATTGAAAAGGAGATGCAATAAACTTCCTGGCTAGATCCAAAGTTTCTACATATCATCACTCTTTTTCCTCACTGTGAGGATTTTTTTGAAACAGAAATTATTAGGTATTAATATCTTTATTAAAGTTTAATATTCTATTGCGTCCTGAATTTCAAAATGAAAATATCATTAAATATTTCACTTCTGTGATAATTTATCTGTGAAAGCGTGACTTTTATTACAATTTTCTATTTTGGTCTTAGAAGCTGGCTAGATGTGTTCATAAAGTAGGTAAGTCTATATTGACATTAAACAGGTCTCTGTAGGCAGCAGGAATCAGTAAAATCTTTCTGTACAAGTGTCTTAAATAAAAAAAAGTCTTTTGAAGTATCAAAATGTGCTTAAGTGGATTTTATAAAGAGGTCACATGTAAAAAAAAATGTTCTGAAGATCCTAAGGACAAACCATAACATAAATAAAAAGAAATTATATGAAAGTCATACACAGGGTGAACATATTTATAGTTTAACTGTAATTAATTTAATTTGCATTTCTTGATTCGTATTGATTAAAAGATTACTGGTTACACTGGCAACTGTGATATGTGACCGTGTGCAGCAGTAAGTGCGGTAAGCCACTTGTTCTTCTGCAGCTCCCTCCTCCTTATCACAAAGATAAGAATGGACTAATCTGATTTTTAGCAAAGATATTTATCCGAGTTGAGTCCCACTTGATTCTGCAGTCAGATACAGCAGTTGTTGCATCTCAGGGTTCTACGTGGCAGCGTGTTCTTTATTTGCCCCGGCTGTGTATCTTCTACAAGGTTTAGGAAAAATGTCAATTATATGCACTTACCTTTTTTTTCTTTCAGCATTCTTCTTAAGAATCATCAAGCATGCTTTTCTCATGTAAATGATAATAGCTGCAAATTTTGAACATCAGTTTGATGTACGCTTTTTTACGTTACGGGAGAATATTATAAACTTGTATTCAATATGAGGACTTTATTCTCATAAACAAAATGTTTATAATTTACTTTTATAAACACAGTGTTGTCAATTGCATCAAGTCTTTTGGGCCTTGGCATATTTTCCACTTGTGCCGTATTTGTTGGATATGAATTTTGTACCCAGTACTCAGTCAATAGGACATGACACCAGGGGATCCCACAGCAATTACATCTAATTCCTAATTAATGTATTATGTTTTGGGACCTAATTTAAACTTGCACCTTGGCTGAATCCAGGATGCGAGTGTCATTATCTATAACCATAAACCTGCACTGCTTTGGAAAGGCTGAGCTTCTTTCCCCTCTTCACAAATCTAGAGCTAATTACTTGCAAATAAAACTGTTATTGTAATAAATATCCTTCACAGCATTCTGGGGCAAAAAAAAATAATAATAATAATAATAACATGAAAGGATGGTATGGTTAGAAAAAGGAATTGTTATAAATATTTTATGAATTAAATGTTTTTTGTGTCCAGTTTTGTGTTTTTTCATGTTTACAAAACACAAAATTACATTTTCTGTTGAGCAAAGATTCATTTAACATTGATCTAACAATATCCATCAAGTTAAAAGATGCATGTTATAGTATTTTCCTGCTAATGCATATTTAGAAATTGCTTCACACTAAAGAATCATGTTAGCATATTCATTTTGAAATAGCGATGCTCATCTTTTGTCTAAATAAGGTTTGAAATGCTCCCATGTCCACAGGAACAGCAATAAATAAAATTCACCTGCCATTAAATGACAGTATAATCTAAGTGTTGTGTTGGACACCTGAAACTAAAGAACTGGGCTGAACGACTTTTGTCAGGGGTGCAGGAGAAGCAGCTTCCACTCATGCGCTGAAACAGAATTGTGCTTTCCAGGTTGTCCTTATACATGGAAAATCATGTAAAATGTTTCTGCAAATGCACTGTGGGACTGAAAATATGCTGAAAAGCAATGAGAAATTTGTGATAAATGACTTTAGCGTTTAGTCAAAATGGTGGCGCACACGACTGTATTCTACTTTAATATAAGAAAAAAGCAAACAAAAAAAAACACAAGCACCCCTTGGGAGTTGGGAGAAACGCACTTACACAGAATATGAATAATTGATAATCTCAGAGTGGAACAGAGGGACAGGCACACTTGTCCCCCCTGCACATACTGCCAGAAGTTTCCATTGTAAACAAATGAATGAATAAATAACAGCAATTAGATAACATCGGTTTATATGATGGAACGATATGGAAAAGACAAATACAACTATAGCTGCAACACAGACTTGTAAATTTAATGATTACTTACATTTAAGTGTACAGCAATCCCTTGGTATCCAAACTCTCTGTTTTCAAATTTTTGCTAAAACAACAAAATTAATGTCTAAATATTGGTATCTGAATAGAACCTTTTGCTATAAAGAATTTTATCTGAGGTTATTTATGATAAAAATCTGAACTAAAATCAAAATACAGTAATTTAAAAAAATTAACAGACAGATGTCATACAGTGTGCAGTAGTGAAAATAATGCTGTACATATAGTAATAAACTCTTTTGTCCACAGTTTCTGTGCTGAATAATAATAATAATAATAATAATAATAATGATGATGATGATGATGATGATGATGGGAAGTAAAAATTTGATGTTCAAAAAAAAAATTGGCATCCTACGCATTTTCATGGATGAATTAGAACTGGATACCAAGGGATGACTGTAATCATATGTCAAAAACATCATCACTGGATAGAAGTTCTATTTAAACGTAAGACATATACAACATAAATTTTAATCGTTCAGATGATTCATGTTTCAGTTTTTGTGTTACTTGTTACCCTTGAAACATCCAATGAAGATCTAGACAGAATTTTTTTTTCTATCTCCTTCACTTGATCTTCATTTTATCTCTGTAACCACTGTTCCCAACAGTTCAGTCATTGTGTAATCAGTGACACTTTTAAGGGAAACACTGAAGTAAGTAATATTATAGCTTGAATGTATCCTAAATAATGCAGGTTGAAACCACTGGGGAGTCTTAAGATGAATTGCACCTGTAAACAGCTGTATAAACAAATGCTTCAAGTCTGTGTTAAACAAAAACACTTCCATTCACTATTCATTTTCAAAGTTACACTTAAGCCAGAGTAACAACTACTATTGTTATTGTTAACACAACAACAACAGTAATCATCATCATCATCATCATCATCATAATAGCAATAATAATAATAATAATAATAATAATAAGAAGAAGAAGAAGAAGAAGAAGAAGAAGTAGAAGANAAGCCAGAGTAACAACTACTATTGTTATTGTTAACACAACAACAACAGTAATCATCATCATCATCATCATCATCATCATAATAGCAATAATAATAATAATAATAATAATAAGAAGAAGAAGAAGAAGAAGAAGAAGAAGAAGAAGAAGAAGAAGAAGTTTTTTTTTATCTCACTCAAACTCAAAACAAGAGCAATGTACTAATTGTAGTGTGCAGCGCTACTGCTGTCCACACATCGGAGTACCTTTCACCTCGCAGTCTAACAGCTCATTAACACCCTGCTCATGACTGTTGCTCTTTGTGCCATCATCACTGTTGATCTGTAAACATCCTCTTGAAAAGCAGGCTAATTTGTGGTTATTCTGTATAAACAGAAACGTAAAGGCCAAGAGGACAGATTAACGGCACCGAGATCTGCAGACCTGCTAAGATTTGCGTATGGTTGTTGTGAAGAGAGCCCAAGAGAGGTGACATGACATTTCTAAGAGAATAGTTTTTATATAGCGATTGTTATTATTCAACTTTTATGGTTTCATCAGATCCTCAAGAAGTGGTCCACCCACACAAAAATGTGAAATATGTGATAACCATTTTTGCTTTATAGATAGTCTGCTCAATTTTACAGGGGCAAGACTTGTGGTGAAAGTAGAGTTCAAATCAATAGGACTACTGAAACTGACCTATGGATCAGGCAAAAGGCCATTACTATGAACATTTTCAGTAACCAGTTGTCCTTGCCCAAGTTGCCTAATTCCAAGTCACAAATTTAAGGTTGTCTCGTACTGACATAAGGCCCCCCACTCCAGGATTTTTATTCATGAAAGATTTGAAAATTGGCACTCTGTCATTGGTCTGTTCTGTGTTCTGTTCCAGTCATAGCTTTAGATGTTTTGATAAGTGTGCAAGACGAAACGTAGAAATGAGGGTGAAAAAGCATCACCTTGTTTCAGTTTCATTTGATTTTCACTGGAGGGGATTCTTTGGATGGAATCGGGTTGACATTTGGTCACAAAGTGCTCACCCAGGTGTCTTCAATATTAGTTTCAGTGAGTTTCCTTTGACTAAAAACTAATAACTGGATTCTATATCTGGTGTGTTTCTTATGAAGAAACAAGACCTTTTCATTCATCTTTCAGTAATGATAGCTGCTTCTTCTAATGCAGAGTTAATGTGAGCTGAAGCACAGGGTATGAGGGTATGAGGCAGAAGAGGCCCTGTATGAGATGGCAGTCCACTGCAGGGCAGTCGCTCATATTCATGCATAAATACAAGAAAGGGACGAGTAAGAGTAACAGTTCACCTGAAACACACATCTTTGCACTGTAGGTGAGAACAAAAGCCTCTTCCTTCTGATGATCACTGCTCTGATATTCCTTCAGTGGCCAAGTCTATGTTTTGGTTGGTCTGATTTTCTGCATTCCAGTGAGGGGAAGTTTTTAGCTGCCTGAATTGCACAGATTTGAAAAGATGTTCCTGAAAGCACGTTGTGGGTAGTGGGATGCATCGTGGTTTTTGCAGTGACAGCAAAAATATGATAGCGATCATCATGTTTCAGGCATGTAAAGTGCGAGACTAAACAATGGCTCTAACTAGGAACTAAATCTACAGTCTTGAGTATTTTTAATTTAGATGCACAAGTTGTTGCTAACAACATTTGATTTATGTTTCCGATGACAAATAAATAACTATTGTTGAGCTTGTTGCTGTGGCAAACTGTGGAACTCATTTTTTGTATTTATTTGTCCATATATTTTTTCCACCAGAAAAACTTAACGGCAATAGAAGGATGGAAGTAAAGACAAAGGATGACTGAATTCACCCAAATAATCAGGGTTGGAAGCTCATAATGGAGGAAAGAAAATACGTACAGTGACGTGGCACCAAAACACAAACATGGACTGTTTGTAAAAGTTTGGGAAAATGGCAGAAAAAATGAATGGTCTGCACTAATTTATTATATTATATTATACATTTACTAAGGAGTAAGACAATTTAAATTAAATGTGACTGGTGTACATTTTCAATACTATTGATGTTAGCTGATAGTTTAAGGCAGATTTAACTGTATTTTTAGTTCCTCAAACTAACAGAAGTTGTTTTGTGCAAGAAAGAAAGAAAGAAAGAAAGAAAGAAAAAAAAAATATTTCGAGACAACATTACTTTCACATTAAACAATAAAGCTTACTCTGCTTGGTTGCCTATTACATGTTTAGGAAGCACGCTGCCAATGATTGTGGTAAGTTAGTTCTGATATTGCAGGGGGTCAAAGGGAGGAGGTGTTTCTGTCTGATACACATCCTTCACGGATCTCAAACAGCGCACAAAATCCCCAGCATATTGTTAGCAAATAAGCATACAGTACTTGTATCCTTGAGCCAAAAAGTGTGCTTGACCTTTACTAGTAATTAAGTCATGAAAAACGAATAAAAGAAATTGACATGAAGGCTTGGCAGTGCTAGAAGAGAGTTCTTAATTGATTGTTACACATGCGACTTTTCTTTTATTCGTGTCATAATGCACCTGTTTAGTGAATGAAGTGTATTTAAACCCAACTGTCATAGCGTAATGTTTCCATTCCCTTAAAACATCTTGAAGCTCTTTCTGCCATAAAGGCAGAAAATAAGCAGGCTGAACTGACAAGTGAAGTGCTAATTGAACATCATATGTGGCAAAGAAAAAAGAAGAGCCAAAATCTTAACACCAGTCCATCTCATTTCCAGGGGGTAATAAAATCCAACTGGCAATTAAATTGAAAATGATAAAAGAGGGAGGGGTTGTGGGTGGGGATGGTGGTCTGGGTGAGAATTAATCTTTGAATGAAGGCTTTCAGTCGCTTCCTTGCTCCTTTGCAGTGCATTAAAACAGAATGCAGCTTTCCCTGTTTACCTGCTTTCTTGCTGTTTGACTAGCTGTTCTTTACCTTTGCATTGTTGCAGAACACAGTGCATAATGATGGCGAGTGCTTTGACAGGCTGAAAGAAGTTAGTTGACTTTGGACTTTGGTAATGTCACTGCAGAGCAAAGATCTTTCATGGAACAACCTCACTTGCCACCAAAAGTGAGACATAGACAAACAGCAGTGTGAGAAAAGAAAAAAAAAGTTTCACTAATGACTGCCATAAAAAACGTGGTCTCGGCTGTGAAAGGGAGCAGCAGTGTAGAATGATGAGGGGAAGAACCTAGGAGGATTCGGTGCTGATGCTTTGTTTCCTCTTCTGCCAATTATTGTCAGTGCAATGAATATGTCAAGATGCCTTTTGTTTGTCAGAGCCATTTTGTTGACAATAATAATAATCAAGGATATTGCTCCTCCAGTGCTTCCTACTGAATATTTTCCATGCAAGAAGTATACAGAAACAACATGTTCACCGAAAGAGATTGAAAAATCCTGCAGCTAGTCATATATAGTGTAAAATGGAAACAATTCACATAAACCTTTTATTGAGTTGCTCTTTGTTTATCCTTTGTTAATGCTAAATAAATCAATTTAATAAATACATTTTAAAAAATCCTCATATATGCAAATATCACAAAAATTACAATAGAATATTTCTTGTACTTGTACTGCATTATGGAATTACGTCAGTGCTGAACTTTCACTTTCCCGCTATTATACCTTGATTAAAACAAGATGAAACGTACCCGGTATTTTGTAAACACCTTTGGCACTCATTCTAATAGTGTAATGACGTACCTGCTATTGTATTTACTTGAATTTTGTGTATAACAATATGCAATAAACGTTTGTTCTTTCAACATAAAGATTTCAATTTCCCACAAACTCCAACATTCAATTATACAGATGTATGCAGTGACACATTTTGGTATTTTAATGCAGTGCACACAGTGTTTGCAAAAGAAAATCATTATGTAAACTGTAATGACATTGCTGAATGCACCAAGTTTAGTATTTATTGAAGCACTGTGGCTCTATGAGTGAGCACAGCACCAAGAAGCCCTGACTTCTGTTTCTAGGTTAGACTTGGAGGACAGTCAGTGCACACTGGAAGTGCCTAGAAATAGACAACATCTGCGAGAAATGGCAGCTGGGTCCTTCTGGCTACCTTATATGGCCCAGAACCAGGGCGTGTCAGATTAAAATGAACATAGAAACATTTACAAATAGACCAAAGATGAGCATGCAGCCAAAGAAAGGTTCCAAGCTTCCAAGATTTTTGTTGCCTTTGTTTAAAGTTTCCAAAAAGACTTTTGAAAGTGAAGAATTTGCTATTCATATCATTGTGTAATACTATTCGGACCATAGCATAAAGTGGAAGATTTTCTTTCAATCTATGACCCTCTGGTTATGTCTTGTAACTTGTGAAGCATTTTACATTTTCTGGTTTTCATGGGTTATTCTGTACAAAATAAGATCATTTTAATTTCATATAAGAATGTACCCTTACAGATTTTAGTCCTCACCTTTAGCCCTTAACAGGAAATAAAAATCCAATACACTGTAAAAGCAACGGACTTCCCCGGGCAATGATCTTTGTTCTAACCACCTTGACCCCTCGATTATTTTCATTAAGCACGGACTGAAGTGTAAATGTCAGCTGAGTTCATCTCTCAACAGACTAACCCAACCGATAACAAAACTGCAGCAATGTCCATTCTCCAAAAGAAAGGCAAAGACAAATAAAAGTTGAAAACAAAATAATTTTATTTTGAGGTTCAAGGTTCACGTTATTGTCATTCTGCACTTTTACAGATGTACACAAAGGACTAAAATACAGTTTCTCCTGGACCAGGTGTACAATACACTCAACATGAGGACACAGGGCAATGCAGAAGAATTAAGGTAGTTAATTGTTGATAGATAGATAGATAGATAGATAGACAAAAAAAAGATCAGAGGACTGAGATAAATTACATTTTCCATTGTAAATAGAAAAATCCAAAAGAGTTTCACAGCTGTAGACATTTATCCATTATGCTTTATAACTACATACCATATCTAGCAGCTAATAATTTTTGCACATTGTGGGAGAAGAACACGACAGACCAATATGTCAGGTAATATTGTTGGTTAATTAAAGCATGAGAACATTGGTGTTGTTGGGGGGGGTGAAAACATGGGGCAACTAACACAGGGGAAAAAAAAATCACAGGCTGAATTGACAAGTGAAGATATATCTTTCCTCGGTGTGTTGTTTGCATGAGTATCGGAAGCGTGGTGTGAGTCGGATCCATATAAAGGTGCCTGTCAAAGGCCTGAACTGGTGTACATGCAATAAGTGTAGTCTGGACAGAAGCTGTACCTCAATACATATATGTCACTTGGTCGATGTGCATATGTAACAAAATTGCAATGTCTTCAAAAGGAAGGGACTTTTGCATACATTCTTCTTATAATAACTCACTTCTGTTGTTTGAGGTATGAATAGGAAGACTTGAAAGACCCGAGTATGGGAACACGATTTTTATTTTTTTCTCGGCAAAGCAGCACACCCTCACTCATAGAGTACACCACCATGAGTGTCGAAGCTCCTGAACCCATTAAATACACACAGGCTTCACAGTCTCCCTATAACCCATGTTGGTTAGACACCTAACTATTTACACACCTGCAGCTGCAGTGCATTGATGGATCCACATTGCATTGCTTCTGTACGTTTGTAAATAACTGTGTTTAACCATTGAGGGGGGATATGGAGGATAGTCGTTTGTCTCACAGTCTATGTGGTAGGGGGCTGCACCCAAAGGACACACCCCAGGTACTGAATATTTTGGATATGCTTCTGAGTGGGGTAGGGAAACCTGAAATACAACAGCTGTTAATGTTCTTCAATAATGACTAGATAGATTTTTGGCAGTCATGGTAACTTAGTCCCTCCATAGCATACTTTAAAATTCAGCAGATGCTTTTCTCCAAAAATTTGTACACCTCAAGGAATACAGTGCTATTAGCTACAGACAAGGAATTTTAGATACAGACACACAACTGTCAACGTACAGCTTGCTTGTCTGATACCACTGTTTTACTAGAAAATATTAATCAACGTTGTGACGTTACAAAAATAGCGGCCTACCTACATGAGCATGAGATAGCAAAGATGATGCAAATATGATTGTAGCAGATGGTTTTGGGACAAATTTATCTCACAGTTAGATGTTCATGAGTAAAATGTATCTGAATGAGACTCTTCTTTGCATGCTGGATGGATTCAGCAGTTCTGAAGGAGATAAATTAATTCCTCCACACTAGGGAACTTTTAATTTCAACCCCCTCCTGAGTAGGACCACTAAGGAGACAGAAGTGGAGAGTAAAGCACTCTTCTTTGGGATGTAATTATTAGATACTTTAGGTTTAAGACGCTGAGCCTTTGACGGTTTAGTGAGCCAATAAGTATTCAGCATGATATGGGCCTCCACAGAAAGCAAACAGAGAGGGACAAGAAAGGGTGACCTATAGAAACACTTTGACAGATCAAACACTATGGCCTTCTGGTGCTGTTGTAGAGGCCTTAAGGTAAACTAGCAGAAGACCAGAAGGGAGTGTACAGTCCAGGTGAGATATCACCTTATCCTGGAGTAGGAGCTGTGTAGAGTATGGTGAGAAATATGGGTGGTTCCTGTAAATGTGATACATTACATATTTCTGTAAGATTGGGTTTAAGGTTCAGTTTACTGGGAGAAGAAGAGTCTTTAGAAAATTCTTTTTCTGATGAAAAAGATGACATTGGTAAATTGTCCAGTTTGAGAGAGAGACCTCTAGAGGTGGACTGACCAGCAGGGATTTGAAGAATCTCATTCTTAGAAAATATGCTTTGCTGATTGTGGTTGGATAACAAATGAGAGCTCCCAGAGAGATAGCCAGCAATGAAAGAGAATACATATGTGTTTATTAGACACAAAGAGCATGACAAAACAATAAAAGGAGGGGACTGTGCTAATGGTAGCAGAATAGATACAGAAGTGTAATGGGACCAACACTGAGCCACGTGGAACACCAGTTGAGAGACACTAAATGGTAGAAAAAAGAACTACAACTAGCAAACTCATAACTATGGGATACATTTCAGTGATGATCCTTTGACCCCAAATTGTAACAGTGACAAAAGTAGGATCTAGTGGTTGCAGGTCAAATGAGAGTTCAAGAAAGGACAATAAAGAAGAGAAATCAAGGAAAATGAGAACCAAGGAGGTGAACAGTTTGAAGTGCTTCTAACATGCATGTTACTGAGAATCATATAGCATTGTACGGCCATCTACAGCACAATATAGCCTGTCACAGAGGCCTTCTGAAATACTGTCACACTTCCCTCCTTTTACTTTAGTTACTAAAAGGAATGAAACACTTATAGGGAGGCACGATGGTGAAGGGCTTAAGTTGTTCAGGCATAAGTTTAAGTTTGGCTCGGAAACTTTAACTTGGTTAAATATCTTAAATTTCAGAAGTTTGGATTCAAAATTCATGAAGTAATTAATTTTCCACGCTTTCTCATTTCTTGGGCAGCTGGTTAAAGGGGAACATTTTAGCTAACATTTCATATATTCATGAAGCACTGTCTGGATGGATTAAACCTGTTGCGAAAAATGTGTGAATGAAATTGAACAGCCACACCTTCCACAGCGTGTAAATAGTACAGTTCATCCATCCATTATGACTAACCACTTCATCCTGGTCAGAGCCTATCCCAGAAACACTGAGTGCTATTAAACAACAAACTGGAGAGGACCCCAGACCATTGCATTTTGCCAACACATGCACACAGTCACACGCAGTCACACACAGTCACACACACAGTCACACACAGTCACATGCTATGGGCAGTTTAGACAGAGCAATTAACTTGGAACATATGGCTTTGAACTGTGAGAAGAAACCCAAATAGAAACAGAATGAAGATGCAAACTCCACACATACTGAGTCAAATTTGAACCCAGGCTTTTACATACCAGATGCTACCACTACATCACCACATCTCCCCAATGCCACAGTTTATGCAAGGTGATTGAAAAAGAATTGAACACTTTCATTTCATAAATATATTGCTCAGTACCTAAATATCATAAAAGCATGTAGTCTAGACCAATCAGTATAAAACTCTCACAGTTGTTTTCTTCTTTTTACAAATCCTCAAAACACGCCACATTATATTTGAAATGCAGAGACATGTTTGCTGCCTTTCATTAATTCGATGAAAAAAGAAGCAGGATCATATCTCAGTTATACTGATTTTTTTTAAGATTCAAAGATTCTGAGCTGCTCAAACTGAGAATGTATCCAGGACATTTTTTCAAAAAAGGCAAGTGACTAAACCAAAAGTTTGATATATTTTAAATTAGCATAGCATCACATTTTTAAAGTAGTGCTGTTTTTTTATCTTATAATTAGCTCAATTTATATATCTTTTTTGTTGATTTTAAAGTTTAGAATATTCACAGCATACTGACATTTGATTCAATTTATGTTGCGTTAAATTGTTTAAAAAAAAACAACATTCATTACTTCAACTTTAGTTACACAGATATTTCCAAGGAGAAAGGTTCAGTCAAGCTATGTGATGTAAACCTTTTTGAATTTATAATTCACTATGAACAAAAGTTTGCATGTAAATGAAGCCATTTCGCCTGAGTGAGAGAAGTGAGAGATGGTTTAGCCCCTCAAGATACACATCTCCCATATGAAGGACAATGGGAAGCTGCCCATTTGAGGAGTGAGTGATTTAGTGCAAAGCCAAAGTATCCTTTACACTTAAATGGCTGCTACTTTACCTGAAAACATGCGAGCTGAAAGAATAGAGGCTGTAGCTATGGAATTCAGATAGAATGTGCAAGGTTTATATAGACCCATTTTAATTCCTCCCTAAGGGTATGATTTCTCTGTGTTAAAGAGTTGTGATGGTTAGGGATTGAATCGACCGGCTTCAACCGGGAAGCATTGTTGTTCCAGTGCACGAGCAAGTGTCCTGCTTACTTTTCAAAGCCGTACACATGGCACACATTAGTCCCGTATTAACAGACCTTTCTGAAATACGGAGCAAAGCTAATGAAAAATTTAGACACTGTGAAGTGTTAAAAGCAGCACGCACTGAAAGAACAAAGTTATTGTGCTTTCTGAATTCATAAAGGATGCTCATCAAACATTTAGTAGCAATTAAAGTTTTAAACTGTCACCTTTCGTGTGACACCAATTAAGCATGTGCAAAATTCTGTATATCTGGATAGGTGACATCGGCTTTACACATGTTTCTGCTTGTTACATACATTACAGGGAGGGAGATACTTGGCCTTTCGATGCAGTTTCGAAATTGCACAATGGTCTTCTGCCAAAACAACTTTTCTTTTGCACATAATGGATGCAGCCAACATGTTGCATTAAAGCAGGCAAAGCAGCACTGCAGGGATTTCTACATTCCGTGGTTGGACACGGAAATGTGTGTAATAAAAGCAAATTCATTTTTGCTTTTTGTCCACATATGTAAAAATTTAATTGATAATACATTTGTGCTGCGGTGAAAGCTAATTAATCTATTACACACACACAATGCATCGTATACGGCGTACATATGTAAAAACAGTGCCGTAAGGTTATTTCTGTTGTGTAGCAAATGCGCTTCATTTTTAAGACCTATTTCATGATTGACATCTACTGTGGTGCAAATGCAATACAAGTCAGGTTTGCTCATTTATTAGGAACATTTTAATAAATGGATTAAATGAAACATGTTTTATGACCTCATCCTGCCCAAGTGATGCATGTAGGTGGCTTTTATGTTTTTTTAAAATTTGTGTAAAAATTGGGTGTATCGTTCATAATTCCATTTTGGGAAATTTTGAAATTTCCGAAGCAGTCAGTTTCCAGAAACGAGACTGCAGATAAATAGCACAGTAATGAGTCTCTGGATTGTGAGGCTTTTCATTGGGATTTATTTCTTTCCGTCACTAAAAACAGACACTGGTACTCGGCTGGTTTGCAAAGCCTGTAGGTCAGGGCGATCTGAAAGTAAGCCTTGTGAATGTGCAGCATCTTGCTAACTGACCACAAACGGCAGACACTGGCCCTCTGGGGGGGGGGGGTTTATATCAGCACATTTAAGGAAAGAATGTACAGTAAGTGAGGAAGGCTGTAATTCGCAAATAATAGTTTGGAAGCCACAGTATAACTCAAGGCCCTTTTACCATTTGCACGAAGTTCATTACAGTTTTGGTCATTTTAACAAAAAGACAGTGATGTATGCCCAGGGCCCTCTGCAGCTCAGCCTCATTACACACCCTGATATTGCAAATCAGCAGATAATTACAGCATACATCATATACCTCCAGGCATAATGATTTACTTGATATTTAGACCAGCCATTAAGGCCAAGATTATATATAAACCAGATATGAAATATTTCGAGGAAAACTTTTTTTTAATTTTTTTTTTTGAAGCAGTGGGAGTTGGGGGAAGGACTTGAAATGCATTCATACAGTTGTGGGAGAACTGTGAGGATAATGCAATTATAGTGGCATCATCCTCCCAAAAATAATAATAATTATAATTAACTGCCTCAGTTGCCATTTTAATGTTTCACCCTTCTTCAGTTACAGAGATGGAATGAGAAGATGGCTAAAAGTGTACAGTTACAGCTAATTTCTAAAGTAATCTTGTCAAACAGTATATTTTTGGCTTCGATTTTGACAGTGTTCCTTCCTGAAATGCTAAGTGCACATGATGCATGTAGAATGGAATTTTATGGGGTTAAAATTTATTTGAGATTTTTTTTGTTGTTGTCAAATGTCACTGAATTATTGCTGTTTTGAATCATCTCTAAATAATCACTGTTACTCCATATTTATGTGCACGTTAGCAGTTTTTGTATGGTAAGGCATAAACTATTTATAACTTTAAGTTGACATAATTTTCTTGAATTTTTCATAAAGGGAACTTTAACCCGAGCCCGAACTGAACTGAATCCCGAATATCTGGACCTTCGATCCCGGACCGAACTGAATCCGGAATACTGGAACCCATGCACACCATTAGTGAGTACCACTGGCCCAG
The DNA here is from genome assembly GCA_900497675.1 of Arapaima gigas. Taxonomy (NCBI): domain Eukaryota; kingdom Metazoa; phylum Chordata; class Actinopteri; order Osteoglossiformes; family Osteoglossidae; genus Arapaima; species Arapaima gigas. The sequence continues at coordinate 474,520 of UFQX01000160.1, read as the reverse complement.
TATCCAAATATGATCATCGTTTCAGCACAATCACATCAGCAGGATCAATTTCTGACATTGTGAAATATTCCACTGCATTTTCATTTTCATCTCTGAGTTGTGTTGTTTCGTAACTTGAAACATGTGCTATCGAGGGAAAGTTCTGATACAACTAAAGACACTGTTTCTTTGATAACTCAAGTGCCAAGACACAATAAAGGACCTTTTAAGCCTACTTAAGTTGTATGCAGCCTAAATACAAACTGCAGAAGCTGAAGCTGACACTTGAAGTGAGTTATGTATTGTACTTGTAAGGTATAATTTTCAAGTTAAATTTGTGTGATGCAAAAAAAAACATACAAAACATTTTCAAGAGACTCAAATGATTTTTAGTCATTCAGTTATCCGTTTTTGTTTATTTAATCAGAGTTCTGAAGATATTATGTTGCTCATTTCTTAATCCGCATAGCAAACAAGCTGAAAAAACTAAAGAAATTCACCATAGCTTCAAAAAAGCCAGACCTGTTATACCTTAGTCTATAAGGTCATTTGATGATAGAGCACATTTTTGAAATGACTTCGGTATATCAACTTGAGGTTGACATTTCCATGCCCAAATCTTCCGAAATAGGATTCAGCTTGTTACTTAGGTCTCACATTACCATTTTTGTCATAAATTTGTTTGCAAACTGGAAAATCAAAGTCACTCATCTTACAATTACCTGGCAATCTGCCCATCCACTACAGACATTTGTTTACAACACGGATGTATTCCTCCTCAAGGTCTGTCTGGATAAAGCGTGACCAAACATGTATTCTGAGATTCTGTAATGTGAATCAGTTTGAATGTGCCCTCAGGAGATGTCATTAGCAGTGATTTAATCAGCAGTAAGCCATGAAAGATTGTGCTTTTGTGGAATTCTATTCAGGTCGAGTTGGCCCCCTTATGATCGATGATGGCTGCACGTGTGAAACGGAGAAGGCAGTGCTTTACAGCCACACAGCAGATATCTTCCTGTTTGCTTATCCAGCCAAAAAGTAGTGTGTTTTGCCTCCAACTAGCTCGCCGTGCATATGTGTACAAGTGTCTCACAGAAGTCCACAATGTATGCTCTGTCTTGGGAAATATGGCAACGCTGGCATAGAACAACATGAGAAATGCCTGCTCTGTTTGAGCTGACACGGCACATTTTTGGCTTGACAAATGGTCCATGCATATTGTGATTATGGTTCATGCCATCTTAAGAAAGTCATATGAGATGCACCAGATCATATTAGTCGAAATGGCAAATTTCCATCTCGCCGTTTAACATAAACCAGGATATACACACAGATGTGATTTATTAAACGCCCCTCATCTAAATGCAACATAAAAAAAAAACTGCTCTTTTTTTCAGTCAACTGACTTAGATCAAATCAGATCAAGATTATTAGTGTTGCCAAACACCTAAATTTGATTCTCCCGATCTATTAACTGTGTTGCTGGTGAGCTGAGATAACTGGTCACTCCTCCAGGCACTGAAAGGGAATGCACTTTATTATCGGGCACAGATGAATGGTCCTGGGTTTTGCTTGCAAGTGCCTGCATTTGCCAGGTCCCAAAGTCTTAAAACATTTGTCTCTGACAGAAAGTGTTTGAAAGACAGAGGGAGAAAGGAGGTATGAACAAGGAAAGCTAGGATTTATAATTAAGTCAAAGCTCTGCCTTTACATTTTTCATTATAGAGCCGCATTTCATTGAACCACCATTTACAGATTGCCATTTAAAAGGTGACAAGGCTGACATTCACTGGTTCACTTCTTCCAAGAGATTAGTTATTTATTATTTCTTCATACTTATGCAGGGCTTCATAACAGTATATCGATGCAAGACTCGTTTTTTATTTATTTCAGAGCACATAGTAGGAATGGTCTCATAACTTTACAGCTATAAAGCGTAAGCAAACTCAGAAAATAGTTTGAGAAACAGGGCGTGCTGCCACTGAATTCCACCAAAAACAAATGAACTCAGTGGTAAGATCTGAATGAAAGAACATATAGAAAAAAACAATTTGTTTTACGCAATATGGAATTTTGAATATCGCCAGGGTATTTCTTAAAGTGACATATTTGCAAGTCCTCGAGGGATAGAGGCAAATTGTACAGCTCTGTTGAAAAGTGTCAAAGGAAGAGGTGAATGATGGAACTTGGAAGCAAGTAGTATACTTTTTTACTGCAGCATTTTCAGACCCTGGTCCCTATTTGCTAGGTAACCTTTATTCATTAATCCATAGACACAAACCCAAAGCAGAGAAGTCAGCTCTTTGCAACAAAAGAAACCAATTACAGAGACAATTCCACCACCATTCCAAGATGTGGGGCCAATCTGTATTCCTCATCTTGTCCAAATATAGCAGGTACTAGTCCTTCTCTCCAAAGTCAGTCAGTGCTTCCATTACTTTCCATTCTAACAACATGCTAACAGCATTATTTCGACACCCGAACACAATCAGTCAGCAGCTGATAGATACTGATACTTTTCATCTGCTTGTTTTTTTCCTGCCTCGTGAAAAAAGTCAATTCTCACAAATTCCTAATTGCCCCTCTAAAGCCCATGAGCAGCTATCTGAAGTGCACTGTATTTTACCTGCAGTATTGTGCAGTCACTTGCTATATACTCAGCTTTCTGTCTGGACCACCTTGCTGTTTCAGAACGGTCTCCAGTGTTTTTGTGATTAAAATAAATTCTCCAAATCCCTTGGCCGCCAAGGCAGTGACAGTGAGGTAAAAGTTTTTTTTTCACTTATCAATACTGTAGCTTGTAGTTTCAGTGTTTCAGCTCTATGCATATACAGCGCTGCAGTAATCACTGCATCTCCTTTTGTTTTAGTCTTTTTTGTTAATGTTGCGTTTTCATTAGAGGGTTACTGGAGCGGCTGACAGCTGACGGACATATAATTTGTAAGAAATGGGTTAATTGTACCATTTAATTAATAAATGGATTTGGGGTTCCTCAGCTGAGATAAAAGGCTTGGAAACAATGGTATACTTTTCAAAGATTTAAGGAAGACAGTTGGTATAACGTTGGTGACTCTGTGCTGTGAACTCTTCCTGAGGACTTGTAAGTAAACAATAATGCGATCGCATTCTTGAATTTATTTCTTGACTCTTTGGGTTTTTTCTGCTCTTTTTTAATTCAATATATTTAGACAGCAGGACTGGCAAATAAAATGACGTGTTTTCTGCATTTGTGAATGATAACATAAAACTGTTGCAGTTTATAGTATAAGGTATTCTGTACTCTATACCTCTATTTTTCTTTCATTTCATAATTTGTAGAATTATGGATGTTTAACCTCTTTTATGGGATACAGGGATATAACTGCACAAATGCACAAACATGATGCTATTATAGTACATTGGTTTAATGGCTTAGTGAACAGTCATAAAAATTGTTGTTTTTAAAGAAAGCCTGTTAGGTTGTCATGACTGCTTATGTATAAGCTTTTTCCCCTCACCGTACAAAAAAGTTCACAGTCCTTGGGTAAATTAATGATCAGACAGTGGTGTGGAAAAAGTATTATTCCCTCTCTCAATTTTCTTTATCCCCCGAACCTTAATTTAGAGGCTAAATTGGCTAAAGACGCCTGTTTGAATAGTCAGGTCTGAAGTGGGCAACTACTGTCCAATACAATGTTCACCAGGAGAAGATGCAAATTCAACACAAAGAGAGCCATGTAACAACCCACTGCTACCTGTTGCCCCACCATGCTTCCCTTTACTTGACATACCCGACTGTTTACGGATGCAGGTCACCTGCCACAATTTGTCACCCACCCATCACCCACCTAGTTTTAATCCAGCCTATGAAGAATGCAGGAATGGTTAGAAGTCTCAATTACTATTTAAATGGATGTTACAGTGTACAACCCTTGTGACCTAAGCGACTTTTGAAAGTACTATGATTGTCAGCGCCAGATTTGGTTATTCCAGAATCCCAGAAACAGTCGCACTAGCCAGGATTTTTATGTACTACATTGCCAGCATTTATAGATTATAGTCCAAAAGTGTAAAACAAAAAAAAGTCAATACAATATTTTTGGGGGCAAATACTCATACTTAATCTGATAAGTTGGAGGAGAAAGATGTGTTTATGGCACAGGAAGACCAGTGTCAAAATTCAGTGCAACAGGATGGCAAATCTAAATGCATGACTTGGAAAAGCCTTCATGGGTTGTAAGATCCAAAGACCATATCTGATGCCAGTGCTGTATCCTTATAACAAGAAAAGGAAACTGTACTGGGAAAGTGATCATCAAAAAAGGACAGATGCCAGGTGGAAAAAAATCACATTGTCTAATGAATGTCAGTTTTTCTTGCAATATACTGATGGTAGGGTCAGGATTTGCCATCCACAGCATAAATCTATGAACCCATCCCACCTGGAGTCAACGATACAGACTAGTGGTTCTTGTGTAAAGTTGTGGAGAACGTGGCCCTCTTTATAGTCACTGTAGTTTTTCTAAAATTTATTATTCCAACAGGATACTGTTTCAATTCATAACATACACATCCTTTCAGAATATTTAACATCAAGGCTTAAACTGTCTCCACCTTTCAAGCTGGTAGAGCATTCTTTGGATGAAGTGAAATGCAGTGTGAACAGAATGAATATGCTCTGCAGAAATCTGTGGAATGAATCTACCACTTTGAGAAGGAATGCATGCTGTTCTGAAAGCAGAAATGGGTCCTACTCAGTACTCACTGTGTGTACCTAATAAAGTGGTCAGTGAGTTTAGCTAGCCCCGTGTTTAAAAATGTTGATTTTTTTAGTCAACCAATTCTTTGATGTCAGATAATTATGCGAGTCTGTAGTACCTTCATTCATAAAATTTGCCCCACGACTACCAGCAGCAAAAGATCCCGATGATATCAGCAATTTACCACAATGCACTGTAGTAGAAATAAGATTTTATTTTGCTTTGTATGCATCCCCTTTATAAAGCCAAATATACATTATATGCATAGAAAAAGAACTCAGTTTTGGTCTCCTCAGACCATAGTACCTGGTTCCAGGCAAAGTGCCAACAGTTGTTGGCAAATGTCAGCCACTAAAATTTGTTTCTCAGTTATTGGCTTTCTTCTGGCAATTCTTCCAAATAGTTTGACATTGATGGGGTATCTAAATCTTTTTTTTTTGAGATTTGGTGACCTCATCCTTAGAGCAGTACTGAACTGCTTTGCAACTTTGATGTGTGAATCCTTTTACATCATTTTTCATAGTTTTGTTTAGAATGCTGGATGATTGTCTATAAATTTAAATGTGTGTGTGTGTGTGTGTGTGTGTGTGTTTGTCTATGTACTATATGACAATGGAGATTTTACTTTTATGTATGGAAGCCATAGTCTTAAAGAAATAGTACAAAAGCTTATACACACTTTTTGACAAATATTGAGATATAAAAAGTTAATTTGGTGCTTAGAACCACAGCAGAGAAGCCCATACAAATATCACTGACAGAAAGCTGTCAATGTCTTTGTAAACAGACTTACTGCTTAGCAGCCACTGCCACTCCCTCTGAATTTTATGATCATCTTGAGGGACAGGGAAAAAAACAAAGAGCAGGATCCTGTTCAGTGGAAGAACGATTCAACACCTCCCTGTGGCTCCCATTTCGGAGCACAGTGCTCCCATGCGCAGTCCTGGTGGGTGGCGATACAGTCTCAGTGGGATGTTATGAGACAGCAGTGGGGGAGTTTTGCAAATGCTTTCACTGCCTCAGCTGACATTACTCCAGACATTTTACCATAGCTCTCATTAGCCAAGTGTAAACGCTGCTGCTCCAAGTGTGATGTTAGTGGGCTTTTTTCTTTTTTTTTTTTTTTTTTTTGCATGAGCTTTGTCAGGAACTGACAAATGCCATTTCCAACAGAGCTCTCCATCTGCTTCACAATTAGCTCTGCAAAGCATAGAGGCTTTATATGGTTTAATGCAAAACAACAAATTCATGGATCCATGTACAACTTTGATGAAGAGGTATAGCAATGTCAGCAAACCTTTCAAAATATAATGCAATAGACAATGGATATGCAAATGGAAATAATTCATCAATATGTCAAGAATAAAAAGAGGAAAAAAAGATCATTCTTAGTTTGTAATATTTTGAAACTCCATATATTCCAGTGTATGAGAAGCACACTCTAACAATGTGGATACGGACATCCCACATTAAATTGTACCTTTACAAATACAGGTCATTGTTACTTTATTGGACTAAAGGGGAGGATGGGGTCCAGTCATGCAGTTAACCACTCATTCCAATGTCATACATGATTTTTTGGGACATACCAGAGAGTACATTACAGTGTTTATCGAAAACAAGTGAAAGACAAGCTTTATTTAATAATGGCTAAGCAGTATCATCATCAGCATAATCATCCTTTAAAAAAAAATCATGCCCAGGTTTGCAGTTGTTATCAGTATGACATACAGATTTGAAATATAGACATATAGATGTAGAGAAAGAGCATTTTCCCGTGGTTTATCATTCTAGGTTTAAATAACGAACTCTCTTTTATACTAGTTTTCACAAAAGCAAGATTTAAACAACAACCCTTATAGCTCTGCTGCCTTTGTTGACGTTCGACCCTTCCTTGGCTCCAGATTTATAAAATCCCATTACATGTTTCCAACATGGTCAGCACTGCGGCTTCCAGGTGGGGCCACATGCCGCATTCTGTTGGCCGGTACTGAATCTTTTGCTATATTATCTTTTACAGTACATCTACAGTTAATCATTTCGTAGATGCTTTTCTCCAAAGCAGCACGCAGCTCAAAGCAGACGAAAGTGTGTTTTGCCAGTAAATTGATGAGCTATAGATGTAGAAGTGCAATTATCAAAGCAGAGTCAAATTTTCCAATTGCATAGTGTAACATATTGGGGCTTGCGGACTTCTGGAAGCGATCAGACACTGCTGCACACCGTGCTGACCATTCCTGTTTGTGCCACACACAGATTTTTCTGGCACACTTTACCTGAGCACCTACCTATGGCTCACGTAACTGTGTCTTAAACATCATTAAATGTCTTGTTTTTATGTGTTTCTGCACTGACTTGTGGGTTTCAGAAGTAAAATCATAATGGGCAAATATTGATTTAACACATGAAATAGTCTTGGCAGTTTTTGTCTTTGAAATTGAATACATTTGTAACTTTTTTGATGGTTGTAGATTGGGTCAACAGACTGTAACTGATCTCATCGCTCATTCGTTGCCTTTGGTCAAGGGCGAAGCATATCTCGAAGGGGCTGTGCAACATCTCAGTGAGACATCGCTATTCTCCCAGTCACTATTGTTCACGGGGTTGCATGGAAAGATCTCATTTTAACAATTTAAAACTTAAAAACATGACTTGCCTCCAAGGATCAGGAGTAATGTACCATCTTCTCGCACACTTTAGTGACATAGCCTCCTCGCTGAATTGATTATCCCACTACATTAAACAAAAAAAAAAAATACACTGTGGATTTCTTACTTTGCTGGAGTTCTAACCCTTGAGCAGGCAATCCTCCCACATTAACAAACATAAGGGGGAAAAAAGGCGATTGAAATTAATTTGCAAGCTCAAACGTACACATTACATCCAAGCAGCCGTATATAAACACCCACTCTTACATTTTTATTATCGCTTGAAGCATTTTCATGTATGTTCTTAATTATAACACTTTCTTGGTAGATTTGACACTACATGAGCCGGAATTAACAAGCGGAGAAATAAAGAGATAGTGAAGATCAGCGCAACCAAAGATAACGGAAATAAACATGTTCCGATAATCTAAACACAATCTGTGACATTTATGTCTCCCATCATATTACCTCTTGCATAATTAGGTTAGTTTTTCATTTCTGCTGTGTCTGTTTGGATTTGCATAAATCTGCAGTGGGAATGAACTACTGCTTAAATTGTGCATTCCAGGAAAGTAGAGTCTTATAAAAGTGCATCATATCAGGTTTAACGCCACTGTATAATATTTTAAATGTGTGGGGGTTTTTTTACTGAATTTCAGTGGTCTTTGAAAAAAAAATCTCTATTAGTCCGATTTTTAAAAGATCCAGGACAGAGAGATATATAATTTTAGAATTCAAACAAAGCATGTATTTTACTTTAAGGTTACGGAAGTATTTCTGATATCATCTTTCTGATTAAACATATTTGAAACGCAATAATATAATGACATGCATAGGACTTTACAACTTTGATGAACGCAGAGAAAAAAAAGACACAGCACTTGCACCGAATCATCTTAATATGTTTTCCATATTATGTTATTAACCTGTAAAATAAATGGTGCATTATTTGATTTCTCATCCAAAGATAATTTTACAAAGCGAATGAAGTTTAAATTGATTTCTAAAGAACCTTTTAAATTACTATCCATTTCTCTTGATCTTGCTGGATTACCGGTGGATAAAAACACTAGCCGATTTGTTCTTAGTAATCTCTACCAGAGCGCACATCTACTCTATTTTCAAGGAATTAATGCTGATTACTTAACATCCTCATTTTGAAAGCAGTTTTTTGATGTCATAATTTCCAAAACTACTAAAGGCAGCTACTGCTATTGAGGAGTCTGGAAGTCATTAGCTTAGTTGTTCTGCAGAAGGTATTTCCACTGGGTTTTTGGCTTTCAGTGATTTTGCAAAAAGGACTAGCTTTAAATTATGATGAATGAAATAACTTGAAGAACATTATAAAGGATCTTACTGAGCAGATTACAGGATGCTGTACTGCTTTTTTACATGAATAGCTGATGAATTACATTTGTCTGTTGATAAACGTATGCAATCATTATGTTATCAAAATTTGGTGAGGTTATGCCCCTTTTTGTGCTACAGGGAGTAACAGATGGGCAGCATTATTTAGAATTATACGATAAAAAAACCTTTACTAAACTTGAGCTTAGGTACATTTCATTACATATTATATAGCATACTTTACTGTTTTTTATCGACTTTTTGTTGTGTTTACAGATTACATTTGCTCATTACCTCTGTCAGTGGAGGAAAACACTAAGCCATCATTTCCAGATTTTTTTTTTGTCTTGTTTGACATTTAATTATTTTCATGGGGCACTAGGACCACCAGAACCCAGCTACATTTCAGAAAACAGTCATCCTTTTGTTTCCATATTTGTCTGCTATTGGGAAGGATAAAGAGCATTAAAGGTGTCTGACTGTGTCACAATTTGAAAATGCTAAAAGCTAAGAAAGCAAACAGCTGTCATTCCCACAAAAATCTTCACATCAGTCATTTCTCTTGTAGTGAGGAAATTACCTGTGCTGTAAGTGTGGGGAGAGGTACTGTCTGCCTCTGTATGTTTCTTGAACATGTGAGAGGACTGCCTTACTTCAAAAGCATCGGTTGCAGAATTTTAACACTGTGCTAACGCTATGTTAACATTCTGCTATCTTTATCTACAGTGTCATCAGTGTTCAGTTAAAAAACAAACAAAAAAAATTCATGAAAGTTAAGTGCTTTACTCCCCGGTACCTCCATTAAAATGAGCTTTCTGAGGTTTTTTTTTCCTCCCATTTCCAGCTTAGTGCTAACACTTTGATAATAACTGTGCTATCTTTATCTTTTGTCAGCACCACAGGCAAATAAATAAACAGTTAGATTTTCAACCCTCAGTCCGGTTTGACACCATACTTGGTGATATGCTTGTCGGAACAGTGAATTATAAGACCTTTGAACAAACTCCCACTGCTGAACTGCGCTGGAGAAAGGCCGCTAATACCTGCTGCCAAATGATCGGCTATTAAAGCACAACTGCTATGGGGGTCAATCTGACCCCGGCACCGCATCATACAATTCACATTTTTACTTCTTTTATGTGACGGAAATACATGTTTGTGAGATTTCCTGAACTTGGATACAACACTTCAATGCACATTTTCTTTCTGTTACAAAGATAACATACCCCCACTTCAACAGTTACCAGAAGATGTCAAACAAAACAGCATTCTTAGCTTTACTTATTTTATTTTTGCACCATTTTTATTTTCTGCCATTACTGTTTTACTGTTGAAAGTCAACAACAACAAAAAAATCCATAATGATAAGAAGTACTCACTCTGTCTGTCTTTTGCCTGCATGAACTTGCTTTTTTCCCCTTTTTTTATACAGAACCCACATGTATTTTTAATAGGGTGACACATTCCATTTCCATCTTTCAGTCACAACAGGACAGCTTGGAAATGATTCTGCATCTAAACAATAACAAATATAAATCTCTGTTTACGTGTTTTAAAGTTTATCTAAATATTTTAGTGATCCAATTGACCCTGATCAGTATTTATTGGGGCAAAAAGGAATTTCAGCACTCCCAATTTTATATGACAGGTTTAGCACCGCTGGCAAAGGTTGAAATTTGTGCAGTTAGCCTTTGTTCACCGTCATTTCTTGTGTGATTAGAGAGAAAACCTGTTTTTGGCCAGATGACAGTATATTTGTTCAGTATACGGATGGATAAAAAGGTACCCGATGATTTCATGTGTCTGGTAATTAAAAATGGAAGGAGGCTGTTCCTACAACTAGACAATAAGAGATTTAAATCGACTGAGAAAACAGCAAGTAAACATACAAACAGCTAAATAGGTGTGCCTAGCAAACTGATAAAAAAAACATACATGAATAAATAAAAAATGGAGGAAAGAGCAACAATACTTAAACAGATGGGACCGTGGACCACTAACTGTAAATACACCCTTTGAGGAGGATCACTGTTTTCATATATTTGAGGCTCGGATAATAAACTAGAAAGACGTGTTTGAATGTTCCATTTACTGAAGGGCAGAGAACTGCCCTTGAACCTCCAGTAGAGGCACTTCAGTGGTTGGAAAGATTTCTTTTATTTCTATTTCCTTTTTGAGCATCAAGTTAAGGCTAGAAAGCATTGTTCCAAAAGATTTTTATATATAAATTCATCTTGTTTTCCTTTGCTTTGAAAAGCAAATAGCAGCGTTGCCTTGTCATTAATCCATTTCTTTTGGTAATTACTAGCTGTTTGGTGAACAAGGTCTAAAAAAGTTCACTTCATGGTTAAGCAGCATCAGCTTTTTTCCTACTTAACAGCTGCACAGAGAGACTTAGCGTTTCTTACAGTTTACACATCAAAGTGCTGTTTTGTCAGTAATTACTTATAGTATTACTAAACACGCATTCTGATCAGGATTAACTGTGTAAATGTGCTAATCCATAAACAATATTCTTTAGAAACATGATTCTTAAGCTCGCTTCTTACCATCCCGTTAAACACAAGTTTTTTGCACTGATTCAAAAAATTGCCACCATCATCATCATCATCATCATCATCATCATCATCATCATGAATACTGACCAGATGAGACTTGGGACTGAATCATACTGAAATATTATGAGTGAAATGTTAAGTCATGATCATAATGAAAGTGAATCCATAAATGGTTTGTCCATTGCGCAGAGTTAGTAAAGCTAAAGGACTCAAAGATTCGCTATATGAGAGATGTATCTGTCTACAATATTAACTCAAATCCAGCTACATTAATTTGAAGTTTTCTTTTTTATGGCATTATTCTAATTAATAAATTATTGTATAAACAGTAAATATGTCAGATTTCAGCAACTGTTCAATAAGTTACTGGTGTTTGCAATATGAGACCACATTAATTATAAACCATGTTTTGTACAGTCCTATTAAACACCAGTCAAGGGAGAGAAATTGATGTGACGGCACTGAGATAAATTCTGTTTTCACCTAATACCAATGAAAAATGTTGATCAGTTTTGGACTCCAGGGTGTAAATTTTATTTTTCAACAGAAATCCATTGTTGCTAACTGCGCTTGTTTTGGTACTTAAGAGTCCCTTTGTCTTTATTCGGTAAGTATAGCTGTCTAAAAAGTCCAATTCAAACATAACTCTAAAGAGGCGGAAAGAAGATTAATAAGAATAATACTGAACTATAAAAAAGGCAGAAAACTGATGCATTTCTTCAGCTGAGGTTACAGTTAAATAGACCATCAACTTTGTGCAAGCTTTATTTTTATAAAACTTTCACGCTTCAATTATTATTATTATTATTATTGATAATCATAGTAATTTGTGTTATTTTTGTTTTTCTTTGTTATTGCCTTGTATCATGTCTGCATGGTAGCAGTCAAAGTTACATATTACCAGTAGATCTCTGTACAACTATTTTTCTTATCTTTACCACTTGGAGATGATCTGGGTGGCCATGACAGCCACTCAAGGCAGATCAGAGAACAGCATCTGTATTCGGTGCAGCTGTGTTGTTCAGCACATTTTGTATTCTTAAATGTTGCCTGTTGTGAGGGCAGGCAAAAGGAAAACCACTGTCAGTCAGAATTTTAGAAGTATCATATCCACTTGTCAAGAGGGGCTTCCTGGGCATCCAGATTTATATTTTTTTCTCAGCATCTGCAGTCAACTATGGAAGTGCTTGCATGCTGATCAGAAAAAAGGAAAATAGGTGTCAGGTCCTCTGAAAAACTGATACATCAGTGCATAAAAACACTGATTTAGTATTTTTTTCAAGGTGGTTACAAAGATTTTAGATTTGACATATGTCTAATGATGCGATACATACATTTTATTTTGTACATTTAGCTTTCTCCAAAGCAGCATGCAATATGAAGCGTCTTTCTTTTAATTATCCATTATACAGTTGGGGAAGTACCCTGCTTAGGAGTAATACAGCTAAAAACAGTGTGCTACTTCCTAAAATTTCAGGGTTCAAGGTTCAACTTCTGTGTTCCTCTGCCTCATAGAGATGTACAAGAACAAACATAAGATTAAAAAAAAAATAATAAATAGGTAAATAAATAATAATCTACAGTGAGTCGGTGCACCAGTGCAGACAGACAGTAGAGGTGATGGTAATCATACAGAGGGTGGTGTCAGTGGTGGTGGTTGTGATCAGTCCCTGGACTGTGCAGAGGTCAGCAGCCAATATGTGCGGTGGAAAAAGCTGTGCTCGTGTCTTCCAAACAGCAGTAGTGAAAACAGATGGTGGAGAGGGTGTCAGGGGTCCACCACGATGGTATAAGCTTTCGACATAACGCTTCTTGTAAGGGGTCTCGATGGTGTGTGATGAAGTCGTAGTGATGGACTTGGCTGTATTTATTACCCTTTGCTCGTTACATTGAAAGAAAAATACTTTAGTCCCAGGACAGGCCCCTGACCGCTGTGATCCTGACCAGGACACTTGATTGACGATAATGGATGGATGGGTTGATAGACAGCCGAACAGATGGATGGTTTCCTGAGACACATCACCACTCTAAAAACTGACATTATTTATATCACATAAATGCATCAACACATGTAACTTTTATTCCAGCGTTCTAACGCTATCAAACTGATCAACAGGTGAATAATGATTACGGGCATTGTTTCTCCAGCCAAAGTTTTGGTTTTGTTGCAAATACTTTCCAAATGAGGCAAATGTTCTTACTGATTTGGCTAAAGAAGAAACCAAAATCTATTCCAGTACAAGAATCCAAGAATCCTGGATTTGAAATGATAACCTTCTGCACTTAATCTCTATGCCAAATGCTGTCTTGTGTCTTTTGCAGGCATTTAAAGAGCTGTACTCTGAGTTATCCCAACCCCTTCAAATCCTCATAAAATAAAATTCCTACTCACTGCCATGAGTGCCAGGTTCTGGGCGTGACCAATGATACAGATCAGGTCTAAATGCTGCTGTTTGCTGACCCTTCTTACTTCCTGCATCTTAAGCGCCGAGGAAAACAAATTAATAAATTAATTAATCCCTCTATTTCATTTCAATTTCAACTGCTTATTTTTGGCCTCTCCTGAAATTATTCAGAGCAAAGACAGGAGCGAGTACACCTTTACTCCATTTGGCTGCTTTTAGGAAATCAATATCATGAATAATCAAACAGTCAATTCCAACAAGGTTATTGTTTCCGTCTTATTACCTGGTCTCATTGGTGTTGCATCACTAGGAACTCTGCACCACTTTTTTTTTTACTCACTTTCCTGTAACACAGATGGTGTCCATGCATTTTTGTACCAGAGTTTGTTATACTGGGTACTCGACTCTTCTTTTATTTTATAAATTAGGTGCTGAGGGTGCACTTAAAAGCTCTGAATATTCAACATCATTTCTGGCTCCCCAATTCATTGAGATGACGTTGAAGTCTCTTACTTACAAGTTTTTTGCATTTTTGGTTTATTATGTGCACATTGTGAACACAATTCAGAACAAAAATGTTTTTGTATCTACAGAATGGTTTGCAAGGCCACCAAAGACATAATAATTAGTAAACGCTTAATAAATACAGCCTAATCTCTCGATTTCTTCACATACTGTTAAAAACATCAACTAAAGCTACAATGAATTACTGAAAAAAATCTTAATCATTCAATTTTCATAAAAAAGTCAGGTTTATTGTCTCATATTTGCTGTCTCGTTCTACTGTGTACAGATGAGAAGGTGAAGTGTTACTTCATATGTCATTCCAGTGCTTCAGGCACCAAAGGAGGATAAAACATTGGCATAAAGAAGTTGGAGAAAGTTTTAAAGAAAGTGGTTCACCTTAAAATCCTCACTGTATTTTAGGAACTGTGAGGATGAGGTTGATTCATTACATAAACAAGTTTGTCTGCATGTACTCACTTTCACATTTGTGATAACGGACATCTATTTCTCAAGAAGTTTTTTTGAATATAACTAATACAATTTTTTATACTGAAGAACAAAACTGCTATGTCAAAGTCCATGAGATACTGAAAACCAGCCCTCCTTGAACTCCCCAGCCCCCTTTTCATCTTCCTCTTCTCCTCACTTTCCCCTTCATTCTCCCTTCTGAACACATTTTACTGCTGACTAATGACAAAAAAAAGAACCACAGGCAATTTTTGCTCTGCAGCAAAAAATGAAAAAAGTCAGAAATTAAAACAGAAAAGAAAATGCAAAGAAGCAAACAAACAAACTGAAATGTTTTTGCTTTTCAAAGTTTTTAACTTGAATGTTTTGCTGTTAATACTTTCCCATTTGTGGATGATTTTCTTAATGTTTTTTTTAATTAAATTTAATCGGGGATTTATGGTTTTACTTTTTTCTTTATGCTGTTTATTTCAACAATAAAATAACAGTAAATGTTGCATTATACTTCGTGTTCTGTTGCAATGTAATGTAATAGCTAGGGTTCCCGCCTTGCACTCAAAGGAATCAGGTTCAAATTTACTGTATTGCTGTAGTAGTCTTGGGCAAAGAAGTAACTCTAAGTTGTGTCAGTAAAAATGATCCAGTTGTACTGATATGCAAGAAACTGTAAGCGTTTTAATTATGCTAATTTCGAGAGACGTGTCAACTAAGTCATAAATGTCAATAACAGAATTTTATTTGCCACTTTTAAAATCACATTGATTTGTTTTTCTTATAACCACCATTTGTTACATTCTCAGCTGCAGATATAGTACTTTGTGTGTTTTTAAGGCTTTATTGACATTTGTTGGTTAGTTGTATTAAAAATACCTTTGTGTGTCCTCTGAAATTGTAGTCATAGAGAATTTGAAAGTTAAATGTAAAAAAAAAAAACATCCTTTTACACATTTGGCAAGTTAATAAATTGAACTGAGATCTGTTTCCTTCCTTGATTTATCTTGTCTTCTGCAACGGAGCAGCATTTCAGATCATTTTAGAAATTATGCATATCCCTTACTATATTATCACATTTAATGAGCACAAGTACCGTTATTAGTCAGAGGATCTGCATGATTTAGTAATCTAGGTGCCCTTGAGGAGCCACTGAAATTTTCAACTTTAGAAAATGAACCAGTGTACATATTTGTTGGACTAACTAAAGCCTATGTACAGGCCTTTATTGAAACTACTTTTTTGATTATTTTTTATGAATTTTTCACAGAACTTATGATGCTCTTCAAAAAATTTGGCATATGAATTTCAATCAGCCCTCCATTGAAGTTGGTGAGAGGCAAATGTTAATTGCATAGAAATAACTTCATTAATCTATTCCTCAGTGCAAGAGAAGTAGCAAGATATGAAGAGAATGGGTTAGGCGGTGTCTTATATCCCTGGTCTAGGATGTTTACCATGCAAGCAGCTTATAGTTTAGTTACAGTACATGGAAAAGTTATAGCATCATCCATCTCAGTATTAATAGTATGGAGCTGATGAGAAAGGTGTGCATGTGTGGGTGGAAGCTGAGAGGGCTATGTGTGAATGACTATTAGCACAGAATGAGGTACATGTGTATCTATGTGTGCTTGTGTGTAGGCACAAGTACAAATCATCCTAACCAGTTTTGAGAGGGATAAAATGAAACAAATTTGTTTCTTAAGGACATTTTTTTTTTCCTTTTCGTAATGGGATTGTGTAAGCATTATATTTCGCAAAGTGGGAAGTCTGTCTTCAGGAAACAATATGCAGGAAGAATGATCTCAGATGCTTGCTTATTTTTCCCGCTGGAGAGTATCTTTATAAGATGATAAAAACATATTTTTATAAGATGCAGAATGCACCTGTAAATACATACTTATTTTGCAGTAGGAGAGACCATGCAACAAGGAAAGTAGTTTTAGCAAGGCACCCTGGGTTGCAAAAGAAATGTTAAAAGCTTCACAGTAGATTTACATCAGACTTTAAGATATGTACAACAGGGCTACCAACGCCTCCAGAGGCCCTTGTTCAATAATTTATTAATTCCATTGCTGCCATATTTTATAAATGAATTGCAACATTTAAGCCTGGTTAAAAAGAAAGTACATATTCTATATTGATAGATATGAAAATGCTCCAAAAGATGAATGAAAGTAAATTATTTTTGTCTGAGCGAAACTTTTTTCGATTTAAAAGATCTTTTGCAGACCTACTTGGGATTTCAACCAATTTATCAAATGTATTGTTGCAGTTCTGATTCCCCTGTTAAATCTTGTTTTTTGTGTGTAGGAGGCTCTTGATACTATGTTGCAGTCAGTAAAGGGTAGAAAATACATTATTGTGATTTGTGTAAAAGGCCAAACAAAAACAGACCATGCAAATGGTTGTACAAAAACAAACTACTTGAACTACTAATAGCACAACTTGTTACGTACACATCTTTGCAGAGTCCCACTATTGGGGTGTATAGCATTAGCAGCTCTTTGCTTGCTTTTATTAAATAATGTATGTTGCAACATATTCTCTTCATTGTAATGCTGAAAACAATATCATGTCTTATGTCTCGTCTAATTTTTCTGTTATGTATATTTCACTGAAAGGCTTTGTCTTGTACTTTAATTCAGAGTGAGAAAATATGTGGGGTATTTAGTATTTTCCAGTCCAATATTTTATTGTCTTGTGACAGAATGCATGTTTTGACCATGTGAAAAAAAGATTTCATTCGGGACCACTCTGACTTCAAGACAATTAAAAGAAAGAAAAGAAAAAAAAAACTGTTTTTGTTACACAAACATGAATAAGTGAGGATAATTACTTTTTACAAACAATATAGGCTGCTAAAAAGACAGTTTTCTTTGTTTTAGGATTACTTTAGGACAATTGTTTTTAATACACTATGAAGCTGATAAAAGGACAGCACTGCCTTTCATTAATGGATGTTTAGAATTACGAATGTATCATAAAACTGCTTTTCCAGTTTGTATGTGATCTTTTCTCCATATCTTGCCAGAAGAGTTGATTTAAAGAGATTATGATGCTAGATGTATTTAGTTATAATTCTCAATTATTTAAATCAAGTCAGCTGCATTGTGACACTGCGAACAAATTGTACACTTACTGAGAACTCCATGAGCTTTACCAATTTTAAAGGTATATTATGGCTGAAAATGCAGGTACACAGCTGTAAGTAAGACATGTCAACAGCGCTTGTGATTCCTTAAGATTGAAACGAATGTCCCTTGTGGCAACTGCTCCCAGTGATCTTATATAACACTGCATGTGGAGCTAAGAAAAGATGTTTTAGTTTGGCTGGAAATGTGCTTCAAAATTTCCATGAAAACATCATATATTTATTTGTTTTATTATTTTAAAAAAATGTTATATGATGTACTTGGACTGTTTAAAGTTTACCTCTAAGTCTACCTCTTTAAAGTTTACCTCTCTTGATAAAACACAGGATGTTTGTGATGCTACTGAATATGACTGTTGGCTGCATATACAATATTTTGTCTTCCTTGGGACATCACTATTTGTGGCAACAAATCTGTAAGCCAAGGATGCACATTTGACTGAGTCTTTTAAAAGCCTTTGTATGTTTCTTTAACAGGATTAGATTCATTATTTAAATCTGCCGCTGATGGAAATCAGAACCGGTGAGCGATGTCTTGTGGCCCCCTTTGGTGTCTGTGTTCCCCGTTCGCTTGGACTGTTTACCTACAATGGAACGCAGGACAATTTCTTTTCACCACCCAGCCCATTACGATGTGAAAGGACATTAGTTATTGACTAAAATATTATTTGTCTGCAGCAGAAGCAATGTCAGACAGGATGAAAACCTCCTCCGTAGTCAATAAGACACATTGTCAATGAATATGTCCTTTGGAGAGGGCCAGTGCAAAGCAAAAACGCTGATACTGCCAAGGTCCCCTGTTACCTACTAAAAATCCAATTATGAGCAAACTTTCAAAACAGGCACCAAACTGTTTGAGTCTGTGGCTTTAACCGTCCTCTCACTTTCCTACATTAATATATGTTTCAACATTCATTGGTCATTTAAAAGGCTAATTAGATAATATTCAGTTTTAGAACTAATATCTTTTCAGAATTGGCTTTCGATACAATAAAATGTCGTTTTTTTCTTTGGGTTTCATAGTTCATAGTTAAAGAAAAACATATTGAGTATGTATGCATACAAGCTTTATATCAGGTGTTGAATGGGATGCAAAAAAAAAAAATGGAGATTAGGAACCTTGGGAATGTGACGTATGGGACTCTGGAGAAGAAGCATGTAACACTTCACTCAGAGAGCGAAGCTTTTACGGGCCTAAATAAATAAATATATGAATAAAATAAATGGTTTGAAATTGTTTAGATAGATTATAGCTTTCCTGGCCCGAGTGTCCAAAATGGTTTGTTTTGAGATCTCTTGGGAGAAGCTCTGACAATTTAAAACGGAGAGGGTCGGGGTTGGGTGTGTTTAGGGACCAGGGGGTTTGGTGGGGGGCTGTTCAGCATTCTGGCCATGACTGAGGCCATTCATGACCAACTGCTCCTTCCTGGTTTTACAGAATAGCTCTGTAGCACTGAATCGGTGCTGTTGTAGGTCAAGCGCATTACACGACGTGTCATGTTCGGCACAGAGCAGGTACCAGTCCCACGAGATTCAGCAGATTTAATTACATTTCTTAGGCTGAAGTGTCAGGAAGGAATTAGGTTCGGCTTCAGTTTTCTCTGCCGACACGTCATGGTGGGCTCCCTGCGTTCTTCAAGAAGTGAAAGTGCCTGCAGTTACAGCGATGGCCAAAAAAGGCATTCGAGAGTTAAAGAACAGCGGACTGGGTGTGGCACTAAACAATGTATTTAGTGGTCTTGTGGCGAAAGCTCTTAGCGATAAATGCACATGCATTTGTATTTTATTTGATGTAGGCAAACATGCGATGTATATTTAATTGTTTTTTTTTTGCCATCTACTTATTAGGGGTGATAAATGAGTCATCTATAAATGAGCCGCCTCTGCTACTTTAAAGATGCCAGTTAATGGCAGTGATTAAAATAGTTCTGCAGTTAAATCAGAGACGCCATTCACATAATTGCAAGTGTATCTTGACTTTGTGGGCTAGATTGCTTGTCTTTGCTGAAGGTCATTTGAGCTCAACTCCTTGAGTAACTGTCTCCAGTCAAAATAGTGTAGTACTAAAGCTGAAGGTGCATCGTTTTCTGATGCAGTCATTCATAATTGCCTAATATCTTTAATCGAACACAGTGCATACCACTTAATAAAGTATGTCCTTATTATTATTATTATTATTATTATTGCAGGAAATGGACTCATTCATTCTCATTCACATCATTACAAACAATCAGCATATACAAACATTTCACTTTTCCTTCTCTTGTATATATAATATTTGTAATGCTTGACTCTCTCTTGTATGTGGCTTACTGAAAGACACTTAGGTCTGGCAGAAGACTCCACTACGCTTTTAGGTGGCCTTGTACACCACCTGTCTCTATGGTATACATGCTCATTTGCAGCTGAAGGTGAAATGTCGTTGGGGATTTGTAATTATTTGGGCTGCATTAATCATTATATTTCATGCTCAATGTGGACTGGACAAAATGGAGCAAGATATCCATGCATCCATCCGTGATATTTGTGATATTTGCATATAAGCCAGCTGGAACATGTTGATGGTTAACTTACGGTATATCGTTGTCCATATTTACCTTATGCAAAATGTATTATTGTGATATCCTGTTTGTGCAAAGTGCTGTAGTTCTTCCTAAAGACAGAAGGCAAGTTTAAAGGGTTCATCTGGTAGATACCTACAGATGGTTGTCACAGATAACAGATGTAAAGTAGACAGTCCATTTGTAAATATTGCTTATAGCACCTCTTCCTTTTCTTCCACTTTGAATTTTAATAAACACCTTTGGTGCGAATGTTCAGCCAAGAGTTGTTTGGACTTTCTGACTGCTAAAGGCAACCCTGGACAAAGGACGTTCACCTGTGAGCCATTTGTGAATGGATACATTAAAATTTTTCGTATATGTAAATTTCATTCTTCCATCAGCATTTCTTGGAAAGTCATATATTAGAGACATATGTGTTACCAGGTACGGGGGCAGGATCTGGGGTTGGGGGTGACCAGTTATGCCACCTGAAAGGTATTTTGGGTCAGGCACTGAATAGAAATATCAGCTGTGTTATGAGTCACTCCCAGTAAAACCAAGTTGTAGAATCTCTGCCCCTCAAACACAGCTTTGGCAATATAAATTAATTTTCGTGGTGTTTTTAATTCAAATTATGCATGACCTTAAATGTAGTGTTACACAAACTTGATACTATTTTTACAACCTTAGTTGTCATTCATTTGAAATCCCAAGTTAGGACTTTTTGAACCATGAACAATTGTTAAAAAATAGTCTTCTGCAGCACTGCTTAAAGTTAGTCACTTTTTTGTAAAAAAAAAAATGCTTTAGGTTTATTTATGCATGTTTTTTTAATGCAACTGAACTTCATAAAAGTATGACTGAATTAACAGTTTTCAGTTTGCAAAGCTGTTGATGCTGTATTGCATCAGACAGTGAAGCTGACTGTCCCTTTCTGAAAGATTTATGGAATCAATAGCCTGCATTTGCTCATGAGCTTGACCTAAATTAAACTGAAAATCCATATACCGGTATTATATGATAAGTAAAGGAGTGAATTCTTAATAAATCAAATGACATACTTTGCTATTTTATAAAGCTTTTATTTATTTATTTACCTATTTCTAAATTATTTATTTATTTTAATCTTTTAAATTAATTTTCCTCATTTCTGTAGTAGTTTTAAAGGTCATTTTGGTGCATTTTCACCAGGTTTTTTTTTTTTTTTTTGGTCTGATAAGCATCGATTTTGCCTCAACTGTGGGTTATAAATGGCACTTCTAGCGCATAAATAAACCATTTCTGATGGCAATTGATAATGGGAAGTTTTCTTTTCAGCTTTATAAGAATACAAATGAGTGTTCAATGTCACTGTAGAGAAAAACCTTATTATTTATATTGATGTTGAGTCCCTCTTCTTCTTGAATCCTTTTTAAGGCTTTGGCAGGTTAAGACTATTGTTCACTGATGTCGAAAGAAGATTTCAAACATGGTAAATATGAAGAAGACATGGGAAAGGTTTTCAGACTGACTTTGAACGATCTCAAAAGGAAGCCAAAAAAAGGACAACAGGGAATGTGATGGGTTTGATATAAGAATCAAGGCTAAAAATAACCTCCATGATTAAAATCAGACTACTCAAGGTTCAAAAACAGGTCCCATCATCTGCGCCTTTGTGCTTCGGAGAGTGAGTTTAATTACAATTTGAGTGTCCCTCCGCCTGACAGGGTTCCAGCTTCATTAAACAGTTCAGTCTGGCAGATGTGAACATTTTTTTAATGTTGCCCCAGTGTGAACTGGACCAACTGGCACGGACGGACGACATCCGCTTACAAATTGTGAATCAAATGGGCGATGAAGGCGGACTGCATTGTGCACCGCTGGTACCTGTCACTGGGCCTTACGGCAGATGAAAGAACCCTACCATCTCACAGAGGAAAAGACAGAGTGGACCTCTGAAAGAACTGTATTTCGCTGGTCCTCTCTGTGGGTTTATACTGTGCTAAAGTCCCACTTTAAACAAGCCCATCCAGTGGGACCACAGGTAGACGGCTTTAAACTGCTAATCACCTGTACGCCTTCCTGCGGCTCCCGAGTTTACTTAAAGCTCCATTCTTAAGTGCTTGTTTATAATTCTAAATAAAATAACCATAAAATGATTCACTAATGTTCTCTTCAGTTTACACACAGTCTACGCCAGTCATTAAGTCCCAAGAGCTCACTTTCATTGTTTACCCTGCCCCATATTATTTTCTCTTTACATATACCAATGATGCTTTAATGTATGTATTCAACTATTGTGATACTTATATCATTTTTGTTTTTTACATAGCCATCAATTTTTATTAACTCGTTCTCATTTCCAACGAAGCTTTTGCCTGACATTGCTCAAATATCATTTATGTTTAAAGAAGAATCAGTTTTCCCCGTGTTTTCTCTGTGTTTGCCGCTGCGACTTGTGTGACCTGATTTTTGCACGAAGTCGCAGGTTCGGTGTATGTTCCGGAGATACCGCTGATCCCTCGAGCCGAAAGACACAAAACTTACAGATTAAACTTATAACGCCGAGCTGCTTGAGCCGAGCTTTTAATGAGTGTGACATTGTTCCTCAAGGGATTCATTAAACACAAGTCTGGGGTCTTTATCTCGAGAAGGGCAAAGTCAAATTCAAAGGTATTGTGATTCTAATTTTGACCTGATTGAAATGGTGACTGATTTGAGCCAAATCTGAACACCACTCAAAGAGCGGGGTGAAGCGCGGGGAAGGGGGGGGGTGGGGGGCTGGGTCGTGGAAAGTCCCGTAACTCAGAGTTAATTATGGCCGTAATGAAAGTCTTGATGACTTGGAGTGCTTCGGAAACCTTGTCGGACCGTGGCCCTCAGAAACCAGAACCGGGCGGCCTTTCGTTAAATAAACGTGTTGTCATTGAAATCCATCATTCGTTTGTGTCCCCGGCCTGCGAGTCATTTTAATTAGCACCTTTTGCCTGGTTTGACAACTGCAGGACAGGAGGAAATGAGAATGACAGCTAGCGGAGGTGTGCGCTACCAAGAGACTCGAGTCATTATTTCTCTTCCTCATTTACCATTATTACCTGACAAAGGATATTTAATGACAAAAAGCATAAATAAATAGGGCACTGCTCGCATACTAAGTTTAAGTAATGAACTGTTGTCTTTCGGCGCATTATGAGAGGAGGGGAACGAATGCAGGCTTACGTGTCTGCACAAATACTGCAGACAGCATGCTTCATCATCATAACTGAGCTTTACAAGAAATGTCGTACACGTTGTTTGTAGATGCACGCGCATGATCGAATTTCTTATGTCGATCGTGTTTTCATGTGTCTGACTGCCTAATGCATTTACTATACTATGTACTATATATAGCTCTGATCGTGTTCTTCCCATTCAGCTGGTTCTTTAAGACCTGTCTTACTCTACGGAGGTATTCGGATGTTGCTTCTTCCTAGTCTCTACCTCACGGTTCCCGTGTGATTGGAGGATCCCTCAGTATTTGTAGGTGTTCTGCAAGTCTGTTATGTGGCCGTGTGGTAGTTCAGCTCAATCTGTCCTCATCGCTTTACCTGTTTTTTACTATCACCCTGCTGCACTTAGTCTGAACGACCTCCCAGTATCCTCACTGTAGATCCTGGTCAGGTAGATAGGGAAACCAATGTCTCTTTCAGACTCGGCATACAGCTTGATGTCATCCATGTACAGGAGGTGGGTGACAGGGGCTCCACCCTTGAATCTGTAAATGTTTTCAGTGATGATCTGGGCGTGCGGATTCAGGCCAATGCATAACAGCAGTGGAGGTAGTGCATCTCCTTGCTTAATACCAGACTGTATGGTCACCTGGGCAATTGTCTTTCAGTTGGTCTTTAATGTTATCCTTCAGTGGCCCACTGAGTTCGTGATGAAACTTCTTAGTGTCTTATTGACACATTTGTGTGTTGAATCATATGCTTTCTTTCTTGCAAGCAATCCAGACAACAGTGAAGTTGCTCTGTCTGGTCTTGGAATCTTGCAGAACAGCTTTGTCTACCTCTTGTGTTGTTTCCAATCCTTTTGTGGGCAGAGCTCATGTACTTATGCATATGTGCATTCATCTTGGTGGATATATACTGTAGATTGATGGTGAAAATGTAAAAGGTGATGTAAACTTTTCCCATCAATAAACTGCTCTGTTCTGCACTATATGGTCTCAGCAGCTGCAGAAGCTGAGAAAACAGTAATTGTTTGTCTGCCTGACTGTGCTTATGGATGTCACAGTTTAGTCTGTCTCAAACACTTTTCCAAATTCCACTCCCACAGCCTGCTCAATGAATGTCTTCGAATTGTCCAGTTATCACTCGGGACCCTGGGGACTGCAATACAAAATTCAATTTCTTATGGGGAAGGCCACTGCAGCTATTTAACTGATGGTTTCTTCGTAGCATAATTCTGCACAACCGTGTCTCTGTTTTGCTATTTAACTACATTTCCATGGATGTCATACATAAAATTTCTCCCTTTCTTTGTATAATTTCTTTCCCGCAAAAGTCACGGGAGATTATAATAAAAGTCCAAGAGATTAATTTGGATTTTTAAGCACTTCAGGAGCCTGGGGGTCCGGTTACTCTCGGAATGTTATCAGGCATTAAACAAGGTAAAGGAATCACAACGGGGAGCTCACTGGCTGCAGAATTGTAGGGACATTTTACACTGATTATTCTTCTGCCATTTGGTACAATCCCCAGCATTTCAGTCTGAGCATGACCGTGTATTGGAAGATAATGCCTAATGCATAGTAATTGTTAACTTTATAAGTTACCTTCGTAAGGACAGTGCCTAATGCTTTAAAATATACTACTAATAATAATAATGGCCAGTCTGAGTTTGGATGGTAATTTAGATGGCTTAGATTATTATTATTATTATTATTATTATTATTATTATTATTATTATTATCTAAACCATCTAAATTGTCATCCAACTCAGGCTGGCCATAACATTTTTGGTGTCCTTAGTGACATGTTATTTTGTTCAACCTCTTGGCAATGGAATTGTACAACTGATGCACTGTAAAATGTCAAGGAGTCCTCACTGAAGCCTCTGGGTCTTGGGTGGCCCACCTGTTGTGTATATGGTTTGGGACTTGTCATTTCTTTCATTTTTACTCCATTAATTTGGAAGCAAATGGAAAGTTAGGTGTCGTTTCTGTTATTCCTATTGCATTTTAATAGCAAACTATGTGGCTGAGACTAGAGGGCTGTATTATGAAGAGGACATGGAATCTTCTCCTCCAGAACTTAACCCCTTCAATCAATGTGTAGGTTCTTCTATTAGCAAGATACTGTTTCATTTCCACAAGCAAGACCACAAAGGTTAAACATGCTCTAAAAAAACCCCTGAAACAAACAAACAAGCAAACAAATAAATAAATAAACAGAAAAACTGAAAAATCTGTCATTTCTGCATACATCAGATCAGCTCAAAAGATATGTACAAGTGTTTATGTTTCTCTGCAACCCGCATGCATGCATGCGTGCGCGCACGCGCGCACACACACACACACACACACACACACACACAGAGAAAGAGAGAAAGAAAGCGAGAGAGAGCCACACACACAGCCACCAGGTAGTACTCATTGTCAAACAATCTCCCTGTTGATTTATTTCTTCCTCTTGGTATGCAGGGCACCACCTAAGAATGATTTTATTTTTCCACTGGTGGCTCCTTGAGACGTTTTATCAGAGACAAGCAGCTGTGGCCGGGAGCACGGTTTCATCCTGATCCTCACTGTTTCCACCCAGCCCTTCCTCTCTAAAAATGCTGCCGTATGTACAATAGACACTTACACATTTCAGCACCCGCTCTCCATGTGATGTTAGAAGTTGGATGCAGCACACGATTTTATAACCTGCTGGAGGTGCATGCTCAGCTGTGGCTCTAAAATGCACCACAGACCCATTTTTTTCTTGATTTAGTAAATCGGGTTTGTAGGTGACAGTGTGAGCATGTTAAAAGCCAGTCTATTCCAGCAGGTACTGCAGTTTTTTTTCCTGTCAGTTCCTGTTGCATATGATTAAAATCTACAGTGTGTTTCATTTAAGGCATTTTTCAAACATAACGTAGAGATAAAGCATCGTATGTTGTTGCTGGTGCTAGTTACAAAATTGCAGTCTGCGTTTTTTAAAATACTAGAATTGATCCTTGACGCGCTCATGTTTCAGTTTCAAAATTACATGGGTCATAATAATAGAGTGCTAAGCAGTTATAATCTCTACACATTGCCCTGGGTTGGAAAGATGATAATAAGTCATAAAATGAATATTCAAAATCAACTTCACAAAAAACCAACAGCCAAAGAATCATAGATTATACGTATGTAATAAGTTTTAAATCATGGAAGAATATACTGAAAATAAGAACTGAAACATACTTCCATCCATCTCTCCAACCATCTATCCATCGATTTTCATTAACTGCTTGACCTCTTCAGGGTCACAGCAGTCTGAAGCCAAATTACATAAGTAAGTAAGTAAGTAAGTAAATAAATATTTAAAAAAAGCTAGAAAAAATACTATTTGAAATTTATTTTAAAAAAAAACTCAATTATACACATTAGTAAACAATGTTCATCCAATCCATTGAAGCGTAAAAATAGAATATTAAATATGAAAATGTTGCGGCCAAGAGAACACCGGAGTAAATTCCCAAAAAAAAATCTTGATTTTGAATTATTTGAATGCCCCATTGATTCATTAATGTTAAGTAATTAAGGGTCGATAATAAAAATGCACATCTCTACAAATTTATTAGCTCAAGTGTAAAATGGAATTTTCCAAAAGGATAGATTCCTTGAAAAATACAATCACGAGTCAGCAATCAACAACAACAAATCAACCTACAGCAGTCATGCAGTCCTTTTGAATATCTAATATTTATAGATGTTTAAATACAAAACAGAATTTCAGTGAGTATATCCTATATTCATGATCTCTCTTGCAGTTTCTCAGTGTGCACGCTATCTCTTCCCTTTTCAATATTGACTTTTCTCATAACTTTTTTTTGCTGCCTTTTGTTAAATGATTGTCTTGTCAATCCCTGGTTAATATTTTGTTAAGTGCAAAAGAATGGTTCATTTTATATTGTCATCATCTGGTTTTTATCCCAAGGCCTTCAAAACACTTTTGCTTAAAACCCACAGATCCCTGGGATGCGTAGGTGTGTAAATATCAATACAAATAATAATGTATATTTGAATTATTGAATTGGATGAATTATAAGCATGGAACAAACAGGCTCTGTAGACTTTAATACATAATAATACAGAATAAGAGAAATATCAGCATGGTTTGTATTCTAAATCCCATAGTAGCTAAATAGCATTTAAAAGTCACTGGCCAACCCTTACTTAACAAACTGAAGAATTTTCAGTTTTGTTTGGTGCTTAAATGCTGCAAATACCACTGGAGTTTTACAAGAAAAAGAAAGAAAGAAAGAAAGAAAGAAAGAAAGAAAGAAAGAAAGAAAGTGGAGTAGAACAGTTGGTGATTTATTGCAACCCCCAAAAACATTTTCTTTCAATGGTATTAAAAGGACTTGACAGATGGAGACCAAGGGCTCACCTGGTGCAGCAGCCCTCTGTGAGCTACAGTTGATGCAATGCTCCAGGGCAAAGTTAGACTTAAAGCTTTTAGGAAATAAAGGACATTAAATGGTATTTTTGTTGACCAAATTGCTGTAGTTCTTATTGATTTGCTGTTAGCTTCCATATTATGCTACAGAAAGGGCAACAGGTAGTGCAGGGGCAGTGCAATGGCTAACATCACTGCCTTTTAATGTAAGGGATGTTGGATAAAGATCCATAAAAGGACCTCATGTGACACATTTTAGCATGGTCCTTAACCTGAATTGCTTTGTTAAACATTGTTAAATGGGTAAAATCCAACCCTTGTTTTGCAAAATGCATCCACCCATTGTTTACCACATCTTACCACAACTCAGTAAATTCCCAAACGTCCATTGCAGAATTGTGGAATCACTGGGCAGGAGACCGAAACAACTCCTGGATGGGATGCCAGTCCACCATAGAGTGACCACACACTCACACACACCATGACCAATTTAGAGAGATCAGTTAACCTGAAACACAGTTTTAATTTTAGTATAGATATGCTAACTACTCTACAATTGATTTCTCCAGTTTGGTGCTGTTTTTTTTTTCCCAGTTGAAAGCAACCAACAAATGAACACAAATCTTGTTGTCTTTTATCAAGTACACAACCAATAGGGGCTTATTATTAACTGCTGAGGTGTAAAGAATTTTTCTTGCAGTTTAAGTTAATGCTTTAATGTACCTTACAAATGGAATTACGCACGTACTGACCCTGTGTGATAGTGTGCAACTATAATTACATGATGACATTTCTAGATTTTCTGTAAGTTGCATACAAAATGAATTCTTCGGGCACAAAATGTCCACTGATCTATCATTTTTTTCTACCAAATCGAACATTTATGCACAACTATAAATGAAATATATGAGCACAGGCGGTAGCAGGCCAGTATGAAATTAATCTTAGATGTGCATGTCACACCCAGCGTGGATTCTGAACAGTGGGGGTAGTAGTGTACGTATCGCTGCTATTAAAGTCAATCCACGTGTGAAGGAGAAGAACCTCATATTTTACTGCTTGACATCTGATTTTCTTTTGCCTTGTAGAAATGTAGGTTTCGCTCTCATATGTAGGTTATGTCCCTCCTATCTGTTTTTTTTATTGCTGTAGAGTATGATTAATGTCACTTTACATCTGAAAACATCTGACTGGTTGCAGTTGCTTTCAAGGCTACCGGTTCAATAACATTTAATAAGTGAAGTCATAATTGGCACCTTTTTTGAAGGTCGCATTGGCAGTGATGTCAAAGCTGACCCTAAGGACTGTGTTCTCCTGTCATCTGCTGCTGCTTGTCCACTTGTTTTCATGAAGTTCCACACAAGCATTTTTTTTGCAACTTTAACAAATGATACTATTACACACATTTCCCTGTTCTTCCATCTCCCAGTATCTGGTTTTTCGTTTATTTTGTCTGTAATTATTAACCCCACTTATCATTAATTGGTTCAGATTTTCCTTTATCTGGTCTGTGACATCCAGTCCAGGCCAGTGGCATTTAGCCTGGAATGATAAACTGAGACCATGTTTGAAAATTGTGCCAAGTGACTGTATGAGACAGACTGTGAGACACACTACGTTGTGGGAAATAGCTACCTATACGATCATTTGCAGTGTGTCTCTCCAAAGCTTTGCTTCCCTACTGTGTTTCTGCCTTCTGTTTTTCACCACTGCGTTTTCATTTTTAAATTATTAATTCCTTTAAACATGGCATGTAGCCTTTGTCTTCCTCCACACACATTGTCACGATATTTACTTGTTGAATTTATTCTTTAAATTAAATTTTTATATATTAATTGTTATTCATGCATTCAGTGTGTTACACAACTTCTTATAATATTAGATAGAAACCATACTGAGTGATTCTGGGGTAAACTTGGGATGAGCTTGGAACAAACTGGAATTTTTCACCATAAAAAAAGTGAATAAGTATTTTCATTATCCGGATTTTCAACATTCTGGCCAGATTTCAGGAACACATTAGGACAGGATAATGCGGGGTATATGTATTCAAAAGAAAGATGATTATCCATAAATCCTAAGGGACTGTGGAAATTAACAATCTGTTAAGCGGCACAGTGCAGCTGTGGGTAATGCTACTGGCTCAGCGTGTTCAGGCATGAGTTTGGAGTCCAGCTCGGGATGTATGGAGTCTGCATGTTCTCCCTGCGTTTGCAATC
Source organism: Arapaima gigas (assembly GCA_900497675.1). Lineage (NCBI taxonomy): Eukaryota > Metazoa > Chordata > Actinopteri > Osteoglossiformes > Osteoglossidae > Arapaima > Arapaima gigas. The sequence goes on along the minus strand of UFQX01000160.1, from coordinate 444,355 downwards.
CAAACACATGTGCAGAAAAAAGCAGTGCTAAATTACCTCCCTTACCATGAAAACCACCTAAATGGTTGCTGTGAGTTGAATTTCACTCAGCAGCACTTACTGTGCCAACCCCTAACAATTTGTTTTGTTTATCCTTCCATCACTGCATCTTATTCATAAAAAAGCCATGTACCGAACAACACCATATAACCCTTTTATGCATGGTGCATTCTTTCATTTATTCGTTGCTCAGTGTCACAGCTGGCAACAATATGGACAATACTAGAGAAGCACGTTTAAATCTCAACATTTCAGACACTCTTGCTGACATACCAGGAATTTTGATTCCCACTTGTGTTTCCAAGCCCAGCATTTTGATAGCTTTTAACAGGCCTTGTGTGGGAACAGTTAGCTTAGCAAGCTCACCCTAAGCACTTTGGACTAAAATTCGGAGCCCAACCATGCACCTTTGGACACTGCCCAGTCTGCTGGCTTCTACTGAAGCTCGCAAACCTAGCCGGTTCACCAAAGAAGAGGACTGTAGAGCAAGAACCTTCACTTGGTTCAGGTGTCAGTCAGTGTTAGGAGCTGCTTAGAATCTATTATAAAAGCTGCAGGACAGCACCGATGGACACTAATATAGCTGTGATCATACTGGGTTCGTTCAGATATATAATACAAATAAATTTTCCAGTGTGACATTAAAATGTGTTTGCATATCTCAAGGAATAATTTATGAAATGATTTGCTGCTATATTTTGGTCCGAGGTTCATTGTTCTGCTAATTAACCTGAACAAACAAGCACACAAAACGCAATGATCCACCAGTCCTTTATCCTTAACCTCTTTCCTGGTCACGATCGCTATGGTCCGCAGTAAGAAACATGCCAGTTTCAATTATTTAGTGCAGTCCAGGTTTGTGCTGCTTAATGATTAAGGCGTTGCCTAATTTTATTATGTTTTGACAGACATTCTCTGTAGGTATAGATATCAATGTAAAGTTGGGGAATAAAAAATGCACCCACAAGCCACTTATTTTCGAGAACCTTTGGTATCAAATGCCTGTTGTTGTAACAGCTGCTGAAAATATACAGATAATGTTTCTGAATGGCATTATAATCGTTCTTTCTTCTGTTCTACCCGTATGAGAATCTTAAAACATTAGTATGGTTTCTTTCACAGCTCCATACACATGAACATGTTATAATGGCATCTGCACTTACTGTTACTGTATGAATAATTTATATAAGAAGGGCTTGTTTTGATTATGTTTTTCCTAGGAAAACCCAATTCACAATATGTTGTGGTAAGAATGCATCTCTATTTGGATTAGATACATAAATTAGTAGAATGGATCCGGCCTTAATGGATGGTTAGGATGGTCTCAGTAAGTCCAAGACCCAAAATGGTAAGACAAGACAGCTCTTACCTGGAAAAAAAAAACAAAATAGCACCAGTATTTTCAAAGTACTCCATGCTTGTCTCGATCAGATAACCACTAATGCAATATGTCAGCTTTCCTTTCCCTGAATTCTGACAAACCTGAATGACCCTCAAGGTGTGCACAATGTTACATCTCGGAAAGGGCTGGTTTCCTGATAAAGTGGTGAATGGCACTGTAAAGTGTAGTATTTATATTTCTGTGGCATGTCCTGCAGAGTGCCTTGTTCGTTTTTGTCTCTGATATAACTAACTTCTTTTAATGCAGTAGTAGCAGAAGCAGACCAAACATGTTTTTCATCTGACAAGTCTTTAAAAAATGTTCTAAAAAGCTGAAGTGAAAAGCTCACAAGGGTTTCAACCAGGTGTTCTCCTTGTCATATAAAAGAAGTGTATACGAAAAAAGGTTGAATTTTATCAAAGGTGTAGTAGTAGAAGTAGAAGTAAAAGTAGTAGCAGTAGTAGTAGTAGAAGTAGCAGAAAAGACAAAATATCATGAAATATATAAAATATATTTGTGGTGCAGCACATACTGCTGGTGGCATACAGCTGCTCGGCTGTGGTCTCAGTCTTGGGTTCCAGTTTCCCTGTCTATTTGGGTTTTCTTAGGTTTTATTGTTTGTGTTGAGTTCCTTCCAGGTTCTTCCTTCAGTCCAAACATGCATCTTAGGGTGATAAGTGACTCTAAACTATCCACTGTGTGTGTGTGTGTGTGTGTGTGTGTGTGTGTGTGTGTGTGTGTGTGTGTGTGTGTGTGTGTGTGAGTGAGTGAGTGTGTGTAATTGCCCCATGATATAGTGGTGCCCTGCCTAGGATGTATCCAGTATAATTCACAATGGTTATGTGATAGGCTCAAGACAACAGTTACTCTGCATTAGGACAAGTGGTTACTGATGATGTATAATTTAACTTAAAATACAGCATGTTTGTGTAACACCCCTCCATTAATTCCTCCACAAAGTGCTTAAACTATTGAACTGGATAGATTATGAGCCAAGGTAAGTCTCACTCCCTGCTGAAGCACAAAGCAAAACCTGATAACCATCTAACACTGATAACAGTTTGAAGGTGAAGAAATTCCTTTGCTCTGCATTTCAGATACCTTGCAGAAACAGGCATCCTGTCCAGGGTGGATTCTCCTAGCCTAGTGCCAAGTGATTCTGGGATAGGCCCTGGACAGCTTCTCCTCTGACCTGGACAAGCAGTTAAACCATGATGTATGAAGGATGCACCTTGCAGAAATGAAAACATTCAAGTCAAATGGCACTTGAAAGTCCCTCAAAAACATTTTTGCACAGATAAATGTCTTCTGATAACATTCAGTGTCATTGAACTGAGGAAAAGAAAGAACAGATAAGAGGAAGAGATAAGAAGTAGATACCCTGGACACTGATAGTGGATGTATAAACCGATACATGGATGCATAATAATAATAATAATAATAATAATAATAATAATAATAACCGACACAAGTGTATTGTCTTGCTTTATAAAGTACAGAGAGTCCTTTTCAAACACTGTGGGCACTATTTTCTGATAACCTACAGTGTCCTATAAAACACTGGCATAAAGTTAGAGTGGAGTCCTTGTATTGAAGTAGCTTTTTTATTACAAAACATATCCTTCATCGCTTGGACAAGCTTCACAATGGCAGGGTAGAGTCAACCACAAGTAGCTGAAGAGGGTATGTGGTTGCAGATGACAATAGTTTTGCAGAAATTGTGACCGACAAACACCGGCGTCACCGAATTAGTTGTTGTGAGCGAGTTGGTACACCTTCCCAACTCGCTGAGAAAGACACCAGCAATGCAGTTACATGCGTGGTGTTTAAGAGCCACAACTGTTGCTGGACTCGCTTCCTACGACCGCAGCTCGCGTGGCCTGTGATAAATTGCCCCTGGCCTGATTCCCGATCTGCAACCACGATCATATTGTGCGATGTGGTGTCAGATCAATAATGGAGACAAGGTGCGTATCAAATTTTTTCACTGGCAAATGCAGAAGGAAGAATATACAACTCATTTTTTCTATCTTTTTATTTTGCATTCCTCTGCGTTTTCAGTCGAGAGACCAAAGTAAATCTCAATGGATCTGAACCACTGCTGTGTGTGTAGAATTTATGCTTTTGTTATATTTAACTAAATCAGTTCTTACAAGCTGTTGGCATTGTAATTGTTCTCATGAGTAAGCAAAAATATCCTTGAAGGAGGTCTTGAGATACACTTGTTGAATCAAAGGTTAACTTTGAAGTATCGTACCTGTGTTTCCATCCTCCCGTGAAGAGTACAATATGAAGGACTATTTTGTGGAGCTGTTACATTTGCTTCCATTGCATTGAATTGTATAGTCTAAGTATGATATTTGTCTTTATTTATACAATTTATTTAGTAAAAAATTATATTGCTGGCATAGAAACTGAAGCAAGTTGTTTTCTCAAGTAAAACATAGCAAAGAATAAGCAGCTTAACTACATTTTTTTAAAAGATTTTTTCAAATATCTATTTACAACAGTGGTTCTGTAAAATGCGCAAATTTTGATTTAGACAAATCTTAAAAGTGTAATATTAAGTTTTATTTTTAGTTGTAGTTTTTAACAACAGTCAACAGTGCCGCATTCAGCATAACATTGAAAATCTCAAAATACAGTCATGATTTATCCAAAAGAGAAAAGGACTGAACAAGTGAACAAATGGGATCATAGCCTTGATGTGTGATTGCAGCTATGAGGTGACAGTTTCCTATTGATTTTACCGCAGTATCTTTTATGGTAAGGTAGTGTGACAATTTAATGAAAAGAAAAAAGAAAGCAAAGGGTCAGTTGTTTGAGAAGGTGTGTAGGAACCTATATGTCACTGTCACTCTCTGCAGAACTTCACAGCTGGTGTGCTCTGACATCTCGATTGGCTTTTTCTTCAAAAGAAGCCGAGCCTTATTTTGGGGTCAAATTAAAATGCCCCATTACCTCAAAATGCAAGGGATTGCATGTGACATATCAAGCGGTGATAGAGAACATGGAAGCGCTTTACTTTGTTCCGTACTTCTTTGTGGGATTCATAGAAATGGATCAGCCTGATCATTTCCTTACTATAAGCCCTTTTGTATGATTCACATAACTACGCATAAATAATATATGGTTTTTTTTCAAGTGATTGTGTTGCACTTGGCCAATTGTTTATTTTTTCATTGAAAAAGCTACAATTTCTGTTTATACCTATTAGTTTAGCTGTAGCATTTCTCTCATTTGTTTTGTTTTTATAATACATTTTTAAATGTGCTTAAAACAGTCTCTGGTCATACAGCAATACAAAACATGTTCATTGAACCATTTTATTTGATTGTGTTTATGTTGATAATTCATTTACCTTCTCTCTTCTTGCATGGAAATGAGACACAATTCTCCACCATGACACATATCAATTTAGCAGTCTACTCAGCAGAAGAAAATAGAATAAAATCATCTCTCTCTCTCTCTCTCTCTCTATCTATTATACTCTTTCTGTCTCTCCTTCTCCCTCCTCTCTCCATCTCTGTCACACTCTCTCATACTCGTTCTCTCTCCCTCTTTTTCACAATCTCTCACTCTCATATTTTTTCTTTCTAACTCTCTCTCTCATACTCACTCTCCCTCTCTCACACACTCTTTCTCTCGCTCCCTCTCTCACTCTCCTCTCTTTCTCTCCTTCACTCTCTCCTCTCTCTTTTTCTCTCATACTCATTCTCTCTCTCACTCTTTCTAACTATCTATTATACTCTCTTTCTGTCTCTCCTTCTCCCTCCTCTCTCCATTTCTGTCACACTCTTTATCTCCCTCTCTCCCACACTCTCTCACACTCTTATACTCTTTCTCTCTCCTTCTCTCTTCCTCTTTTTTACAATCTCTCACTCTTGCTCATACTATTTCTCTCTTTCTAACTCTCACTCTTCTTCTCTTGCTCCCTCTATCTCTCACTCTTTCCTCTCTCTTTCTCTCCTTCATTCTCTCTCTCCTCTCTCTCTCTCTCTCTCTCTCTCTCTCTCTCTCTCCCTCCCTCCCCTAAGTGACTGGCACACTGAACGCAAGGCTAGTGCTTGTTGACTCATTGAAATAATAAAATAAATGTTTTGGCAACAGTTCTAATCTTAACTGTGTTACACTGCAGGCAATATTTCACAAATTACACTATCTGGCAGTATCGTAATGAGGTAACCGTTCACGTTTTTAATTTATTCTTATTTGCATAATATCTGTCTGTTGTTGATTTGTGCAGTGAAATTAGCCGCGTTTCCGTTTCTAACAAGTAGTTACATTAGAGGTGCAAATGCTTTACCGAAGGGAACACAAAGAAACACACACCTGTTTAATTTCACGTAATGCAACATCCTCTCAATTTCATCCAGCCATTCTGATTAACTACCTGTCGTGTAGGTTACTCGAGGTGCCCGGCTTGGAGAGCACGCAAGAGAAGCTAAATGCATTAATCTTGCTAAGTTGGTTATACCGGTCTATGAACTTGTGTAGAAAATAAAAATAAACCAAAGGAAGTTCATAGAGGCACTGCCTATATACAGCTTCACAGAACTAATCCATCAGCAGGGCTTCGGGGTCCCCACTGATGTCTCTGACCTTGGTGTGACGGAAAGGAGAGGAGAAGCAAGCAGAATTTTACAATGAACAAAAGAGAAAACAACGACGACAACAACAACAACAACAACAACAATAATAATAATAATAATAATAATAATAATAAAATGAAGAAAAGGACAAACAACTAAAACTTTCCAAAAAGGTCATGGAAGTCGCCACCCTACTATAAAACTGCAACATCCAATTGTGTAGTTGTAACTACAGCGTTGGCTCATGTTTATAGAGTGAGATTTTAATTTCTTCTTCAAGTCTGAAGGAGGCAATGATGGGCAAGCGGGATAAGCAATGTAAGCAATCACCGTCCTCATCATAATTCTGCGAGCAAAGTTCTTATTTTGCTGCCTAAACATGAAAAATACAACCTGTATAATCTAGTGAGTTGGGTTTATTCAGTGAGTTCTGAGCCCTGACATTTGCCCTCAGCCTTGTTACCACACCTTGAGGCTTCTTCTGTGTTTGTTCTCATGCAGATAAGGTTTCAGCACTTTTTGTTTGCTTTTTACCTCATAGAGATGGAAACAACTCACCCAGGCTGGAACTGTCACGACATAGTGGCGGGCCTGATGGAGGTCAGGCTAAACTGATATCTTCAACATATGGTCTTACCGTGACATTGCACCATTAAGGGCTTCAGCTCATGATCCAAAACTATATGAATGCTCCTGCCAGTACTGCTCTCCGACCATTACTGCGGATCACTGAGGGCTTCTAGCGAAAGCTTTAAGTTCTCAATAACTCTAAAGCAGAGAGGATTACTCTCCCATGTGAAAGAGCCATCAGGATTTTATTCTTCTAAAATGGGACTGGATTATTGTGGTTTCCTATTTTTACAGAGCGTGGCCTGTAGCACTAGTTTAAATGAGCAGGGCAAATTACTGCTTTAACTTAATTTGTATGTAGTTTGAGTTTTTTATTTCATAGAATGCATAGTAAATTTTGATGCATCCATTTTCATTAACGGCTTGTCCTGGTCAGGGCTGTGTGGAAAGCAAGGCACACACTGAATGGTACTCCAATCCACTGCAGGGCAGTCACACCCACAATCTGTCAGTCACCCATACACACACTATGGACAATTTAGAGTAACTGATGAACTTGAAACACAAATCTTTGGACCATGGGAGGAGACAAGGGCACCTGGAGGAAACCCTTGTAGACAGGAGAACATGCAAACAATCCACACAGATTGAGCCGGATTCAAATCTGCATCCAAACTACCCAAGTCTTCTGAGGTGACTGAGCTTCTCACTGCACTGCTGTGGCAAATAAGCTGCCAGCTTTTCAAAAGTAAAAAGAATTTTAGAAATGTTTGATGGGCACCATTATACAGCCAAAAACTCTGAATGACCTTCTGAAAGCACTTTTCAGAATTTTTATTTATTTTTCAAATATTCATCTGAGACTAATAGTACATTAGTAAATGGCCTCTTTCATTTAAATATGTTGCAGATTTCAGATGAAATTCCCTAAACCATAATCCCATGGTCATAATTTTGAATCAACTCCCCATTTTTTTAGCTAAATGGTGTATGGGCCTTGTGCCTTATCACATGACCTGTATGTCTTCTTATGTTGCATCTATACACATTCTGCTGCTGGAGATCTTTACGTTTGGTCAGCAAGAGGAAAGTGCTGCAGATACGTATGCATCCTCGGGGTAGTGAGATGTTACAGACAAGAGATAATCCAGCTCTGCTAAAATATTGATGAAATACCTTACAGCCTCCATAGCTTTGTTTCCCTCTCCTTGTCCCTGCGTTTCTGTGATTTCATTGAAAAAAAAAAATAGCATCAACACCTAGGATATTTGTAAAACAAAGTTTGCATATTATTCACTCATATGCTGATACTCTCAAATGTAAAAAAATATTCACTATAATTAGCATATGGAAGGAAAAAAAATTGCATGTTTTTGAACACATTTGTAGTACCTAATATTTATAGAGCATTGAAGTATACAAAGTATACATTGAAGCAGCGAGGTATATGAAACCAGTGGTGGTATTATTCATATTTCCCATTTTAAGCTCACCTTGCTGCATGTTATATTGCTAAGAAAGGCTTCTTCTTCATATATCACATCCATATATGGTTACTCACCTCCACTTATCTTAATGAGTATTACTAAAAAGATTATATAAGTACACATTTAATAATTTTCTCTTTAGATGTAGAATATATAAAAGAAGTGGTGGAGCTGCATACTGTAACCAAGGGGACAAATGAACTGTAATGTAGGGCGCAGTAATAGAATGTTATTACAGTGCATAGGATCAGTTAAATGGCAGACTGAAATGTATTTGCAAGTACACATCAAAGCTTACACAATCTTTTACTCAGATAAATCAGACTGGCTTTTGATCATGCAGAATGTTTGAGGATTACAGATCTTGATCCTTGAAAGGCATTTAACACTAAAATGTCTGAATGTGATTTATTAACTTGGTTGGAAAGTGCTGTTCAAATGGAAAGGCCAAAAACGAACAACTTATAATTGCCCTTTTCATGCAAAAGAGTATTATTTCTTGTCCATTTTTTATGACACATTAGTTACTGGAATATTAGTTAATTAAAACCAAAAGATGTTTCAAAGGCTTCGCAGTAAATGAGTGCTTCGTGGGCTGTAAGTGCAAAAATAAAGTCACCTATAGGGCTCTCAGGGACCTTGTTCTTTTCAGCAGGTATTGCAATCCATCCACTGAAGTTGTTACCTAAGCTGTTTCTGTCATGGGCTCTAAAAGTGATGTTCTTTGGTTTGTTCAGTTTGGAATGATTAGCCTCAATTTCATGTGTCGTGACACAAAACAGGTGACTGCAAGCACTGTGGCAAAGGTTGGTGCCCGGGGGCGAATATGAATCCCCTGGAGTGTATTGTCAAGACCATCTGCTGCTCTTCAGTCTGCTGGCAAGACTCCGGCCACAGTACTTCCCGCCCTCTTTCGGACTCATATGGAGGCTGTTAACCCATCAGAAGGATATTGTTTTTAACTGCCTAGCTCAGCACGGTTTATTAAGAATATACATTGGCCATTTAGTTTATCGACTAACAAAAGAGCAAAATAGCACTGAAAAATTTATTGAAAAAAGTTAGCAAAGGTGTTATGTCTATTACTTACAAGAAATTGTTTAGGCAGATAGGTGATACTGTCAGGTTCTGCCTTGTGAACTATTTCACACAAGTCACTGTTGGTATATTTATGAAAATGACAAGAACAATATTATGGTTGTCTTGGTTTCATGTGTCTGCAATAGTATCCTGTCACAGTCCAGAGATGTGTGTTTCAGTTTAATTGGTCACTATAAATTGCCAGTAGTGCATACGTGTGTGAGTTGGGGTCTGGACTACCGCAGCCCTGACAAGGAAAATGCAGCTCATGACATTAAATGGATGGATGGATGGATAGATGAATGGATGGATAATGGTTTTCATTCAGCAAAAAAAATAATAATAATTGTAGTCAAGCATTACAGCTAAATTGCATGAGATGTAAACAGTTGTTCAGAGCCTGAAAATCAAGTTAAATAAGTGCATCGAGTTATTTCTATACATTTTTTTTTGTTTTTGCAAAATTGAGAAAAAAGATAATATAGCTGCTCTTTATCTGAGTTTATCTAGGCACAAATTCTGATTCTGGGGGTTGAGTTCATCTACAGGAAATAATCTTTGTGGATACAGCAGTCATGCATCACACAGAGAATGGGAGGAGTGTTCACATTCATAGTGATTGCAGCAGTGAATCTCCCATTAAAAATCAAATTCTTTTTAAGGATGGCAAACAAAACAAGGCACATTGTGTGTTTAATTGTGAGTGCATCACCTGTCACATACTTGATGATGAAAAATTAATGTGAAGACAATACATGTGATTGCATTTACGGAAGCATTATTGTTTGGGGCAACAAATGCCTTGGTCATGATGCTGGATGTACATAAGGTATGTGGAAGATGGAGGCAGTGAGGGAGTGGGTGGGTGGGTGAGTGAGTGAGCTCCCTCTACAAAACAATATATAACCCAATGCAATTGCATTTAATATTACAGAGCTACATCTTCAGGGAAGAGCTAGTTGTTAGTTCCATTCAGCATCTGTAATCGCAGGATCAGTGGTCTAGGCCCTATCCAGGAAACACAAGCCATGAGGCAGGGTACACACCTGTTAAGACACCAGTCCATCCTCAGCACTCACACACACATTCGAATATACACACACTAAGAGCATTTTAGAGTCACCAACTGAGCTGAAACTCACTACCCTCTGTCACTGTGTTGCCTAGTAGACATTTATTAGAATTCAATTTCAAACTTTACAGTTTCACAGTATATCTCTTCTCAGTATCTTAAGTTAAGCACATCGAGCACCCGGTCCATACACCGACGATTATATAGAGACTATCCTCTTGTGCCACAGCGAAACGTTTCAAGCAGATATCAGTTTCACACTTCTACTTGCTGTTGGGATCATCCATTCTTTATTTTTTATATAAATGTAAAAAATCATAACTACAGTCAAACATTATTTACAGACACTGTAAGCATAAGATCATGTGGTTAAATGGCCATCAAAATCGATTTTCTTTCTCGGTTTCTTGTTATTGTAACTAATTCTCCACCCTAAGGCAAGATGAATAGCGGGTTGTTGTGACGGCAGGACAGTTTAATTGAAATGACCTGCCTTGACAAAGATTTACATCCTCTAGGCTGGAGCAAACTGTATTTCATAAGTAGCCAGGTGCTGCACACTCCAAAATATCCAAGTTATCAAGATTGAAACCTTCACATTTACACATGAAGGATAACCTATTTCATGAGTTCATACACTGTACTACTTCTTGCTCAAATGTCACCTCATGCATGCCATGTCTGATATTCTTATTTTTTCTGTTATGCTTCCCAAAGTTTACATTTTGCACATACTGGTTCACACCTGTGGCCCTGTAACTTCACCTACAGCAGTGACTGTACAGCGAATTCCCATTATTGTCCAAGCTGTCATAAAGCCTTTTAATACCGAGGCTTCTCATGTCGACGATAAGATAAAGAAAAAACCATGCTAAGTCAGCTAAGCCATGTAATCACATGTTGACCATTTACATTTGAAAATATCACCGGTAAATAAGACTTAATGCGATACTGAGGAGTGTCAGTAAATCTGGGCCATTAGCTTGACACTGCAGAGTGTTGGGGAGGCGGGGGGGGGGGGTTACTAGAGATCTCTAAGCCTGTCAGTGAGTTAATTCAATGGCTTCTGAAAAGCCGTGCGCCAGGCCAGCCATTCATCCCAGATGACAGGTTTCGTTGGTGGAGAACAGAGCTGTATTTCATCTTTATTTTATCAACTTATGTTACTTCATTTGCATTAGCAGAGCGTCACCCTCTCGCATTTTGGAACTCAAAATAAATAAATAAATAAATAAATAAATAAATAAATAAATCTAATGTAAGGGAGTTAAAATGTTTTTGATACTTATAATTGTGGAGAGTCATCCGGAGTCCTTGGGGGATTGCTTTAATGTCATTCTAAGGAAAGGCAGGCTAATCTTTACGGCATGCGCAACGTTACTTATCCTTAAGCCCCAGATGCATAAATGTGACTTCATCATAATACAGCTGCCGTTGAGTTTGTTTTTTTATTCATATGCGACAAGCTGTTTTTCCCCCCTTCATTTATATTGAGATAACCATGTCAGCTCCAATATTACGGCTTCAAAGCAATTTGCCTTTGCAGTACTTTCTATATAAGTCTTTACACAGAAGCGAGATCAATAAAAGACAAGTCTCATGGAATTTCATGCCCTACTGTAGACAAAAAGCCGGGGTAACCTTTCGAGTAAACTCTGGGTGGTTTAACAACTTCTGAAGCTCAGTTAGGTCTGCTAAACACAGTTTCATGTGATTCATTTAGCATGAATTTGTCATTTTCCTGTGTTTTGTTGTGGATTCCTTTGGGTCACCACACTCTGATTTGTGTTTTGCATGACTCAGAATGTATCTGACTGGCCGTGTTTGCGTGGGGTACATTTATAGTTATACAAAAGAGAACATTTAGCAACAGTAAACCACGGAAGCGTATTTCTCATCTTTGGGAGCAAAAAACACTAGAACGTTCAAAGCTGCATGAGTTGGAACACATGATAATACAGTCTCTGTATTTGCAGAATTAATTGATACTGTACAAATGCAGCTGAACAATGAATAGATACACCACACATAATAATGACATGACACAGCAGCCAGAAGTACAAGCAGTTTTCACACACATTCACACAATGATGATATAATGAGTACGCAGAAAGAGGCACTGACACTGTACCATTTTGCAAAGCCCCTTAGGTAATTATTAGTGACACTCTTGTGCAGCCGTGGGATTGGGATTCATTGACACTGTCAATAGTCCTTTGCAAATCTTCAGCAGCACAACCTCCCCAACAAATGTTCCTGAATCAAATAAAGTCATTTCAAGCACATTTGCTGTCTTGTTTGTTTGTTTGTCTGTTTATTTATTTACTTAAAGCTAAGATACAGATTTTGGTGCTGTTTTTACATCCCTACGTGCTGGGGCTTTATTGTGGTATAAGAGAAAACAAAGCAATGGGCTTAACATTTTCATGGAACTGCTGTCAATTCAGAAGATGCATAGTTGCCTGTGCTTGTGTGTGTGTGTGTGTGTGTGTGTGTGTGTGTGTGTGTCTCTGTAGGTCTATGTGTATCTGAACCTGCCAAAACGTGGTGTAGGATCTGGAGTTGCTGAAAAGCCTCAGGCAGCTGCTTTTCAGAATGCATCTATAAATATATTCTTACATTACAGGTAGAACACTATAGGTGGTCTTACTTTCTGTATGTATTTTATACATAATAAGGAAAGAAAATGTTCACTCATTTACTGTGAGTAACTGCTTGTCCAGTATCACGGTGGTCTGGAACCTATCCCAGAACCACAGGGTGAGAAGCAGGGTGCACCATTTATGCAAAGTCAATCAATTGCAGGGCAAAAAAAAACATATCAAAACAGTTTAATAGCACACTTTGACAAACATTTGTACTTTATAATGTTCAACTAATCTTCTAGCTATTTAGATGGAAAGCATGCCTTTTAGACCACAAACTCTTCATAATTACTTTTGAAGGCAGCTGTTGGAGTACATTCTGCCACACTATGGGATGGATTTATGTGCTAATGTGCTTCTTAAAAAGCTTTGTTTGTTTTCCCTCTCTATTTTTCCTTTCATCGTGCCATATCTGCTTTTAAACCAACAGCATGCAGAGTGAACAGTTTAAGCAATGTTTTACATCAGCTATTTTTTACTTATAAAAGGCAGCCTACATTTTTAATGATTCTTTTTAGAAGGCTTGTAGAGCACTTAATTCAAATAGTGACACAGAGCAATCCAGAGCAATTCAGCAATATCCATAGGAGCTATAAATTTTTTTAATGAAGTAGAAGACCAAATAAAACCACAATGATGGAGGGAGAATGTTTCTTCCTTCTGAGGATAAATGGCGTTTCTTAAAAGCAAATACCACCAGAAAAGACTTGAGCATACAGCAAAATAGGATAGATGACGATACGTTTAAATGTGGCATCTTGTGTTTATTAACGCGTACACAAGAACTTTCTTTACTTGTACTTTTTTATTTATGCCATGCTTTATGAGAAGATTGCTGAGTAAAGGGAAGTAAATGTGTTAATGCAAAATCATTGTAGATCTAATGGCATTAAAACACTCAAATCACTGAAAGGTATGAAAATGCTTTCAGAGCTCTTGGATGAAGACTAATGTTTTTTTTCTGTGACGTAGCAAACTCTTACACCACCTGCCTCTCTGTCTTCTCTGGGAAGTCTGGCACCATCAGAGTATCTCGCTGAGGCGCATGAACTTGAGTGTTTCTAATAATCAACTTATATCCATCTTAGAGCAAATATGGGGATGCACATCTATTGCTATGCATGCTGGAAAATCTCAGGACATTCACAGCTTTCAGCAATAGTTCTATATTTTTATATTATTCTTGTGTATTACTGTATTAACATGTATGCTGTTGATGCCTATTTAAAGTGATTTACAATAGTAGGTTTGTAGATTAAGCCACTTACAATCATTTGCAATGCTTTATTTAGCTGGAAATTTTTGTACTGTATGAGTTCAGGGTAAGTATGCTATGTGTATGGATATAGCAGGAGCAGTGATTCAAACCACCTTGGACTGCATGCAGTGGATTTAATCACTGTGCGGCCCACTGTCCACTTCATACCCATTTTCTAAAGGACCCAGTAAATTAAAAAAAAAAAAAAAAACAAATTCAGTTATTTATGTCTAGCTATGCTTTGAGTTGTACCATTACCAGAAACCAATATTATCAAACTAGGGAAAAATCATTCAGCATAAGGTTCAAAATTATATGGTTCATTCATGTTTGTTCCTCACTGATATACTAATATGTTTCGGGTTCATTTCAAGTGTCGCGCTTCCTACATGGGTGACTGGTTAGAGAGCCTTAGTCAAGTCCTCATGTTTGCTTCATTAATCATCATACTTTAAAACAAATGTAAATACAATTTTTGTTCACTTGTGGATGATACTGTGCCTTTGACTGCTTACTGGAGCGGTGCTACAAATTTTCTGTGTCTGCTTAGCGGAGCATGGTTATACAGTATAAGCATTATCAACAAATGTCAACTATTTTGTTTTCCTGACTTTGATGCCTGAAGTTCCTTCACCTTTGTATATATTCTGGTGGTTTCAAAGCCTCAGAGGAAAAGAATGTAATTTTTATTTCCATAACAGGGATTGACAAGTTCAAGCAGTGAGTTTGAGTGTGTGTGGGTGTGTGGATGTGTGTCTGAGGAGCTCCAGGTTTACAAATACTGTTTCTCTTTTGTTCAAGCAGGCTTCAAGCTTTATATAATCAGCTATTATACTAAAATGACCAAGATCAATACTCATACTGATGAGCTTTCTGTCCATTTATTGCATATCAATGCATAATGTCTTTCTTTCTTGCACAAAACAAATAGCTTTTTAAAATTAAAGTCAATGCGTATATATTAAAATAAACTTGTAAATCATGAGACAGCGGCTCAAACTATACAGCACTAACAATGGAATTAAATGATTTAAGTTTATGTTCTTGAAGGCTCTGCTTGTTTAAAATGTACAGCTATAAAAAGAGGTGCCATAATATGGTTTGTGACAGACTAGACTTTGATAAATCAAAGAGTTAATGCAGATAAAATGCATCAATTGCAAAATTTATTATGACAAATTGCTGCTGTCATGTTATGAAAAATGTCAGTACTTCAAGGTTCAGCAACTACACTAATGGCCTCTACAGGACTACACAACCAAAATTACTCTAATTTGAGGCAAAAATGTAAAATCAATCTGATTTTACACAATTAACTGTGTCGTTGATAAAAGTACAACAGCAAATATGACTTTTATATCAGAAAAAAATATTAGCTTCAAATACAACATTGAAAACTCATTAATATTTGTATCATCCTGTGACACCATTGGCAGAAAGCAGATGTGTGCAGACGCGAGTTAACAAACGGTGCTTATTGTCAAGGGATCTTCAAAAATGGTGGTCACAACACAGGCAAGGGTCAGATCCAGAAGTCAATGGGATACAAGAAGTGGTCAGAGACAGGCAAGGGTGGAAATACCAGAAAGGCTAATGGGCAAGCTACTCAGTAGCAACATGGGCAATACTTCACACTGGTGTGTCGGGCTACACAGGTTTTATACCCTGCTCGGGGAAACAAGGAGCAGGTGCTGGCGATTGTGGAGTTGGGCGGAACGGCAGGGAGAGCATGGGGCGTGGCATAATTTTATCTGAATGCCTTTCTTTTTTGCATTTATAAACAAATATAAATATTTGTCTTCACTGATGCTATAAAAATTCTTACCACCAAATTGCCAATTATGTCTGTATTTCTATAACAAATTGCGTAACAAAAAAGGCCAACATTGCTTTATGCAACATTAAGTAGGTTAAAACCGAGTAAGGCTCCTAGATATTGACTGATATCACTTTGTCTTGATACTAATGACAGGGGCTTTAACCCAACACAGGTGAGAGCATCTCAGTCGATTAGTACTGCTGACCGGGATGCTAAGCGAGACATTCTTTATCGTACTCCCTGCTTTTGGAGTTATTCATCAAAGAATAGTTTTAGACAATCTCAGATAGTTAAAAAAATGGTAAACAATGATATCACAGCTTTTCTACTGGTAAAATGGTAATTAAAAAGGTTCCCTAATGTGTTACTTAGTTCTCTTCTTTTCATGCCAGCGACAATGTTTAGCACAGACTCCACTCAGAGGTTTCAGAGGAGGGAGATGTCATGATACCAGAGACATATCAAAAGGGAATTTGAAGAAAGGAAATTTGATTGTTCTCAGGATTGAAACCCAAATACATGGCTCATTTGATGACATCACAGAGAAATCACTGAAAAGAGCTGGAAAATGACATTAATATTATGTGTGTGTCTGTGTGTGAGCACATGCACCATCTTTTCATACATTTGTGGGACTGTTTTATTCTTTATGTAAATATGTAAATAAGTGATAAAGTACTTTATTTTTGATACAGAGGGTGGCAGTAGCTGTATCTCAGTTGCTATGTCCAAGCTGAGATCTTTTGAATAATCACTGATGCATTTACTAGTTCATGTTTTTTTACCTCAGCCAGAGGACCATGGTAACTAAGGGATTTGAAGGATATGGAACAAAATGCATTTTCTAGCAAAAGGAACATTTTTAAATAACTGAACACTATGTTGTATTATAGTAATCAGAACTAAAAGATTGTGCAGATCAGTAAATATTGCTTGCTGGTTCATGACCCACTAGTAGCAGTTGAGGTAATGTCCTTCAGCAAGGTATTTAGGCCAACAGTGAGTAGCTCCAGTAAAATACCCTAATGTATACTCGTATGGTTTTTTTGAACCCATGTGCGTTTCAGCTGCCTTTGTTGCATGAAAAAGTGAGCAATAATTCTTTATCCCTGAATATATCTATGTAGTCCACGCCATATAAAAAATCTTGATCACTCTGAGCATGACTACGTCTACTATCGCAACCTGCAATACATCAAATGTAATGATATATATTTACAACAACACACCAGAGGCTACAGCAAACAGGAGGCTCAACAGGTTCAACAGAATATATCAACAATGGGCACAAGATAAAAGTGTTTTTACACAGACTCCAGCTGTTGTATCTTGGACAATAATATACCACTCCCCCGTAATTGTCCTTACGGTACTGTTTTGCCCAAGGCCTGTGGTAACAATTGACAATAAGGGATTCGTGGCCCCAGAGGCCTAATTATTTCTCTTTGGACCCAATTAATCCATTAAATTATTATCAGTAAAGGGTCCTTTTTAATGGAAGGATTATTTAACGGTATTTTCTTCTGAAATTGGCCGTAGCAATGGCAGAGGATAATTGCCATTGCTGGGGAATATTTTCAAACTGTTCTTTCATAATTGTAAAATTGCACAGACTGAAATTCACCTTTATGCCAATTGTTCAAGGAATTTGTTTTTCACAGGCAGCTTGCTGCAGGAATTGCAGCTCCAGCAGTAATATTCAGCATAGCGAGACAAAATTCAGTCGTTAAACCGGCCTGATTTTTGGTTATTTCGAAACGTTTAAGTCCTCTGTCGGCTGATAAAATGCGTGCTGACGTGCCGTAAAACAAATATTATTTTTTTATCGAGGCAGAAAGGAAATGAGGAACAAGGGCAGCACATTTTTGAAGTGTCTTTTTTTGGTGCTCCTTCAACATGATGCTCCCACTCCCTAAACTCCTTATACCATGGCCGCGGCAAATGAGGTCAGAAGAGAATCCAAAAATATATAGTTTGGCTGATGGCAAAGCCCAGCCTCCCTGGGATTGCTTTTGGCAGCTGTAACTGTGTCTCCGGTGAGCACATACAAATTACCTAACACAAATATGTATCAGCCTGACAGGCTCTCCTCCAACTGTGTTTGAGACTGTTCTTTCCCGGGGTGGAGCGGCCTGCGCAGAAGAATTTAACAACACACATCTCGTTTTACTCAAAGTTCACAGAAGAAGCAGGCGGCATAATTCCCGCTCCTCCCTAGTCAGTTCGAAATGACATAGTAAACACTTGACATCCTATTTTTACTTGCACAGATCATCCGGTAGAAGTCAAATATGGCAAATGTTTTGAAAAGTGTCCCTTTAGGAAGTAGTTTAAATTTCAGTCATGAAATAATGTGCTTACTTTAAGTGCTTGTAGATGGTATTGATCCAACAAATGCAGTTTTGCACATCTCGTGTTCTTACATCTAAGTGGTAGTATGTGGCAAAATGCTCTTTTTCCATCAAACATATTATATAGAGTTTCTGCTTAAAGGGTGCCTGAATGCACATTCACCCAAGAAGGAAACTGAATAAAAACCCAGAGTGGAAATGACAAATTATCTAAATGCTTCACAGCAATTTGCTCTATGTGCATTTCCCCCTAGACACGCTGGTTTCTTATAACTGTTTCTGTGTCCTTTCAAGTGAGGGCAGGTGGCAACAACTGGCCCCACTTCAGCAAAAGCCTTTCCTTGGGCAGCTGGCACACAATGTATTTTGAAAGGACAATGCGGCACCTGTTCTTATTATTGCCTGACGCTTTGAGGAAAAACATTTGCCGTCAGGTGTCCAGACACTTTACAGAAAACAAAATGATGCTGAACTTGCATCATCCACTGTTTGGGCTTCTGCAGCTTTCAAATTACAGTAATTGGCACACATGTGAGCCTATGTATTTCTTCCTAGATTCTAATGACAATATTTAAAAATAAAATGCAATAAAATAAGCAAATAAGTTAGTAAGTAATAAATAATCAGAAGAAAAATAGATATCAGTATAAAGAATTTTAACAATAATAATAATAATAATACAAAAAAAAAACAAGCCTTGGTTTTGTTTCCACCCCACTGCTGAGGCTGTTGCTGCACAAAGATCTACAAGTGTGAAGGCTGCCTGGCAACCAGGCACGGAAAGGTTTGTGTAATTCCAATCTTCCAGACAATTAGCTCCCGCTGAAATAATTGTTAGTTGGATCCAAGGCCACAAAATTGCTTATTAAGGGCAAGCATTAACCTGTGTTTTCTCTTCTTTTTGTTTCCTTTTTTTATCTTCAAAAGTTTGTTTTCCGTTTTGCTACAAATGGAAGCAAAGGACTTCTCGTCTGTGATAAATCTACCGTTTTATTGTGCCTTGAGAAAGCTACTTATGACCAACCATTCTGAGCAACGGTTGGAACGGAATATTTAATTCACTAATGGGTGGGTTATGCCTTTTGGGTGACTACACATTTGTTATATTTTCATCCGAGAAATGGGGCTTGTAGTTTGCGCAGCACCCCAGCATAATGCGAACCTATAGACTATTAAGGAGGAGGGATTGATGAGCCTTGAGATCGTCCCCTGACATTACGCTTCTTGTCCTTTTCTTCGGCAAGCTCTGAAGCTTTACAGCCTTTTATTAGCCACGCATAAATAAGGATTTTGCGAACGCCAAGTCTTTATAGGGTAGGAAGTGTTTTGATCTTTACATTCCTTTTCTTTAATTAGTTTTTGCTGCTTAACATTCCAAAGAACTTGAGAGATTCCCAGCTGTCTGATGATTCAACACCATTGCTAACATGCATTTTGTAAGTGCTAAGATGGCCTTTTATTTATATATATATATATATATATATATATATATATATATATATATATATATATATATATATATTTATTTATTTATTTGCTTATTTGCTTATTTTTTTATTATTTACCTGGGTTCCCTTCTGTCTTACCAGTTTATCATGCTCAAATGTAATCTATTGTGTGATGTGTTTTGCAGTTAAATTATTATTTCAGATGTTTTATATTTGTCCTTGGTAAGATGTTCCTGTGTTTTTAAACCTTAAATTTTATTTTACATATTTTTTTAACCTAATAAAAAGGCATAGTAATGTAAGGTTTGGCAGAGTTATTCCCTACTGATTTTTCCTTTTCTTCATTAGAGGATGAAATTGTTCATCAGACTAAATAATTATGATTCCCAAAGTAGCTAAGCCAGAAACATCAAAAAGATACATTTCTATCTAATGTAAAGATAAAGAAAAGTTTTTGTATTGTTTTTATTCACTTGTGTTGAGACTTTCATGGATCTTAAATTACGTATGCAATGTTTGGGAGGAACACAATACATGTGAATAAGCAGTGAGAAGGTACTATTTACTTCTGCATAAAAAGTTACATGACTTTCTTTAATCCACAATATAATATTGTAGCACCACATGAATTTAGACAGACAGACAGACAGCCAGACAGCTAATAAAAAATTACAATATTTCATATGCAATATTTGTTGTTTTTTCTAGATGTACCTTGAAATATCACTTTTCTTTCCTTGTTTCTTTAACCTCATATACAGTAACAATAGTTTTTTTTTCTGTGCCTGATACTCTTATCTGCACACCACAGACCACAGATGAAATAAATGTCTCCTACACATGCATGGTATATTTCAAGCAATGCTTCAAAATGAAATAAAATTGTACATTTGCAATAGATTCCATGTCCAATACTTGGCAGACTAACTAGACACAGTGTCGCGCCCTACTGATACCAACTATAAATTAGCACAGAAACACAAATTTCAGATGTATTTGTTTCAAATGTTTTACACGTTGCCAAAATATTATTTGCCAGAAGCAGATTCCCCTTATTATAACACAGTGCACTACATTTTTTTTGTGCGTATCCAAAATCAATTTTCCTGATCATTGCAAGGGCTTTTAATGCAAGAATCCTCATATTCTCAGTGTTTCACTTATTATTCCGAGGACAGTTCTGATAATCCTCAAAACATTATGAAACTATTTTGCTTATGCTAAATGCCAAAACTGACAAAATAAGGTTAAATCTGCCTCTGTGCAAAGATTCTATTTTCTCCCGACATTAACATGGGTTTCTTTCTTCCCTGGGCTCTGGTTTCCTCTCACAGTCCTTTGTTTGGGAAGAATGGGTGACTCTACACTGTTCTTATTTTATGCATTTCTGAATGACAGAGTGTGCGTGATTTCCCACCACTAAACAAATTTCCAGTTTACAGTATACACTGCCTCTCACTTTTGCTTGTAGCATAGACCCCCAGACCTTGCTTTAGACAAATGGTTAATGAATCCTTGAATGAATGAATGAATGAATGAATGAATGGATGGATGGATGCATAGATGAATGGATGGTGGACAGATGGATGGATGGATGGATGCATGGATGGATGGACAGATTGAAGGATGGGTGGATGGATGGATGGATGAGATTGCACTCGGTGCACGCATTACTGTTTTTCTATTCATGCGTGTGCTGAAAAAAAATGTGTCAGGCAAATGTATTCAGAACCCTTCAAATTTATCAGCATTGCCTGTACTACACTATTTTATTGTGAGCTCACATGCGCTAATGCTAAAGTGTCAGAGCAAAAGTAAATTATTAATTTGCAGATATTTTAAGTTAGAAATATATTTGCAAGGCACTGTATGCCAGCAGGAGCCCTGAATTGTACAAACACTAATTTACTTAGACAGAGAAAGCAATAGAAATTGCACTACTTTACATCAAGGCCAGTTTTATGTGTGTGTGTCAGTAGATCTGTCCAGCATTGTTTAAGCACAGCTCAGTTAGGAACCTTCTCGCAATGATGCGACCTCCAAAGATGTATCTATCGCTTCCGAAACATGGTGAGCGCACTCATCAAAGTGGACAGGCCGGGGATGAGGGTCACCTTGGTTTTCAATCTTGTGTTATGAAAATCAAATGCGACCTTATAAAGGAATGCTAAATCAGATTAATTGTGTGTAAAATGGCAGGAAAGGCAAACCGTCATGCAACGGCTTGTAAAACTTCTCCTTTCATAAGGCTAGGAAAGCAAACAGCTCAGCTGAAACGCTATTAGAAACAATGTCCTTAGAGCGCATAGCTTCTTAAACCTCTCTTATGAGTTCATACTGAAAACACACATAAAAAGCAACCGTGCAGGTTGTTTTCTATGAACATCAAGGGCAGTTTTATTATACACAATTTTAAACTGAAGACCATACAGTCTTTGTAATGCGTTGGTTTCATATAAAGAAGTTAATGTTCTAAGATAAGTGTTTAAAAAATGAAAAGATGTACTAGACATTTTCTGTTTCTGCTCTTCAAACACCATGATTATTATATCGGAAATGAGTTAAAAACAGTCTTTGAGAACTACTGACGTGTACATTTGCACGTAGATTCTGTGGGCTGGTAAATTAAGGGTGCGAATATTATATAGGTTTTCACAGTGTTGTTTCTTTTAAGAACAGTGACTGTACAAAGACGAGCTTATGGTCACTGTACAGTACCTTGTTACAGTTTTTCAAGAAATGCTCATGGTTATGCTGCATACCTGGAGTTCTGCTCTCTAAGAGACTGAGTCATAGATCAAAGAGCACTGTTTCAAAGCTTTATCCAACCATGCTTTTATTTTTCTTCTTCCTTGAATTTGATCATCCGACTTTATGACCACACGACTATCTACCACTTATTTCAAAAACATGGTTTTGCTGCAGTGACCAGTGTCAGTTTGGATCATATCAAATGAGAGCGAGCAATACTGCACGCATAGCAAGACGTTCTCCCCGCACAATACGCACTTTTTTAGCCTTCCAACGCAATTAATGTCCGACGTCGGCCGATGACCTTTGATCCACGGATCTATTCTGGCTGTTGTGTGGGCTCTAGGAAGCCCGGACCAGGCGCAAGAAGGGAACATGCAGGTCGGAGACGATAGATGATGTGAGCATACTGCAACCCTGGAGCACCATGGAATGCGCATGACCTCGTGGGTCTGTGAGCTTTCCCAGAAGCCCATTCGCCTGTGTCCACTCACGTTAGCGCACTGAAGTATCCCTGAAAGCCACAAATGCTGAGGGGACTGCACCAGGGAGACTGATTTGAAATACAAGCTATGTTACATCCTGCAGATGTTTTTGCTGCCCTCTGTTTATCATTTAATGATTAAAAGAAGGAGTAAGAAAAAGGTAGCCACACAGCAGGGGTGCGGAGTTCATGCTTTTTTAGTGCCCCGCTAGATGTTATTTTGGCCTCCAGCAGTGAAATATGTCTGTTTGATTGAATGAAACAGAAAAGGGTAGAAAGTAAAGCTACTTTGCTTATTTTACTTATTTCTCTCAAAAAGTAGTATTAAAGAAACTGGCAAGTAACAGATAAGAAACATGAGATATATTATTATATATATTGTTCTATATACTGTTAACATGTACACACATAAAGGAAATGCACTTATACACAATTACACAGAGTATTATAAAATATTACTTTTGACCTGAAATCAATTTTGAATGTGTTAAATAGAATGTTACTGTTACTGAAGATGATTAATTGCAGGAACATATGATGTAGATGATACGCTGAAAATAAAAGCTGGCTTTACGCATGTTTCAAGCCATGATTTGAAAATACAGATAAAGACTGGCTAGCTGGTGTCTTAAAATGCTCAGTTATGGAAATATGAAGACGAGAGGATTCTAGATGTCCTGGTCACACATTCTGTACATTCCCCATACAGTTTGCTAATATGGCCAATAGATGGTGCACAGTCTTTGCTCCTGAACATAATTGCAGAACATATTTTGCACTCACTTTCAGATGACAGGTTGTTTGACCATTCCACTAAACAGGATGTGCCTTTGTCACAGAAACATTGAGAAAAACATTGATCCAGCCATCCATCCATATAGCCATCTGTTATCCTTAACTGGACAGGGCACAACAGTCCATAACCTGTCCTGGAATCGCTGGGCGCTAGATTACGATACGACCCCCTGGATGGGACACCAGCCCCTTGCAGGATGACCACACATGCATGCACACACTATGGGTAATTTAGGGTGACAAATTGACCTGAAACTCATTTCTTTGACTCTCCGAGGGAACCAGAGCACCCAGAAGAAACGCACAAACATGGGGAAAACATACAAGTAGCAGCTGTGCAGCCATTACATTAACTGTTTGCTGTTTTTTGTCTTTTGATAAAAAAGTGATAACATTTAAGGGTTATATGCAAGTCTTTATATTACATCACGGTTACTATTTTTAGATAAAACAGGAAACAGAAAATATTAAACCGAATTTACTATTTCGACAACATATTTCAAGTGCGTTGCTTCAGTTGGAATAACATTTTTGATGAAAGAGATTGAATGCAAAGTTGTACATAAAAGCCATTCAAGTATATTACTAATCTCTGAAATTTGAAGAATGAAACCTTGCCATTATGATTTACATGATGTAGTCTGAGATTTTCCGATGCTATTACATTAGTAATGATTACTTTCAGGTTGGACTCACATTATTATTTATTGAAGATTACATTTGATTCATTTAATGTGTTATTAGGTTTTATCCTAAAATTTAAGACCTTGAAATGAAATGTTTTGTTTTATTAAGATAATCTTCCGAGCTTTTTGAAGATATTCATTCAGTACGTATTATATTAGCAAATATTGAAACTTGATTGTGTATGATTGTCACCTTTTGTTATATATATATATATTTTGCACATATTTAAAAAATATTTTTTCGATTAACATTTTCTATTGTGCACGTCTCACGCAGTTTTACAGTATGATCTCTACAGCTGTGTATTTCATGAGAGGGATGGCAATGAAGAAGAATTTTTCATTCTTTCTTTTTATTACTTAAAATTCTAAGAAAATTAAGGCCATCATAATACAATGGGACTAGAATCTCGCACATTCAATAGCAATCTGCTCCCTGACATATTTCAAGCTGAGTAGCTCCCCAGAGCTGATGAATTCAGGGGTTTCACAAGCTGAACCTGATGGCCACACGGTTCAGCATTAGTTCACAATAAAGCCTAAACAAAGAATTGAACACAGTTACAAGGGTAACCAGGACCAGGCCATGTTTATAAATGCTACTTGTAATTACGACATATTGTCTTTGCATTGCTGGCATTAATCATTTTAATAGACAGGCATATATTATATTTGCTAATTTTGCTGGAATTGGTTACCTATTCGAGGGTTCTCGCCAAAACAGAAAAAAAAGTGTAAAACCTCATGCTAATACTTGAGTATTGTCACAAAATGACTGCAGATCTGTTTATTGTCCTTGGTGTTTCCATCTCTTATTTGATTGGTCAGTGTTTACATGAAGTGCTGTCAGGGACCTTACTGGGAAATGTTTGGGATTTCAAATGATGTTTGCGGTTTTGCTATGTAGAGCTTTTCTTAGCTTTTGTTGTCCGCAGACAATACAACAACAGGAAAACAAAGGGAGTGTTGATTCCCTCGGCTCCTCGCGGATATGTATATTGACTTGCTCAATTAACGCTATTATGTGCTTTGCGGCCTAGACCACCGAACAGGAAGCGATGAATACACAGTTTTAGTACATGTGAGGAAATACACTGAAATCTACAATGATTTTCAACAAAGTGAGATTTTTTTTAAACTCATTTCCAGAGCAGAGTTCTCGTGGTGGTGCAAATCAGGTTACGCACCTTCCTCAAGAGCAATAAGGCAGGTTTCTTCCTGGGATTTATACCGCACCTCTAAATTACAAGTCGGTGTCCTTAACCACTTCTCTACCTGCAGACCAGACACGACCATCTTCTCATTCACTGGTCAGTGCTTAACTAAACTGTTCTTAGGGAATTTATTGCCTACGTGCTCCTTGTGCCACTTTAACAAGTTTCAGTTAACAGTGTCGATTTAGTCACTCTCACTTGACATTATACACAGACTGAAAGAGAAGGGGCAGTTTGTTTATTTTAGTAGGAATTGAATACGTTTCACTTTTTAAAATGAAAAATCATTGGGAACAGCGGAGCTATTATGTGTGTTCCTTCTGTTTTAATGTCACTTGCCTTGTAAATATTCTAAATGATATAATGAATTGATTTGAATTTCTCTGAAACAGAGTGACCTTTTCGTTTGCAGTTAATTGCTGTTTGGCCACTTTACTTTGGCATTAAAACCTAAGGGAAGACACTCAGTGCTGGAAAAATGTAATGAATGCCTTTCCATAATTTCTAACAAGACAGTCTTTATTTATTTATTTTTTATTTATTTACTTTTTTACGTTGATTTACATATGTCTGTTTGCATTTCAGTCACATTAAGTGACTAAAAACTTTTTCATCTCAGAAATTAGATTTTTAAATACTGTTTAGAAACTGCGTTGGTCATGTGCGGGATGTATCTATGATCCTTATTAATACCACCCCAGGAGTGCTGTATGTTTAAAAGCCACTTATACCGGTGTGTACTTAAGACGGTTATTGCTAGTAAAGAAGTGCTTTGTAGACATCAGTGCCAGATCAGGTTTGACATGGCAAGTGTTACTGCTTGAGCCGTAGTTGGGTCTTCATAGCGTCAAATTACCCGCAAATATGATTGGGGAAATCTGAGTTGGGGTTTTAAATTCAAAAAAATGTCACAGCAAAGTCTAGGTTTAGTGACAGTGAAGTCACACAAGGCAAAGTGAAGAGTGGTTGATATTATAGCTGTGGAAAGAAGAGGTGACTAGGAGCTGGGCCATGAAGTCCCCAACATTGCAGAGTTAAGCATTTTACCCCACTGACAAATTGTTGTCCAGAAGTAACTTAGTTATCGACTCCTAAAATTACAACCTACAATAAACGAAAACTCATTGCTTTAGCGTTATCCTTCATTTGATAAAAAGACAAAGCACATTTTTCAAAGGAATGAACTTACTGTATGTACTCAAAATAAAGGAACTGATAGATGAAACAATACTTTGCAGCAGTCTTGTTCCTAAAAAAACATGACAATGTTAAGCTTAAACTGAATCACACCCAAATGGACTACAGTTGCCTTCATGCAGCTACTCAGTGATATTTACTAGAAAGATTTCATGAAGCAACTCAGTGGTCGTGTGTCTTCCATCATCCCAGCACTAGTGTATAACTCCAGTGCACGACGTCTTCATTCTTTGCATTGCTTTCATAAAGATCAGTTTCAAGTCAGACATATGAAATCTGTTTATTAGAAGAAGAGCTCTAATGGGTGTGTTTTGTGCTCTTCATTCTAGTCGCAGCGGCGCGTAACATTCCACCTGCCCGACGGCTCCCAGGAAAGCTACAGTGACAGTGGTCTAGGGGACCATGAGCCAGTGGGCAGTGGAACGCTCCTCTCACATCCTCTTCCTCTGGTTCAGCCGCAGGATGAGTTCTACGAACAGGCCTCGCCAGACAAGAGGACCGAAGCAGACGGCAACTCTGACCCAAATTCCGGTGAGCGCTGTCCTTCCTTTATCTTCCTCTTTGCTCTGTTTGTCCAAAGAGTTGTTTCTTGTCTGCTGCAATTGTTTCATGCAACATCATGCATTCAGGCTTCTAGATGGCGTGCTCACGCCAGTGCGCGCCATGGTGTGTGAAGGTTCGATTATCGAGTTTAGGTCTTCAAGAGAGGCCTGAGCCAGACGAGGCACAGAGGCTGTGGACTTCCACTTAACTGAAAAGCTCTTGTTCGGAAATTATTAGGTCTCTGCCCTGTCCTAACTAGGAGATAACATAAGAAGTCCATATTAGCCCAAGAGAGCTTCATTAGTAAAAACAAAAACAAAAAAAATCTACTCACATTGTCAGCTACACATAAAATATCTTTTGGTGTTAATTTCATCTTCCTGGGTAATGTTTTAAGTGTTTCTTATTCAATAATGAAACATATTTCCTGCAGTTATCAAGAACTCGGTTTGTTTGTTTACTTTTAATGTGGTCAAAATGACAATTCAACTATGAACGGTGCATCTCTTTATTTGAATAACTGGTCACGAGGAGCTACCCATTCTGTTACATACATTTCTGGTGGAATTTCAAACAGTCCTCTTTAATGCTGCCCCTTATACATGTGGTTGTGATTTCTTTAGTGATGATTTCCCCATTGGATATTCACACAGGAAAGATGTTAACTTTTTTATTATTATTTCTTCCGGGAATGCACCCTGACCCACTTTTCTCTTTTTATGATTAAAAAGCAAAGTGCTGGAAGATCAGATGCATTGCCCAGAGACTTATTGAGTCTTTGCTGATATCAAATTCAATTTTGATGTTCGGTGGAACTGTTGCAATGTTGAGGTATTAAAGAAAGAGTCCCTTTGTCTATGCCTACAAACACAGCATTATATGCAGCAAATACTGACGTCCATAGTTATTTCCTTAATTCACACATGAAACTTTATAAAACATCTTAGTTATTGGAGAAAAATATATACATGCTAGTGCAGTTGTACCATATCACCATGGCGATGGCCAAATCGCCGTGTCAGTTCAGGAATCAGAGTGCTAGCTTTGTGACACAGTCAGCATGTGCAGTGTAAAAGTCCCATGACAAAGTGCCTTTTGTCATCATTCGATAAACTTCAATTTCAGATTGAGGTTCGCTAAACTTCAAAGGACTGTTTTCTTAGATTTTTAGCTTTCCCTTTGAAGAAAAAAAAAGAAATCTGTTAAAGTATGTACCCTTGGGTTCACTGACATGGTTCTGTTATGGTTTCTTTATCTTCCTCTGTCTTCTGCCTTTTGAAATTTCATTACTGAAAGAGCTTTATTGTTCATTGAAAAGTGATTCCTCATTTAATATGCCACACATTTTCATTTTTTAGGCCACAGATGTACTAGCCACTGTTTAGACCTGAAGTTGTTGGCACGGGGAATGTTTTCCAAGTTTGGATTTGTTTATATGCATAATTTCGCAGCATAAATGCTGATGATGCATTCGATTCCAACATGTTTTATCATGAAGTGCAACAGAAAGCTTGGACATGGTCTGTAATATGGCAAGTGTTCACGTTCACGTTGTTTGTGGCCAATAATTAAGATTTTTATTCATTTAAATTAATTAGTCTTCCAGTCTCTCACAGACCATTAATCTTAGGAAGAACAAAAGCTGGTGTTTACTTCCTCACCTCCCCCTCATCAAGGATAACTTTCTACAAAGACTTTAGCCTTTTCCACTTAAACACTTGGATATTTACTGTAGAAGCTCAGCTGAAACGGGTACTGTCGCAATGACACACCTGGGGATCAAGAACTCACAATCTTATGCTCACAGGAAGCATTTTAGCACTTACCTGCTCCCAATACTATCCTATAATACTGTATATAAACAGAGTGTAATAACAGTCATGGGGTCTTGTGTGCCAACAGTTTGAGTCATTTTTAGATAAGTGGCTTGCATAAACTCAAGCAATAATTTTCAATACTTCTTTTAGAGCCCCCTGGCTATTTTACAACCAGTAGGTGGAAAGCTCAAATCAGACATACAGTTTTTTTTTGTTTCCAAGAAAAATATATTTCACTCATTCACTCTCTCCCCAAAGTTACTAATTGGGAGAAAATGGATTTAAGTATAATTTGTAAGCATAGAGTGCTAAGCTAGGCGGAATACACCACGAACATGATGCCAGTGTATCACAGGGTAGCTGCACACACATTTGCACACTAAGGGTAATTTAGACTGACCATTTCACCTGAATCACAAGTCTTTAAACTCTGGGAAGAAACCAGAGTACCTGGAAAAAACCCACCACAGCCATGGGAAGAACATGCAAACATCACACAGACTAAACATTGAACCTAAAACCTACACTGAATGCACAGATTCAAGCCCAAACAGAGAGAGAGAGAGAGAGAGACAGAGAGAGAGAGAGAGGTTTCCTCCAGATGTTTCTTTTCCACCCACAGTCCACAGATGTACTTCAAGGGAACAGGTGATGTAAAACTGCCAATCGTGTGTATATGTGTGTGAGTGCAAGTGTATGATTTCCCAGCAAATAGAATGACTTCCCATTCAGAGACTGCCTTGCCTCACACCCCGTGCTTCCAGTATAGACTCCGGAGCGCTACAACTCAGCACTCGACCATTTGTTATTGATAAAGAACAAATGAATGAATAAAATCCAAGTATGTCTGCTGAGATGAAACAACATCTTTGATTGCAGATGTTCGCCGTTCATGTGCGAGATCTTGCTGGAATGTCTTAATGCAGAATTGCTCATGCTAGCACATTAAATTCAGAAAACAAATGTTTCTGTTTCGGCACATTTTTGTTAATTCAAGAAACATTTGCAGCACGAGAGGGGAGATTACTTTGTCAACTTTCAGTGATCTACCGACAACGAAAAACAAAGAACTTTTTTGGTTGTGCAGATTAAATGAATTTTTGATGTTCTAAGTATCTTTCTTCCACGTTCTCTTGTCTGTGAAGGATTACAGCTGTCCCTTTTATTATCATGAATACACCAGCTTCCAGCTTCGTAGTCACAAACCCGCTGCCACACACTTTACTTCCATTTTTTCAGTGTTAATTAAGAGCTGAGCTTCGAATACATACTGTTAAGAGCATATTTAAAAAAGTCAAAATAATGAAAAATAACAAATTGCCCGCAGAACAAATAGGTGCTGCACAATAGCGTGTCACACTCAGTACCCTTTAACAAAAACCCTTCCAGTACATTTCAAGACAATACAGTAATGCATCATTTTAATCAGAGTGTATGCCTTTGTTTTGAATATGTGGTGCATATATTTACTTATGTTCACTTCAGGAAGTGTTTCTTTTTACCTGAGTGGATCAGTATTCTAGGACTCCGACTGTTAAATTAAACTCTGTTATCACTCCAAGAATAATAAAGGAATCCACCAGTTGCTATGCAGCAAATGCATATCTCACATGATTTGATTTATAATCTAATAACTGCAGGGGATAATTAGGAGTTATTCAATATGCAAAATAATTCTGTGGCATTGCTTTGACTTTTTTTATTATTAATTTAGTTTGTGCGTGTGTGCGTGCGTGTCTTTGTACGTGTGTGTGCGCGCGCGTGAAGAAGCTATAATTAAAGAGTATTTCACTGTTAATAGCATCTTTAGATGACTCTACTGTGAACAAAAAAACATCAATTGGAAAGGATTAGGATTTGGATTAGGATTTATCTATTTATCTCTGGACTGATGTCCAATCCAGGGACGGCTTCATAGCCTAGCACTTCCG
Source organism: Arapaima gigas (assembly GCA_900497675.1). Taxonomy (NCBI): domain Eukaryota; kingdom Metazoa; phylum Chordata; class Actinopteri; order Osteoglossiformes; family Osteoglossidae; genus Arapaima; species Arapaima gigas. The sequence continues at coordinate 413,195 of UFQX01000160.1, read as the reverse complement.
AGGTACAATCTGGACCTCCCTGACCCTCCTCAGGATACCTAGTTTATGAAAATAGAGGGATGCATGGATGAATGGATGGACTGATTTATGTATATTTATATTTATGTATATGTGTATTAATGTTATTTATTTATTTAGCTATTGATTTGTTTGATTTGCTTGATTGATTGATTGTTTGTTTGTTTGTTTTTGTGAACTAGGGTCCAGCTTGTGTTGTGGGCTGTCAGTATAAGTTTTTCCTTTCCAGTGTTCTGTAACTGTAACTGACATGAAACCAAGAGCAACTTATATTGTTCTCAAATAACACAAAATCTACACAAATCAAAATAATGAATACACCAAACTTGGAAGTAGTTTCACTGTAATATAGCAATATTATCTTATGAATACATGAGCAAGTATGAGTTTATGAAGAAATCTGGAGATGTGCACTCTCTGAATTTTAAAGAACATAATGGAAAACCAATGGAATGCTTCTCTGCTGCAAAACACACCCCCAAAAATAAATATGGCAGCTATGTGTAGCCATCCACATGTGATGTGTATACAGTGTAGTGGATTTGTTGCCCATGTGAAGAGGGAGCTCATGCGCGTGGACTTGTGGATCACACGCACAAGGATTTCACAGTCAGAACCACAACCACAGAACAAACACACGCACAGAACCTTTCGCACAAACCCTCCACACTAGATATGGAACAATGTCCACACCCACAACTTGATACACCCACAGGACAGCATGCCAACTCTAACACATTTACCAAGCTACGCCTAGTTGTCATGACGACCCTATTTAAGCCCCTCCTGTCTGTAATACTTTTTTCCTGAAACGAGAGACAGAGAATTAGATGCTTGTTCTGATCTACTCTTCCCCACCCTATGAGTACCGGAATAAGTCAACACTAAACCTGAATGTCCGTGTCTGTCTTGTCCCACAAACCAGTTGGCACGGTTTTATACATATATTTGCTTGTACAATTGTGGATAAATTGAAATGAACTCCATATATCACATATGTACAAATTACAAAAATAAATAAATACAAATTGTTTGTACCAGGACATACTGTGAATATAATCCACAGACACTGTGTGGAAGTACCCACTGTAATCCGCCTAAATCTACTAGGTGTTTAGCATACCAGATAGGGAGTTCACCTTCCAGGGGAAACAGAAGATGTAAATAAATAATAATATAACAAGATCAAAATTAATTGTTCCGCAGACATTCTCATCACAGAGACACATAGCTTATTTTCCCTTTAATCCGTTTACACAGCCGGATATTTTACTAAATCAATTTAGGTTAAGTATTTTGCACAAGGGAAGAACAACAGTGTCTTTCCCAGAGTTTCTTAATCACTCCGCTACCTGCTGCCTTTGTTATGATGTGCCATAATGCACTGAGACACCTTGAACAGAAATGGCTTTTTCCTCATTTCATAAGCAGTCTGCACATTCACCGCCTGGCTTAGGCCTGCCAATTGCATTACCACTTTGGAAATTTATTGTTCTCTGGCCTTCCCTTTCATATGCTACTGAGTCCAGAGTGTCACAAATATCAAGTATAACAATGTAATTTACAATGGCCACTAGTTATGTTGGCCTTGGAGGACAATAAACAAGCAAACAAGCAGACATGCAGGCGTGATGTCAGACAGATGGACAAAGTAAAAGCAGTACTTCTGGTAAGTATTTCATACAATTCAACAAAATAGGTGGCGGGTGTTTGTTGCATGAACAGGTTTAAAATCCGTGCCGATAGGAAACAATAATGCGGGCATGTTAGAATATCAAAAGAATGGGATATGTCAAAATAAAAGAAAAAGACTGAAGATTGTCAGCACCTGATTTTTTTTTATTTATCTAATGAAGTAGAGGTTACACCAGGCTGGGGTTTTTGGAGCATGAAGTGCAGGTGGGAAAAGGAAGTACAGAAACTTGAGGGAGTTGGTTTGCTTCTGTACATTCATGGAGGCCTTATTAACTACCACTCAGTAAAGTGGAAGTATTTATGTTGCTTCTGATGTAAGTTTGTCATGTCATTACGTTATTTATTTTTCATGGTTTCATTAAACAGACCTACCTGGCATGTTGCATTAACCCTTTCCAAACTTTACAACCAGACTAACGCACCGAGTTTACAGTGTCCGGCTAAGGCCTGATGGAAGCCAGCAAAATGAGATCCGTAACCCATATATATCTCACCTATTTTATAGTATTAAAGAAGAGTCATGTTAACATCTACCTGCACCGAAGAAAGTACATTAGACAAAGTGGTGAAAAAAAAAAGTTCTTCTAATATTGAAAAGCTGGCCCAAGTGAAGGAGAAATTGAGTGTAAAACTTACCACAGTGTTTGCTAAAATGTGTTTCAAGTGCAGTCAAACCTAGTGTTGCCTGAGGGCACTGTGGGCTCAGGGGCTCCTGTCTCCAAAGAGAAATTAGAACAAGAAGGGTGGTAAATGGAAAAGGTTACTCAAGCAAGCGAGGATTCCAGGCAGGGCCTTTAGCCATTAAGTACAGTGACGGAGATTTTTTCCTGGGAGGAAAGAGGACTGCACAACAGGGGACATGAATTCAGCTGATGTTAAAAGTTATTTAAAGCCAAACAAGTGTTCAGTGTGCATGTCTATGAAAAAAGTGACATTAAATTGTTTCTTTCTCCTCAATGTTCTTTGAAGAGAACATATTTGCCCAATATTCCTGCAAATATGCAAATAGAGCATTATTTTTTAATGTGTTACCCTGAAGAAACCACACACACATGCTCACACACGCACACATGCACACGCACACATATGTGCACACGTTCACACGCGCACATGCACATTCCTTCTTGCCCAGTTTTCCCCTCTGATTGGTAACTTTTTCCTCAGACATGGGCTTCATACCAGAAACTTCAGAGTTTGAGGATACAGTTCAGTATATTTGCCATTCCTAGGACTGTGCTCTTCTGGACTGAGACTGATGTTGCCATACCTGGGATCTGATGGAGCCATTTCTCCAGATAAGGGGTCACAGCCCCAAGGGCTGCTATCACCAGTGGTACTACACCTTGGTTTTTACCATCCACATTCTCTTGAGTTCTTCTTTCAAGCCCTGCTATTTCTTCTGCTTCTCATATTCCTTCTTCCTCATGTTTTTATCACCTGGAATTCCCACATCTATCACCATTGCTGTGTTCTCCTCCTTGTCTATTAACACTATATCTGCTTGGTTAGCCAGTGCCTGTTTATCTGTCTGGATGTGGAAGTCCCACAGGATCTTGGCTCTGTTGTCTACAGCTTCCATTTTCTCTTTTTGCCAACTTACTATGGCAACTAGGAATCTGGTGACTGGCAGGGCATATGTGTTGATGGCTCTGATCTTGTTCTTCCCATTCAGCTTAGGACCTCTCTTACTCTGTGGAAGTATCTTTATGTTGCTTTTCCTAGTCTCTTGGATAGCAATTGAGAGGACACTCTAGCTGGTTCCTTGGAGAAGAGGGCATTATTTCTGGCATATTATTTTGGTCTGTGCTTCTTTTGTGTATCCCTGCAATTTGGTTATCAGTATAGTTACTTGTTGTTTACCAGACTCCAGGGCCTCCGTTATGGACCTCTCTTTGTAGTTCTTCAGCCAGGACTTATGTTATTCTTTTGTAGCTCAACCAACTTGCTCACCTCATTCTGAGCTGTCTTTATGTTGAGTTCCAGTCTTAGCTTCCAGGGAGTGTATCCAGGATGATTAGCTTCTAGGGTTTTGTAGCCTAGTGTTTGTAACATTACTGCTGCTGTAGCATATACCAGGTTCTTGGTTTCATTTATGGTGGTGGTTGGGATTGTGGATATAGCTGAATCCATATCTGCTAGCATACTGTCCAGTGGTAGATTGTCACCAAAGTCTAGGAAGCCTAGTGTGGTGGCTGATAGTAGTCAGCTTAGCCATGATCTTCTTTATTATGTCTGCAGCTGAGTCATGCAAGGTATCAGGGATGCATTCTGGCACACACTCTGGCATGGGGCCTCCTCTGGGTTCTGCTTGTGTAAGTTCTGAATGTGGTTGCATAGGATTTAACTCTTAGGAGATACCACCACTGCCTAGCATAAGGGAATCAGGGATGTTTGATTCCGGCCCCAGAACTACCACTAATATTCAATAAGAGCCCTTCAGCTATTGCTATGCTGACCTTCTAATACGAGAGTTATCAGAAGAAAGAGAGTAATGCCAGCTTGAGCATCACCCAGATTATCAAGATTCATGTTGAATGTTGGGGAACCAGGACAGTTTGATGGTAAGTGGACTACTGGAACCAATTACAGATAGACAAGCGATTATGACATGGATTTGATGGAATGGTACTACATCAGCAAGCCTATTAAAAAAGGCTACATGAGAAGAATGAAGGAATTGTGGGTAAGAAAGAGGCCATTATCAAACTCGTGGAGAAACAACTAGTCACCCAATGCTCAAAAATCATCAAAAGAAGCCTCCTGTCAAGAATAGAAATTAATGATAAAAGATACAGTTACCAAGACTTAAATCCCATGTATAGATGTTAGGTTGAACAGCATTTCAAGCTTTTAAAAGCTGGTTTATATATAATTTTATAAGTTTATAAGTTTATTTTTTATGTGTGTTATTGGCAAAAGTTTATATTTACAATTTCCTGCCACAGTCCAAATACATGTGTTTTGGGTTAATGGGCACTATAAGTCTGCTGTGTGTGCATGCGGCATGTGTTTGACTGTGTTGTGATGGACTACAGTATCATCCAGGGTGTACTTTTGTAGCCTAGTGAGTCTGGGATAAATTCCAGGATGGTTGTGACCCTGACCAGGACAAACAGTTAAGTATAACAGATGGATGAATGGTTGGATGGATGGGTTTAAATTTATCATTTTTACTGTGATTGGGCTCAAACCTTAGAAATAAGAAACGTGTGTAATATTATCCTTCAGAATATTTTCACAGAAATGAGGCACAGAAACTACAGTCCGTTTTAATTTTAATTTATTTTTATCAAGTCGAGGCTTTACTTCTGATGATTTAAGGAGATGAATTTAGGAGACACGAATGTGCAACATTTTAACCAGATCTAATACCACCAGCATATTAAGATGTTCATAAAAAAATTCATTTATGCATTTTCGCTCCTCTTTTAACTCCTTTTTTCATTACGCTTGAGGTGTTCAGAGAGTTCTATGCTTATTGCTGAAATCTCCGAAATATAAGAGATAAGCTATTAAGCTGGAAAAATATAAAATTAATAACTCATATTTAAAATAATAAAACTAATCACATAGAAAATTGGTATTTGTGACTAAGCACACATGCATTAGTCAGTCATCACTTTACTGTGCTATTTTGTCTGGGTCCCAATTTAATTTTCAAAAGGTTTTCCTCTGAATCAAAAAATATAAATAAATAAATAAATAAATAAATAAATAAAAGGAAGAAAAGTTTATTTAAAGGAGGAGAATATAATTATAGAAAGCAGACCATTAATCATTTCAAGTTGCTGTAGCACCATGACTGTGCATTATTTCTGACAAGAACACCTCGCAGAGAATCTAGACACACGCAGCTTATCGCTTTCATTTTAATTACATATTGTAATTCTGAGAAATAGCAGTAGCACTTATCTCTCTTGTCCTCACATACTGCTTTCTGAGGACTGGCAATAAGAACAAAAAAGAAATGCTAGAAAAAAGAAAGAAATAAGTATGCAAAACAAATTATAACACTCTGAGTTTATTCTAAATACTATATATATGTATATATATATATATATTAGAGCGAGTGTACTCTATGGTCCTATTGGCCAATCGGAATATGTATTGCAACACTAAGCTCTTTGTGCTTCTCATTTTTTCCAGCTTATTTTTTGAGATCAATATTCAGTCAAAAGAATTGAAAATGAACTACTACTACTACTACTACTACTACTACTACTACTACTACTACTACTACTACTACTACTACTAAATAAATAAATAAATAAATAAATAAATAAATATTTTTATCAACAACAACAACAACAACAACAATAATAATAATAATAATAATAATAATAATAATAGCACTTCCATTATTCTTTAGTGTAAATTTTTAACTCTATCAATTAAAAAACCTTGATTAAAAAAAAAATTCCTTGACTTGACTTGTTAGGACGCCTAATATGGTTCCTTTCTTAGCATGAAAGAACACCAAATTAAAACTGTTAACACACCCTTGAAGTTTGTTTTAAAAAAATCCCACTTTGACACTCCAGCTGCGCTGGGGAGAAGCCCTCTCTGAGCGACCTGTCTTCAAAACCCTCACCTTAGCCCCTGTGAATTGATCTCAGCTAGTAAGCCCTATGATAGTTCCTAATCCTTAGATGTTCTCTGACTGTAATATAGCTGAGGCGTCAGCCACAGCTGGCCTGGCAGCCCTTGATAAATCACTAAAGCCTTGTATAAACTTCCCTTAAACTTAACCAACTGCAATTACCAGCGGGACTTTTCTGTTAGTGGTGGTTGCAGAGTAGGAGTGATATTTTAAGCAGTTTGAGGATCCAACTTGCAGGTGGTTCAGTGTTAGCTTGCCTGCTTTAGTGGTGATATGGCGTATAATTTACTGTACCGGGGTTCAGACTTTCAGAGGATGTTCACTTTCTGGGTCGGCAAAAATGTCAGATGTATTCTTAATTTTATCGCCATACTCACCAATCCCCTCCACCCGACCCCCTTTGACCAGACACCGTTCAGTGGAATTGGGAAATTGGTAGAGACTAACTTGTTAAACCAGATAGACCACACGCTTTATGCGTGACAAAACTAACTGGAAACCGTGCCTAGTTTCCTGAAGTTACTGAGACATCATACGTAAAAAATATTGAGAATATTACCAAAAAAAGTCATTTATCTCCAGACATGCTCTCAGTCAACTGGAAACGCAAAACATTATTTGGTCCCCTCACCTGTGGAGAGAACAAGGGTGGTTCAGTGGAAGGGCACATTATCATGTGGTGAAAGGATGACAGGTCAGGAAAGACAGATTGGAGGAAAGACAGGTGTTGACAAGGTGAGTGCGCAGGGTTAGAAGTAATCATGCCACAGACAGATTGTATCATGGGAGGCAACTGCTGACAGTAAGGCAATAGAAATCCCTCCCAAATCAACACATGAATGAATTAACAAATGAGCAAACAAACAAATAAATAAATATCACGCAGAGAGATAAATGCTGGAATGTTAGAAAGTCTTACTTAAAATGATGACTACTTGCATATGTTACTGCACGACAATTTTAAAACTACACGCTGTGATTATTACTGAAACAGGAATAATATAGGTTTTCTGTGACAAAAGTTGTATTATAAAGCGAGTACAGAATTGTGTGCATCAGGTTGATAGAGTCCAGCCAAGCATAAAATACCAAATAATGCTATGTAAACTGCAAAGTTTACTATAGGACAATTTCAGCACCTTGTCAGTTGACCTTTAAGTAGTGGAACCTCTGAGTGGACTGAGGCTTCTCAAATATTCAAAAAAAAAAAAGCTTAATTAACAAGTAAGTGATTTAAATGTCATTTGCATTTGGAAGATCAGCAAGAGAGAAAGTTGATAATGAAAGGTGAACAGGTTACTACTGAGGATTCATAACTCAAGTGTCAGTCTGATCTGAACTGGGTAGGAAAGTGTGAGCTGTGATTTTTCAGTACGAAAAAGATAGGCATGCTGCGTAAACCCAGGAGCCAGTAGAAAGGGTTCACTTCACCACAAATGTCTTTTGTGTTGTTAGTACCACTGGGTGTAGCAGGTTTACCTGCAAATAAAGTATATTTAAAGAAAGCAAAAAATTAATTAAATTGTTTAAATGTCATACAAATATAATTTCTGCAGCGTTTCAATTAACAAGTTAAGGAATAATAACCCAGTACTTGAATAAAGATCTTAAGGGTATTTATAAAATTATACTTGCTGTACTTCTACAATTATTCACTTGCTGTTTCAATCCACCCGATATCATTAACCACTTTTCCTATTCAGAGCCACAGTGGTCTGGATCCCATGCTGAAATCATTTGCTGCTATGCAGTGAATCTACACCCTGGATAGGAAACCAGTCCATCACAAGGTGGTTACACAATACATGTTACTGCCAATGTACAGTGACCAATTAAGACGAAACATATTGTCTTTGGACCATGGGAGGAAACCAGAACACCCACAGGAAACCCACGCAGACCCTGGGAGAACATGCAACCTCCACACAAACTGACATGGATCAAACCCACTCTTGAACAGCCCAGGCGCTGAGAGGTGGCATTTCTACCCACTGCATCACTGTGGTGCCCTATTCACTTATTGTTTACAACTGATTTCATCTATAGCTGCAGTTGTTTGTAGCAGAACATAACACTAGAGGCTAGTTGAAAGAATAGCCACAATATAATGGATATGATACCTGACAGGACTGCTTATGTGTTTTTTGTGTGACAGTTCAGTTGGAGAAAAATCATGAAACGTGATATTTTAGATGACAACACATTCAAGAGATGTCACAAGTATCAGCTTCTCTTTAAATACCTGTGGTTGTATTAATGTTGACGCAGTTGTTGTGATGTGACTTCAAATGGTATTATTTCAGCAATGCTGCCCCAGCAGTCACATAAAATCCATGCTACACAGGTTCCAATTTCAACCTGTACTTTGTACTCTACTGTTCTTCCATGTTTTTCCGTTCCACAAAATTTGACCACTACCTAGCACTAAAACCATGACATTAAAAAAAGAAAAAAAGAAAGAAAAGAAAAAAAAACGGTAAATGTTTTGCAGAAATATAAATGAATTTGTCTAAATTCAAATGCATTTTCTAGCATTTGCATGATTCTTCTATGTGGTAAACAGCACAGCTTCACGCCGAAACGTATAACCATTTCATGTTTTTTTGAATGTCTGTCTAATGTGCACAGTTACCACTTGTGGACTTTAAGCAGATACAATACAACTTATTTTTCTCTCAATATTGTATACAGAATTTCATTACTGTTTTACTGTGGGGAACAATTTTATTTTAGTCACTTATTTTTTCATTTGTGCATTTCTTCAATTGTTCTTTTTTCAGTAGTCATTTAACGCATTAATCGTCTTATAGGTTTGGTGACAATCCTGAAAACCTTAGAGGTGACACCAGCCCTCAAAGTAGGGAACTAAGTGTAAAACTGAATGATTTTGCACAATGTGGGTCAAATGAGTAGGACCTTGATGTCCTTGCCTTCACAAGCCCCTAGGAAAACAAGAACTTTCGAAGAGTTCCGTTGTTTCCATCTTCCACGTCTGGTGATGTCAGGTCAGTTGTCTTTATTGCACTCATTTATTGCTTATCATCGGTGTCTTTTCATAAGGAACGTTATAGTGCAGATCTTGCCAAGGGCCCAAAAAGCTATGATGGATCCTGCCTCTGAATGGTGCTGAACTCAGTGGACCCCACTAGCTATACCACACTATTGTAGAGTGAGGAATATTCACACTTTACAGTGTCTGTAAACACCAAGTATGTGTTACTCAGTGCCTGAATTAGGTCACGAAGCTGTGAAAGGTGACAGTGCCCTAAAGGCACTCTTTTCTTGGCAGCTCCAACACTTAGGTAACCAATAGCTGTTGTTACTGATAATGACAGGTTATTGCTTATGGTGCAGGAGTTTGTCATTATATCTAATTATAATGTTGATGTGGTAGGACATGCACAACTTTGTGAGTCATTTCACTCCATACATTGCCTTATGTAGCATCCTTGTAGTGCTGAAAATATCAGTCTGTTTGATTTTATATGGGGCAGCACAGTGGTGCAGAGAGTAGCATTGCCGCCTCACAGCGCCAGGGTTGTTTGGGCATGGATTCAAACAGAGCTCAGTTTCATTTTACATGTTCTCCTCATGTCTGTCTGGGTTTCCTCCTGATGCTCCAGTTTCCTTACGCAGTCCAAAAATGTGTGTTTCAGAGCAACTGGTCACTGAAAACTGCCTGTGTGACCATGCTGTAGTGAACTAACATCCTACTCAGGGTGTAGAACCATAGTATGGTGGCCCATGATTCTAGGATAGGGTCCAGACCACTGCAAACCTAATCAGGATACAGAAGATGATGAATGTCTGGATGATGGATGGTGGATGATTTTAGGCGAACGATATTTTGTAGTATGAAAGAACTCATTATTTAACCTAATAACCTCTTATCAGTATGTCCACTAAAATGACATTGACTGTATCTGCATTTCTTTGATTTTTAATTAGAAAGATGTCAGTTTTTTGTCTCTGACTTATCATCAAGCATCTATTAATCAATAGGACAGTATCTGTAGTGACCATCTTTCAGCTGAGGGCATTGTCATTGGGTTATGATGTACATTGTCATTTGATTATGAACAAGGGTCCTCCACCTTTATATCATTTTATTTCATTGACCAAGAGATACGCATCATCATATTCCCTGATGTGTTAATTAATAGTTATAGTTATCTACTGCCTGGAACTTTGCCTCCAGGCACCCGAAACATGGTCATACATTTGGGAAAAAACTACATTTATCTGCTTGCCACATATTTTGAAAATGATTATAACCTGTAAATAGTGTATGTCAGCAGTGACCCATTTTATGTTCTGCATTCATCATCCTGTAATGGCTAAATTCTACCTTTTTCATTTGAACAAAATGAAATGCAAATATTAATGACTGAATTTGGTTGTTTGGTCGCAAATCAATTTAAAGTCATTCCGAAGCACCTAAAAATGCAACAAAAGTTGCATGATAACAACTAGTGTTCCTGGAGAGCACCAGTTCGCCAGCTTCACAATGACCTGGGGCTATCACCTGAGGAAGTGAACACCATGGACTGCCTGAGAGACCTATTGTCAAGTCAGTCACTCCTTTCCTCAGCACAAGGGACACATGAAGGGACTCGAGATTGACAGTGTAGGGTAGGCAATCACTTAGTATAACTTCAACAGTGATTTCAAAATTTCCACCTTCTAGCAAGACATGCTGCAATGGTGCAAGTGAACATGTTTCAGAATGTGTGCAGTGATGATGATGAGTGCATCTCACAGATATTTTCAGGAAAAGCTGCTTACAATGAAGAGTTTCAAAGCAATAGGGAAGGCATTGCAATTGTTTTTGTGTAATTCACCTATATTTATTTATGAGCTACTTTCTGCACAGAATTTTGCCTTCTGCCTTTATTTTGGCTTCTGAGATAGGCTTTGGACCACCATGACCCTGACCAGGAAAAGCGGTTGATGATAATGAGCTAGTGAGAGAGTTTTTTTTAGCTTTCAAACAGAAACCACTTCAAGTGCACATTTTAATCATCAAAAAAACATAAATTGCCTTGGTAACAGTGTGCCATACTTTGGCAGTTAAATCCTTATTGTCATTGCCATCACTTGTTAGCTGTGCATGGCACACCCCCCCGTCTCACTGCCAAAACCATTTAACAGGCACTTGGAACTCAGCACTGGCACTGGCATTTCCATAACCTGATGAAAGTAGCACACTGACCTTAACAAAAATGTTTTGTGTTGCCTGTTACCAGCATCAAACTGAAGGATGAGGTTTTTAAAGCCACTGGAACGCCATCAGAAATCCAAATCACTGAGAGACACTGATCTCTGCCCAGGACAGCGGACGGTGGAGCAGGACCAAGTGCAGACATTATAGTTTGGCATTATTTCCACAGTCCATTGTTCAAAAATACTGAATATGTAAATAATACATGGTCTTTTTGGAAAATAATGGTCCCATGTTCATACACTAGAATAAGCTCTTTTGCTGTTTTTTTAGGTTTAATGTTAAGTAAAAATTATATGGATATTCCTTGCATCTACAGTATATTGATTTAGACCATAAGCAAACCTGGGAAAATAGTTGGAAAAGAGCACTCAGTACATTGACTAAAGTGTCATTTGCATTAATATTTAGTGGAATAACCATTAAGAAGCATGTTGCGGAAATGTTTATTATTCATGCACAGTGTACTGAATTATGTTTTACCTTTAATTTTATTTCAATGAAGAGTGTACATATTGTGAAATGAGGCCTTTTTCCCTTTCATATTATTAGTTTTCACCCCCCGTCTTCTACTTATGCTTTAGCATGATATTTTTACATAAGCTTTATCACATTTGAGTAAAAATATTTTTAATTAAATGCCACAAATATTGATCTGTATCATCACCCTGAAAAAATATATATGAGCGGAAATAATGTAGCACAAAAGAAAAAGTCTACCAGCACTAGTCTTTGTAAAGAAAGTTCCATCTAAGCTTATACTGCATCACAGAAGCATGAAGACAAAAAAGGCAGCAACAACTAAGAGAAATAGGCTACATTAACTGCAAGGCATCAAAAAATGATCAATAATAAATACAGACTGCAACAATAGAATGAGCATCAGTTATTAAAACTTAAAGAGAAAGAATGTTGCTAAAGGGCGATGTTAATGATATTAAAGACAGACTATCATGTTTCATTTTAGTACAGTGTAATATTTAAACCCCTCTAGGTCAGCCTAACTATAATCATAAGAGCATCTGGAAACTCAGTTTTACTGAAAGTGATCAATCAGTCACATAGTCTGTCACAGTGGAGACAACTGGAACTGGATCACGTGACCCTGTGGTTTAAAATAGAGAGAGAGAGAGAGAGAGAGAGAGAGAGAGAGAGAACCATGACCTGTAATAACACCCCCCCTTCCCTTCCCCCGCCAAGAATCGGTCAACCACTAACTATTTTTCAGGTGACAGACAGGGATGTCACCTCCTAATTGCTAACTCCTAACTAGACATCCCTGGCTACACTTTTCTCCCCAGGACTCACCAAAGGTGAGATAGAAAGAGAGGAAAAAAACCCACAAATGATCAAGACACCAGATAAAATATGATAACATCTACAAGAGGAAACAGACTGAGAAAACGCAACACAACGTAATCATGTAAGAACCAAACAAAAATAGGTTTCGCACTTTTAGTAAATGAATGGCCCACTCTCAATACCAGTCTTTTAGATGAGCCAGAAAATGGCGACGAATCCCAAGCTGTCAAACACGCAGATCCTTCCTCCATGCCGACATTTCAATCAGACTGGAAAAGTAAAACCCTTGTACGTTTTCATTGTTTAAAAACTCTGATGAAATAGCCACATGACTTCTCAGGAAAACCATTTCTAAATTTAACTGACTATCATTTACTATGTATTTAATGCTTTCACCCTTTGGTTATTTGTGAAGTAACTGTTTGGCTAATTTTTTAATGCAGTGTAGTTATTCTTTATAGTTTAGAAATGTATGCCTGCATTACTGAACTGAGGGTTTGGGCATGAACCCTTTACACATTACATAGAATTTGGGTTTTCTCTTTGTACGTAGTTTTTATTTGCGTAGTTTTGTGTTCTCTGATTTCCTGCATCAGCACAAGACAGGTAATGGACAGGTGTCCTGTTTAGGATGTTTCACTCATAAAATAAGAGTCCACACAGAAGCAACCCAGACAAAAACAGTTCTGGCAATTCTTGTATTATTATTCATTATGATTTCTAATTTGATTAGACTTGATTTGACTTTCCTCACACTGACACACAAAACAATATTTGCACCTTTTTTATTTAACGTTTTACTTTTTTTGGGAGTTTAATGCATATGCGCTGTGTGTGGCTCAAGATTTTAATCCTTTTAACTGAACAACAATGACGGTGCGTTACAGTTGTCAGCAAGAATTTTGTAAAAATGTACCTTATCCAATGTCAACATAATTGCTACGCTCTTTACTCTGTTCGCAGCTGATTCCCTGCAATTAGAGTCTCCATTCATATTGCAAAGATAACCAGCTATTCAAAGTGTAGTTGGGTAAAAGGTTCCAGTCTGGACTCATTGTGTGATAATGGGGTTTGGCATCCATCCCTGTCTTCGAAAAAGAAGTTAATTGAAAATAGCATTTTACCTTCTGAAGTGGATTACACTGAATGCTAGTCTGAATTGATTGAATCACCTTTGCGGAAATAAATTTATCAGCGATTGAGTGAATGCAAATTGAAACAAATGAACAAAACGTTCATAAGGTTTAGTGGAAAATAAGAAAAATAAGAATACATATGCGCAGTCGTATATGAGATGTAGCTTCTCACACTGTTCAAAACTGCATCGCTTCTCAGGTCAATAGGTTTTAAAGCTAAAATCAGAGTGCTGGAGCCTCAAACAAACAATGGCCCGGGGTTTCAAATTAAGCTCAATCCATGCAGTTTGCATTTTGTATTGTTTTTATTTGGATTTTTTTTCAGACGATTTGTTTCGTTTCTGTGTTCCAAATACCTATCTTTCAGAAGAATTGGTAACTGTAAATTGCCCTTGTTGTGTGACTCTATGTGATCACCTTGCAATGGACCCTGCCTCATGCCCCATGTTCCCAAGACTGACTCCAGACCCCTGCGACCCTGCATTAGGACAACATGTTATGGACAATCAATGATTTCACTTAAAGCTGTGGCATATATGCATATGGTGTGCATTAAATCTACCACAGAGCACTTAAACTATACAGCTGTGTTTAGTATGAACCAAAGGCAGGGTTAAAAATTCAACTTCTAATGCGGTGATGCACAAGGCACAGCCTGATAACCATCACATATCGATAACAGGCTGTACATTAACTCCTTTTGCGTTTTAACATTTGAAACGCACGGCAGACAATAAAACATCAAATTACGCTGGAAAGCCCAAAAGTCCATCAAAGTGTTTTGTGTACATATAAAAGTCTGCTGATAACATCCATCCTCATTAAACCAAAAGGAAAGGAAGAACAGGAGAAAGAAGGGAAAAAAGAGCTAGCCAGCACTCCTCATCAGTCACCTAGACAGTATGGCGAAGCCCTGAGCCAAACTTACCTAAATTCATCATACTTAAAAGCCGTTTGTCATTGTAGGACTGCTTTCCACACACTGGTGGTCTTTGAGATAAGGTATTACTCCTCATCTGAGCTTGCTTTTACAGCCACACGCTGGGCTGGGCTCACAATCAAAGATCGATGGAAACATTCACCACAAGCCTGACCCCTGCTGCAGCTTGGCCACATTTCTGTTTCCACTTAATACCAGGCCAACGCACGTCCGCTTTTTCAGTTTACCAAAATCTCCGCCCGGTTTGCGTAAAACAACTTTTGACGGTGTCTCTTAATTTAAAGTGGTGGTTTCGAAAAAGCAGCTTTACGCGCAGTGTTATCTGAGAGGCACCGTCACGTGAATTTCCGATAGATTTAACAACAAGCCACAATGGAGCAAGATTAATATACAATCACAGAAGCATCAGAACTGGACGATTTGGACCACACCGGATCGATATGCGCAGATCATCTCAGAATCGATCTGAAAGCTAAAGATGTTTTTTTTCTCCGGAAATGCAGGAAACCCGCTGTAGATTTTGCCCTTTCAAACCACAAAAGGAATTAATTTTTTATTTGTCAGTTTATAAGAATGCTCCCTCAGGCAGAAGAGTGTTAGACTATTTTTGATACTGAAATGATCTGTTCCACTTGAAGGATAATTGTACTTGAAAAGAGGAGAGGACACATATACTGTATTGCTATTAATTAATGCCAAACAAGGATCCCGTTGCCCGGAGCAGACAGTTTCTACTGTACCTTTGGAATGAGTGGGTCAAGGCGAGCTGGAAGGGCCAATTTACAGCCCGTCACTGTTTGAGCCAGTGCTGCAGTCATGATAAATGAGGGGCTGGATTTCTACTATGTGCTCCGTGCCTGAATCAACCAGAGTCACAAAATAATGCAACCTTCTGTTAACCTGAAATGATCGGAATCCTTCTAAACATGGCCCGTTAATGGTATCTTTGGAATTATTGTCACCTCTGCTGAATTTACACTATTGCTGGCGTTGGTGTCATCTCTGACTCCACGTTTGATCAGTGTTTAATTTATGCTCATGGTAACATGCGGTGTAACAGCTTATTTTACTTTAACAGGTTATTACTGTGAAGAAGGTAAAGTGCCCCCACTCTCCTCACAGCTTGCAAACACCGAAACTGTTGATATCAATGTCTTCCTATGAACCATGTATTGCATGAACTACACACACACACACACACACACACACACACACACACACACACACACAGTTTTCATTTTTGCAATAGACTATGCATACATGTGCATCATCAAACAGCAGTGATGACCACCGTTTTCACTATTTTCACTCGAGAGCTCTAACTGAGACTTATTTTTAAAACTTTCTGTAAAACACAGAAGCATGGTGGTACAGAGGGTAGCATGGGTGCGTCACAGCACATTCGTTCTGTGATGGGCTGTAAGCTTCATCCCTGTTCAGACTGTGTGGAATTTGTATGTTCACCTTGTGTTAGCATGGGGGTTTTTAAGGTGGTCTGCTTTCTTCTAGGAGTTCAAAGACATGATGACTTATTCATTTCCCTCAATGTGTGGGTTATACATTGCTCCGTTCTGTGGTTGGGTTGATACTTGTGAGGAGCTCAGTGTACCTAGCTTTGTAATATGCTTTGAGTAAAGGTCTCCCTAAAAAGAAAATAATATCTTTTTTTAATACTGTGTATGTTTTAGATCAAGGCTTCAAATTTTGTGGGCACCCTAAAGGTAAACGGCAAATGAAACCCTCTTACATAATTGTAGAAATTACTATACATAAAAAAGAAGAAAAAAAAACATGCATCTAACTAGAAATGCAACCCTCTGGAGATGAAACTGGACCCAAAAAGACCAGAAGATGTTGTGATTTTGTATGCTCTTGAAACTCTCATCATAACTGAGTTATGCATTATTTAGAATAATGCCTGAACCAACGTTCATCAAAGATGTCCAAAAAAGTAGGTCTAAAAACTAAAATATAAATAAATAAATAAATAAATAAATAAATAAAAGTTTTACGCATTTTTGATACAATTTAGCAAAACTGCTAAAAAGAGGAAAATTCAAGTGAATCATAGATGGTTACTCAACTGTGATATTGGACTGCAGTTGTCTTACACGTAGATCAAACTTTAAAACGCAGAAACTAATTCAAACACCGATTACAGCTGGATATTTAGCCAAAAAAATTTGTTGTTTTGGTTAAGGGCATGAAATTACAGTACATCCTGGGAACGAGACCTATAACCTTTAAGTTACAAGTCCAGCTTGTTTATTGATTTGATATTAAATTCTATTTGTCTACCACTATATTTATCCACTGCAGAATGGAAAAAATGCCCCCAGAGCAACACTTATTCCTCTTCCAGTCAACACCTCCTCCACACATAGAAAAAAAATACCCTAGAGCGTTGCTCCCCTGGGAGCGACACTTGTTCCATAACCCCCACCCCCGCCCTTTTGCAACCCAACCCCAGGAGCAAGGCTTACTGAACACATATCTTTGGCTGATAAAGAAATATGTATCAAACTACAGCTTGATGACTGACAACTCAAATGAACAAAACCTTAGGCTGAAAAACAAATGCTGCACTGTCACCAAAGAACAATGTATGCTTTTTTTTGACATGTCTATATTTTTTCCAACTTATTTTTAAGCAATATTAACATTATACGATGCTGCAAATACTGTCTTCTGTAATGGCTGGATGAATGTAATAGAATCAGCATGGGAGCTAGTGAGCCATAACAGGGACCGAACTAGAACTTCTATAAGTCCACTAGTGAACTTCTAAGAGTCCTGACCCTGAAGTGTCACCCAGGCTGGCTGCAGCAGAACAGAGCCCACTGCACTGAGGTCTTCTGCATGGCACTTTCGAAAAGACTGACAAAGACTCTGAGCCACGGTGATTCTGAATGGTTGTGTGTCTTTTTTTAACATTTAAGAAGGTTCAGATCTGCTTTGTGTTGTAGAAGGACCCTGAGGGTTCTTGTCCAAATGGGGAGTGATTTCCATTTCTTTATTTTTATTCTGTGAAAGTCATTAGGAATAAGCATTTCACACAGTGTCTGTTATGTATATTATATCTGAATAAGGAACAACGCTATTTTTTGCTTTTAGAGCTGGTCATTTTCTTTCTGTATTCATGATGTGACAAAATCAAGTTCATTACTTTGAAAATAGTATAATATTATAAATCTACAGCTAGCTGCTAAATGAATATGCAAACGACCAAACAACAAATGAATGATTGAATGAGCAAGAGAATGTACAAACAAACTAATGAATGAATCAAGAATCACACTATAAATTTTGCAAAAATACTTTATTACATACCCTGTCCACCGGAACAATTTTTAACAAGACAACCAGGTTGGACTAACTAGTGCCGCTTTCTAGATTAATTCACAGATTTATAGGAACATATAGAATTGCATGAAAAATAATGGAAGTAAATATTTAGGTACTTTAAGCAGCGTTTCCATGCATGATGTAATTTGGCATGAAAAACATTTTAAAAAATGGATGCTGAGTTTTTTGATCAGTCAAAACACAATGTTTTAAGATAGATCCTTAACAGGAGTGAAACAGAAAAAGAAACTACTAACTCAATAACAATACCTGACTATGTGAGATTTTATATTTGAAATGTCTTTCTCGAATCTTTGTGGAATAAAGCACTTTTTAAGGATATGCTGTAGGCACCGTTTTAAAACAATGCTGTTGCAGAATTTCAGCTGTGATGTAAATTGAAATTAAGGCATGTTTTGTGGCAACACAGTTGGGTTTCATTCACTCCAACACAGCTATGTAGGAAATTACAAGCTATATCTAACTGAAGACCAATAAATAGTCAATGTTAACATATCTGCAGCTGCTTAAAACACTGGTCAGGTTTGAACCTACACCTGTTCGGCCTGTTTAACATTTCTCTCACTGAATTAAAGAGCCACTTGATATTTTGCAGTGACCCTTCCCTGGATATTTAGTGAGTAGATCAAAAAGCATATCTGTCATCACAAAAGAAAAGGTTCTCTGCGCTTTGCCTTGACATGGTTGACATGGCAAACTGGGAGAGATCAATGCGGTGTCAATCAATAAAGACTTGTCATATTTCTTATGGGGGGACATGGAGCAGAAAGATACTGACCGACTATTCAATCTCTTGATGGAACCGAAACAGATTTAAAGTTTCTCTGGTTACATGAAGCGGCCAGTGCTCCAGTTAAATCATGTGTAAACAAAGAGAACTTTGGTTATAATTCTGGACTGTTGCAGTGTTGTTCATACATTCTTCAGGATGTAAGACTGTCAGACTTTCCAGCCTTGATGTCACATTGGATCAACCAGCCGGGACTTCCTTTGACTTTTCCCGCCATTGATACTAAGTGCAGTTTGTACTAAAATGCTAAGATAGGTATATTTTGTAATAAGTATCACAAGTCGTTCAGTATGTGACAGAGGTCTTGCATTCTGCAGTTCCCATTTCTTAAATAATTCACTGAGGTGTCATTCTCTCTGCATTACAGACTTCTCCTCCTTGTACCTATTGTGCATAATTTGTAATCCTCTCAATCATGTGATGCTCATCTCCATTTAACCTACTAGCAGTGGATTTGCAAGCGTATCACCAGAAGTACGGCACCCGGGTTTAACTCATAAAGTGTGAAGTTTAAAGCTGGCATGCCAGACGCAGATCCAAATGATGCCGGCAGAAAACAAAACCCAGGGCACTTTGGGTGCATGATTAGAGGGCAGAAAAAATATCAAACTAAAATGGATTAAAGTCTGCACTGGCAGCTAATGATGTTTACGGAGGTCCTAGTACAGGAGGGCTTTAACGGCGCCTTAACTGTGTTCTTATGTGATTCCCTTCCCAAACGTGGTGCCAGTGATGGAGGTTTTTCCCTGCTTCCCTGCTAGTCAGAGCATTATCCCCCGCCACTATCTGATCCCGACTACGCAATTAGCCATTTGATAAATCAAGTAATGACTTCATTCTTCATGTTGAAATGCTCTTGATTTACTGCGAGCTGTAGCTGCGAAAGCGGCGACGAGGCACCCGGCGTTATAAGAGATTAGCGGAGACTTCGCATGTGTCCCGATGCAATGTACCTCCTTGGTGTGCCGAGCGGAGCAGTGACAGCCGCGCCGATTAGACCGTGGCAATCCCGTGGCAGTCGGCTACCGAGAACTCCCAATCCACCTCGCACCTCCTCTAAACACACACTTAACCCAATCCCTTCTCAGAATATGCGCAATGCCTGCAACTACAGAGGAATAACAGTTCCTTTCCCCCCCTTTAGGAGTTGTGGGATTTTTTTTTTTTTTTTTTGAGAGATTATTTAAGTGTCACATGCCTGGCAGGCAATCTGCTTCATTGAAATCTCACCACCCCTCTTTTCCTGGACTCTGGAGGGCTGGGGCCCAGCTGTGGGAGGCTTGGCACAAGTCTTTAGAAAATGTGAACATTTTAATGACATGTGTGTTGGGGTAACTGACTAAATCAGGACACAGCTAAAGAGAAATGGGAGTCAATCCCTGGATTATATTTTCTTTCTTTTTTTCACCTCCACACATATATGCATTTAAAGTACGTTACCTGGAATTCTTAATGTATTCTTTAGAGGTTTGCTCTTTAATTCAGATGAAAGATAATTATGAAAGGACTTCTTAATTGAAACTATAACAGTATGTGTTATTTATAGACTGGGGACGGAAGAAAGGGGATTAATGTGCCAGTGATCTGCTACTTATAAGTGGCCAGTTGTGGTCTATCGGTCGTTTTTTTTTTTTTTTTAATATCTGTACTTCAGTAAGTCAGTGACAACCAATCTAGTAGATGCATCAACAAAACATGAGCAAAAAAGAAAATGAGCAAGTAGACCCATCAGGTTTAATTGAAAGTAATGAGCTGAAATTTGCATTTCAGTAATTGCTCGCCTCCTCTTCACTTTCCTTCTGAACGTGTCGCAAAGTTCCTTTCTAATCTTCATCAAGGATTTATGCATGGTGAATGAGAATGCCCTCGCGCACTTCAATTGACAGAAATGTTCTTCTAACTCATTTAGTGAGGACCCCCCTCCTACCACCAAACCCTTGGAAAAAAAAGGTACTCCAGTCATTCCACTTAATATCTGTGACACACTTGTCACATACTGTTTTTCAGGGTCTTAAAGAGGGCTCAAAAGGTAAATAGAGTAGGGCAACCATTGGAACAGACCTCTGAATATGTTAGCATTCACGTTATCGTGCCTGACAACGAAAGAAATTCACACCATGTATGTCAGCATATGCATTCAAAGCACATATATATTTTTCCTACCTTATTTTTAATGCCGCACACGCGGTATAAAAAACAAAACACTTAAACAAATCCTGATATGATATTGCAGCCCATTCAGACGCACACAACAGCAGTTCCTTGTGCGTAATGAATTTCCTCAAAATTTTATACATATCAGCAAGCAGCTACAATTCGATTACTGTTGTCATGCTCTCATGTAGTGTACAATACATCATAATGTGGACATTTAGCATCACTTATCTATTTCTTTCATCGTGTTTTTTCCGCCTTCTGTTGACATTACGCTGTCATAAGATTTATGTGACAAACCTAATCAGGTTGCATGTGCTGAGGAATGAACATCCCCTGGGGACATGTAATTCAAAATATGCCGTTACTGAAATGAGGCAGAACAAAATTGGACTTGTTATCTCGGCTTCTGTTATGGAGATTGTGCTCCATAAACCTGTTAACAGTTTGTTTCTGCTGAACATCGTGCTGGTTAAGATCATTACAGTAGCAATAATGTCTCTTCCAGGTTGTACACATGAGTCTGTGTGTTTGTGTGCATGTTGTGTATGCATATGAAAATAGCATATACGGCTGAAATACGCGTGCACTTTTTAGAATTTTTTTTGGCACCAGACTAGGCTGAAGACTGTGTAAAGTTTGCTTCAAAACAATATATACACAGAATGTTTTGCATGTGATATATGTGAAAATATAAACATTTTTGCATCGAATGCATGTCCTTGTTTTTATAATTACATACATGTAAAGGTAAAATATAAACACACAGGGAAGCTTAGTCTAGGAGCATCGCAGATGCTGTTAAACTATACTTGTTACTGATATATAAAGGCCTGGCTGGAAGCTGTCAGACTTTATCAGCAAGGTTTAACACAAGCTGTTTCCTAAGTTTGCGGCTGGAAATTTGAAATGTTTGTATCAGGCTGGTCACGGGCAAAGTCGAAGGGAAAGTTGGTTTCAAGGCATTTAATCATTATTTGAAAGGGTTCCAGCCACTATCAGGGGCTGCAGGTACAGAAGGGGGAAGCACAGCAGCCAGGGCACGGAGGTGGCTTCAGAGCGCGCGCCGAGCTGCAGTTAATGGGGAAACGATCCGTGACAGTGATATCGTGCAACTTGTATCGAGCCAAGAATAGTGTGCGTGTTCCAAGTTGGAACAGAGAAGAACAGTTTCAAAGCATGTCAGACTGCTAGTAGGCTACACTTCGTCTTGGCCTCCTAAGGTCCTTCAAGTTACCTTCCCAAGAGGTCCGGTTCCTGTTCAAACAAAACAGCCAAGGGACTTGCTATATTTTTTGACTACAGATGGGATATGGAATTAGTAGTAATTGTTATTGACTGTCTAAAAAGAAGGATTATTATTATTATTATTATTATTATTATTATTATTAAAGACAGCTGTTCAAGAGCACTAATCATTATTATAGAAATGATTGACTATTATTATTAGAATGCATATAAAGCAGACAGTATACACACTCTTATGGACCAGCATCTCATCTGCAGATAGTTTTTTAACCTGGTGAGCAGCAATTCCAGGATAGACTCCAGAGAAACACCCTCACCAGGACACAGAGGTTAAACATATGGATGGATGGACTGGATGGATTGGTAGATATACAGTATAACAACTATTTTAATATAATTAGCATTTAGTATCTTAACTGAAAGATAATAAATAAAAACAACGATTTGTGAATCAAGGGTGCAAAATAATTTTGTAAAAAAAGCAGAGGAATCAAATGGAAAGGAATTTCTAGGGCAAAGTGTGTACCAACAGAAGAGAAAGGTACCTCCATCAGCTCTCCAACAGGTGAAGGGTAAAAAAAAAAATCCAATTTATTTGACACGGTGGCAGTTATGGTCTACTTTTGAGATCTAAGATACATTTGAAGTCCACCCGGCATAGAATCTGATTACTCACACCTTCTTTATGTCCAGTTTTGTAATCCAAGCAAATGGCTCACAGTGAAAACTGCATGTTTTCTAAGGAAAACCCACTTTCCCAGAGAAGCACGGTAAACCGTTGGATTTACTCTCTGTCGCAGATTCACTAATGGCAACCGCTTGTCCAGTGCAGAGTTGTGGTGAACTGGAGCTTAACCAAGAAGGAAAGAGCACTAGGCTAGGTAGCGTACACCCCAGGAAGGATTACAGTTTTTGCAGGGTATGGATATTTATTGTAACTCTTAAGAGCTATCCTCAAGCGTACATCAGCTTGGAACCATCACGGATAAAGGTCCAGTTCATGGCCTGCCGACACCATTGACGCTGTGCCAGAGGTGGGGTAAACGCCAACCAGCACCATGGTGTCAGATCGGCAGAACAGTATAACCCCTTGGGCATATAAGTTGCTTGGACTGCTGAACACTGTGCTGTAACTAATTTTTTTTTTTTTTCTTCTGACGTTTTGTCAAGGGTAGGGAAGAGGTCAAAACATCACTACTTTTTCATCAGTAATACTGGTAAATAAAGTATGTTTATACCGTAACAATAAGATTTGTGACAGAACTATTATATGGATTTTCTTGTGGATTTAGTGCAAATAGAGTGCTTAAAATAAAGCTGGGCAATTGTGGATATTAGTAAAGCTGTGAGATTGTAATATTTCTCATACTCAGCACTCTGAGGAGAGATCATAACTCCAAGTGTGGAGGTAGTGAATTAATTAAAGTCTTTTATGAGCAGTAAGTCATCTTTTGGATTATGGTTCTAAACAGATTACAGATTTATCACATTTAACATATGTTTTCAATATGGTACTTTCAGTCGAACAGTATATCAAATCTGGTTTGTGATATTATTAATAAAGTACTGTGCATTAAAGCAGAGGAAAATAAATGATTAAAATTTGCTTGACATGTCATATTATAGGACATGTGTGGCAGGTAGGCTGATATGGTGGGATGACTGACAATGATATTATTGAAGGCAATGAGGACATAGCACAAGCACTTAAATAAAAATAAAATCAGCCAGTGTATCCTCTTAAGTGACTTAAAAAAGTTCTTATAATGTGTTTTCTAATTTCTGATTCTTTTCAGTGTTATTAATCTTTCACATAGCTATTTTATGGTCTTGGTCTTGGTTTTATCCATCGTTGCCCTTGGTTCAGGTCTCCAGTATCCAGCGGGAGAATGTCAGGCTTTTAAAGGAGGCCACAGCAGGGTCTTGTTCATTTCCACAAGCAAGGTTCAGCTGGGCCCAGCAACCCAGAAAAGTCAGAAGTCAGCAACCCAATCCCCTCGCCCCCCCTCGCCTCCCTCCCTACACACTCAAGCACTCAAACACAGTTCAGTGTGGGCGTTTCATGTTTTGGCACCATGTCGGTCAAACTTGTACTTGCAGCTTTGAAGATCCTGCACAGATTTTGTATGACCTTGAAAAAAAAATCTCCTTTTGCTGATGGAGGAAATAAATAAATTAAAATGGAAAATTTCCCCAAGTTTGACATTTGAAAAAGGTAACGCCTTCGAAAATTGCTGGTGTCTCTTGCATGCACAAATCACCGAGCAGTAAGGTCATCTTGCTGTTCCTTATCTGGCTGAGATTAAGTAAGGTTTACATTTATTTTTCAATTTTCACTGTCAGCCAGAAGGAGAGGAAGATTGCTCCCCAGATTCCAAAGAATAAATTAGTTTTCACATTATTGTTAAGTATTCGATTAATTGATAGACGTACTGAGAATGAAAAAGTATGTATGTACATGCATACATTTCAGATGCTGTAAAAGTGGTTATATTTGATGTTTTCTATTTACTACTTCTATGCATCAATTCATTATGTGTAACATGTTTTAAACTAAATGTTAATATTTAATAAGACACACAGTAGGCCCACAATGTAATAGCTGAAATAGCTGACATTTGCAAACCTAAAGGTTGGTGGTTTACACCCTTAGCAGTAGCACATCTGAAGAAGGTAGTTTACTTGAAATTCCAGTAAAATACTGTAGCGAGCAATAGCTGTGGGTGCGGTAGGGTGGAATGAGTGCTGTTTTCATCACCCAACATTTATTTGCACACAAGACACCAGCATGAGGTTATGACCAAGAAAGGTATGTGCTCTTTTGTCCCAGCATCCATAGTCTTGTAAAAGGGCCACAAACACGGGACCGTGTCCACTCCCCCTCAAAGGTTAAACAGCAATTTACATTGCTCATCCGCCCTATGCAAATAACTATTTACAGTAGAGTTTCCACTCCTTCAGCCCGGGAGTTCGGGACACTGCAATAGCATCTTGGGCCTGTTGGTATAAATTGGTAAATGATATTTTTTTAAAAAAATTGTCATATAACGTATGAGGCACTCAAGATATCCCTCATATTCAACTAGCTTTTCTGCAAAGCTCAATTTTCAGTACATGTATGTTGTTTTTCCCTTAAAATGACACTGCTGTCCTCCGCAAATCTATGCTCTGAACTGAACAAGTTGGACAATGGCTGCTTTTTTATCAAAGCATCGGCCACAAACTCTGACCGTACAACTTTTTACAAAGTACAACCGTACAACCGTACAACAATTTTAATAAAAATTGTTCAGCGCCATTCTATTTCAAGCTTCAAACTATTTATCATCTCTCCACTTAGGGTGCTGTTTTCGATTGTCAAGAGCACAACTTACATCTAGTTACATGCACGCGTGCATTTGGCGTAATGTACGACTTTTTAAAATATACATTTTTGCGACCATTTCCCCTGTTTCTCCCTTAAGACGGGTGCATTTTTAGACTACATTCAACCCCACCTTTTGTCAGTTGTAACCGCTTCAGTGGCTCCATGCAGCCTAAAGTAATCCTTCTTAGGGCTTGTATTTATAATACAATCATACTGGTTGCCCACCAAATACTTTAAGCCAGTTGATTTAGAGTACAATGAGGTGTTTTGGTCTTATATTCTGCTAAATATATGTTGTTGTCACCGCCACAAAGCTGTCCCAAAGATTTTAAGAAAGAGCCAAGTTCCACTATCAAAAACAATTTAATGCTCCACTGGCCTTTACATTTTGACACATGTCCCTTTTAACAAGATGGTATGTGTGCGTTGATAAAATAACAACAAAAAACCGCTTATGCTAAATTTAAAACAATATGTCTGTGCAAAACAACTGTCATTCTCATCAAGAATATTTGTCATTTTATGTACTGAACAGCAAAGATAATATGTAAAATGTTAAATAAAAAATAGATTGAGCTTGTCTACATGATCAAGGCTTATAAGGTTTTTTCATGAAATTGCATATTTTTGCTTGTTTGATGAATAAAAATTAACACATTCTCGGAATGGATGGTTTTTAGATTGTGGGGCTTTTGCAAAAACAGGACCTTCATTCGGAAGTTTCTCAAACAAGATGAAATGTTGTTATTTTTCCCTTGAATGACAAAACATTACTACATGAAAAAACTGATTCATTTCAGATGAAGCTGTTTTGTTTCTATATTGTCTTTTGACCCTTTCTGCATGTAGAAGTCAGTTTAAATGAAATTTTTTTAAATCAAATTTTAAATGTATTTTATGGCTTAAACAAAACACGCGCGCACACACAGCACCTGGTTCATAACAAAAAAAAAACATTAAATCTACTGGAAACATTAAAAAAGGGAGACAATAACTGTGGTTACCCTCAGCACGGGGCTCTCCTCAAGATGTAAGAGGTGTGTACGGTATCTGGACAATGAGTGAAAAATTTGAGTTCACTTGAGCAACCCAGTCGGTCCTTGAATGGGACACGCTGAGAAGAAATGTTGGCAGATTTCCTGCTCTAACTCACGGACAGCCACTAGTTTCTATCAAGTTTAGTAAAACTTTTTATTGGTACTGTATGCTAATAGGCTGATTATTCTACAGATTTTAAGCCCACATTTAAACACCCACTCTCAAACGTGGGAGTATAGAAATAGCTGCAAATGATTTGTTTCAATTACAATACTTGTCATTTACTTCAGCAAATGTAAGACAGAAAACAGGCAACATATGTTATTTAACATGAATGTGGATGTACCTGGAACCATAAGTCTTTCTGGATAGTTCATATATATGCCCAGTAATGATGTTACTAGTACATACATCATTTTTACTGTAAAAGGGTAGTATGCAGAGCGATCCAGAGTCCCTGTCTCCTTGTCCTTCGGAAAGAAGCCATTTAGTGGTTGCTCCGCAGTTGCTAGGCAGCATTTTTCTCCCTAGTTAATTCCAGTCAAGCTCATTGCTTCTGACTGTTTACCCAGCAGCTTCGTCTTTGTGGGCCACCACATTGTTTACACTGACACAACCGGATCTCGCATGCTTAGCGACTACAATTCCACTAATACTAAGAGAATACTGTCATGAACTTGATAAGAATAAGATGTTTACATAATTACCTCTTAATTATCCAAAGTGTTTACATCAGTCTGTTACCGAAGCAATTAAAGTCCAATCTCAACGGTACAACGGCAGTTTCTGGCATGGGATT
Source organism: Arapaima gigas (assembly GCA_900497675.1). Taxonomy (NCBI): domain Eukaryota; kingdom Metazoa; phylum Chordata; class Actinopteri; order Osteoglossiformes; family Osteoglossidae; genus Arapaima; species Arapaima gigas. Next base: position 385,521 of record UFQX01000160.1, on the reverse strand, counting down.
AGAATCAGAAGTTTGTTAACCACACTGAAACATGTGTTTCTATATATACCATCGTATTAATATCAAATTACCCTATTCTTAAATCACAGTAGTGACAACTAATGCATATTATAGTTATATTGCGAAAGGATTAATCCCTTCAAAGGCTACACACTGAATGGTTATTTTGGTTAAGCAGGCAAGACTGCAGAGCATTACTGACTAAAGGGGTTTCGGGTGCAACGAAGTCCAACTTGTACGAAGCAGCTGACTCTTGGAAGCAAGTCAAAGAGTCAGTGTTACTTCCATTTTTACAATCTGCGTTCTCTTTTTTGGACCAAGTAATAATGTGCATTTTAACACGGTACCGTAGGAGATAACACAGTGACGTTGTACAACACAGACAAACTGACCTGTCTGTTGGATCTTTCGGCAGTTGATGGTAGATAGGTAAACAAATAAATGATTAACGTGATGAAGATAAATAAGTAGATAGAAAGAATATAATAAGATAAGTGACTAGCTAAACAAGTAAGTGGGTATTGAAGGTGTCCAGGTTTACCCTCATACATATATAGGTAAGATGGAAATTATTAATACAGGCTTAGTTTATACACATAACTGTTTTGATGTATGAAATAATGTCTAAAACATGTCTTCAGAAGATCAGTGGATCCTTTCCCTATCCTCAGATGTACCTAAAGATGTAAATGAATGCCGTTTATTAACATGGTTGTTTTCATCTCGTCATGTAGCATGAGGATGTACAGACTATGGTCTATAGACTTTCTGTATGAAATGTTGACGTGGAGTGGACTTTTTTATGGAAGCAATCCTGGGATTACTGGATGCTGATAATTGGACAGCATGTGTTGCCAAACCGAAAGGTCGAATGTCAGATCCAAAAGTACAATTTGCGCTGTCAAGAAGTGTCTAAAGTATCTTTATTGAATAACAAGCTCCCAGGAAATCTTTCATGCTCTCAACTCCTTACTATTGGTGTTTCAAGCTGCTTTCAAAGCAGTAAGAGTTGAAGTTTTGAAGTTTTACATCGGAGCTTTCAGCTTTTGTTCAAAATAATTTTTCTAGGGCTGCTGGGGACAGAGTGACAGAAACCACCCGATGCTATTGTACGTGGTAACAATACTGCCAATGATTATTTATTTATTTATTTTATTATTTCCTATTGCCATTTAAACAGATGTGATACAGGACACTTAAAACCCTGGCACACGTATAATAGATGTATGCCGGATCTTTCGGCGGTTGATGATAGATAGATAAACAAATGAATGATTATGAAGATGAAGATAAATAAGTGGATAGAAAGAAAAGAATAAGATAAACATAACTAATTTGATGTTTTGCTGCTTTATTTTTATTTAACTGCTTTTCACACTAAGCATTAAATGATTGCAGTGACTGTACTACCTGAACATTTGGACAGTAACTGCCTTCCTATGGAGTGGCATAAAAACGTGTGCAAGGAACAATAACAGGAGTACCCATATCAAAGCTGGCTCCCAGTGAATTTTTTTCTTTGTTTATGATGCTCTCCTCCATGTTTTCTCGTGACACTTTCTCTTTTTCATTCTTTAGGTGCTCAGAAAGACGCTATTGCAACTATTCATGTAGCTATATCTACTATATGTACAATTTTAAATTATTTTTGTTAAATCAGTTAAACCAGTAGTTGCAGCAATATTTTTTGCACCATTTATTTATTTAGTGATTTCTAAATGTTGATTTAATATTTACTGTGTCTGTCAATGAACAGATGAGTTACACTGAAATGTCTGACATATGATTTTCATTTGGTCATAAGATTAACTCCACCCACATATAGCAGTCTAACAGCATTCATGTTATAAAACTGTCCTCTGATTCTTATAGTAAGCGGTTAATAATTTCAGTTAACTTTACTGAGCTTTGCGATTGTTTGAGACTGTCAGTGTGGTCGAAAGTATGTATGCTCCGGTTTTGTTCAGAAACATAGTGCCTACATGCTTCACACAGTGAAAGACATAGTGGGCAGTGAATAAAATAGCCGTTATGGAAGTAAAATGACCACATAACTTAGTTTCTTAGTATCCTGTATGTGTGGTGGTGAGCTATTATTGCCACATATTTTTGGATTACAAGATAGGAGTAATTTACATTGATGCGACTGATGTATAATAAAACATCAACAAATAAATATATAGTAAGAATGATTTGATTCTCTGGAGTTCAGTTTGGAATGGAGGGGCTGCGTTCTAAACAGAGCAGATTCCTATCTAAGCAGCTTCTCTGCAATGTGCTGGCTGTACTGTGGCTAGTGATGGGATGAACATCCTCTCTCCGGCCGCACAGCATCCCGGTTCTTCTCCTCACACCCCTGCCATGCAGATCACAGTTCCCCTGCACCCTATCGAAGAAACACAAGCTACACAGAGACACAGAAAGCATATCGGATAATTGTACAGGATGCTTCATGTTCGCAATAAGCGGTCCAACTGGGTATAAGAGTGTTACACAGAGTGAGACAAGTGATTATAAATTTTGTACATTGATTTGCAACAATAACATGTACAATATAATGTCTGCTGGAAGTTCACTAGTGTCAAGAGGAAAAAAAAACACTGGTTGTACAACTAGTGTGACTGGCCATCTTGGCTGAAGAAATGAGCATATTTTGAGGGATGCCTAAAATAAGGCTGAATTGCAAGACAGTCAGTTGAAATAATAGATGTTTCAGACACCCCTCTCTGTAAGCCCCATTTTTTTTTGCCTTATTTCAACATCAGGAAATATTTTAAACTTTCAAAGATATTTGAAAGAAGTTGAAGCCATCTATATTCTTATTAATTCTGTGAATTTAACAGGCCTTTTATTCATTTGTAAATCATTTTACATGTTTGCTTATGCTTTAAATGATTTCAAATTGAGTATATAAATGTAAATATCAGTTGTTATATGTAGATCTAATCTGATTTTACCCTAATTTTGATCTTCAGCACAGATTAGAACATGGCTCTGTCAGCATTATGATAATCGCTGCAATTGTAATTTAGTCAAAATTAAAACCTTCATTTTTCTGCTCTAACAGAAACCATTTTTCATGGCTACTTGAGAGTTCCTATCCATTGACCCGTGAAACAAAGAACTGTTTATCCCCAATGACAACATTTGGACAGCAGAATCATACTAATAAATAAGGAAGCATGTCCCCCCTCCTGCCCGACATTTGATCTACCAGACTTTTCAGAATCCAGAGGGCCTGCTGTCAGCAGCAATAAAACTCCTTACCAAAACTGGTGTGATATTGATTTTTAAGGATAGGACAGAGAACATGATCTACATATGCATCATTTTGCTGTGAAAGAAGATACTTGGCCAGACTGTGATCTACTTTTGTCTATTTCTTTCTTTCTTGTACTTATGGTAACAGTATATGATAACTATAAATTTGATTATCATGAAACACGTTTTTTAAGCATCAAAGATATGGTGATTGTGCCAAATCATAAAGAAAAGAAATTAAGAAACTGAACAAATGCCTTGATGTAAATTAAATATTATATTAAATATGCATCATACTGAGTTCTGACATTGTGAAGCTTGTTTTTTGAACAGTTTTGTCCCAGGAGCCAAGAGAGGCAGTTTAACACCTCGTATTTGGCAGTCATATGTAACGCTATTCATGGAGCAATTACAGGTAACTTGGTGCACAAACGTTGTAAGAGTTAAGCCATTCAGTTTGAGAAATATATCTGATGCGTATGACAAGTTTTCCACATTCAAATTAAGCAGTCAGTTTCAGTCTGCACTATCTGTTTCTACTTCCAATGAGTCTGAAAAAGGCTTTATCAGTAAACAAAGAGTGCTGTCAATGCTCATGTGAAAAAGAAAGGGATGATTTGAACGACTGAGGTAAAAGGTTTGCAGCTTTTAGACACTGAAGCAAATGCCGCAATTGTTGTAAACTAATAATGTTGCTGAAAGATAAAGGTGCCATCCTCAAGCAGTGATTGGTAGAGACGCGTGTTGTTGAATTATTCATGATCAAGTGTGAGACGAGAGCAAACTAAGTAATAATGAATTATTCTTATTGTTGCTACTATAATGTATACATGCATACATACTTTTCTCCAAATTTTATTATGCTCCCCTAGGTTACTGCCCAAGGTTTGTCCAAGTTCTGGAGGAGAGTATAAAATGGAATGACTATTCCGAACACTCACACGCACACAAAAGGAGCAGAAGCTTTCTTGGTTGACAGTGCTATTTGATCATTTTGCTGCAAGGTGATGTCATGCCACTGGATAAGTGATATCACAAGGTCTTAGTGACAGGTATAATTATTGGGGTGACTAAAGGTTGAGGGGAAGGCTACACACCAGACTGGAGATGACAGGGGCCATAAGATGAAACAGGGAACACAGAGTGTTGCACCGATTTGATCCACAAAACAAGTTGGTGCACCCACATCTCCCTTCAGCTCTGCTGACACTTTCAAGTGAAAGTGAGAATGTGGACACATGTTCCTGCATGGTGGTGTTCTATTTGAGGGGACAAACAGGGCTGGCCAGTCATGGTTGTACCTTCTACTGGTTGCTTCATGATACTGGACTCAATTTATTGTGATCCTGTAGTTAGGCTGTAAATCATCACAACCCCTGCCTGGAAAGTAGCTAAAATCACTAGATTTGTTTGCACTTTTAAAAATCTTATGATAATGTATTTTTTAATGGTTAGTTTGTTTCATTGGTTTTCATCAAAGGCCTTATTATTATTATTATTATTATTATTATTATTATTGTTCTTTTATTCTTTTACTCTCTCAAACAGTTAGGCATGTTGGAGAAATTCAGATGTGAATTTTAGCTCTACAGAGGGGTCTTACTGAGATTTCTGCTGCTTCTTCCATTAATAAACAGTGTTGGGTTACTTAAGCTCTGCAGGCACTAATTCCCTTACTGTACATAGCGATCCCTGGTGTCACAGGATAATGAGACTATTTTCCACTATAAATTGATTATAAAGATATAATTATAAAGAACTCTTACAGATTATTAAGATCTCATTCCAGTAATTGTTCATAAATAAGTGAAAACCATTTAAATAGATTTTAAAGATTTAATTCAAAATGATATTTAATATTTTAGCAACCTAGGTCCAAATTCTGACTTCTGCTTTCTTAATTGCTCCTTAAATACATTCCAGGTAGGACCCTGACCATTTTCCCATTAAGACCTGTGTAGCCATTGGATTTACAATCAAAAGAAAGAGTTACTATGGAGTGAGAGTTACTAAGAGATGCAGAGATTAAAGCAAATTTGCCAAAATGGAGACCGTATACGGAGCTGATAGAAATTATACAGATGGACATTAGCCATGCTGAAGTGTATTGTATCGTATAAGTGACATGGCTTAGTAAACTGTAAACAACCACCCGTTTGGTACTTGCAATGTCAGGCAGAAAATAAACTAGCTTTAGGTTAAAGTTAAAGATGTATGTTTGACTTTAAATATGTGTTTCCTGTGATAACATCACATGTGACGCAAATGACAAAAAAAAAAAATCTGGAAAGACTAGAATGGCTAGACTGTGATTTCCACTATGCAGTTTTTCAGCTAATGCTGGCTATTGAATTACAGACCTTCTGTTTTTTTCTTCTCTGTTCTGTCTGCTTGTAGGTCTGACGGTGGTAGCACTTAGGTGGACCAAATGTGGATGAAGTTACTAGGCACTCCAAAAACCTCCTAATATGAACAAAATGTCAACTGCAGTTGTATGTCTGTGCAGGTGTAGAATCCACTTTTAGGAAGACAATATTATTTAAGTTTTATTAAAGAAAGACAGAGCAAACCCAGTGGATCATGAAAACTCACTAAAAGCCTGAACAACACAGACTACACCTCCCAAAATTTGTAGACTAAAGTGAATTTTTAATAAATGAAAAAGGAACATGGGGTTTTGCTGGCTTACAGGAAGGTGTTTCTGGTTTAGAGGCAATTACAGTCAGGAGATGGTACATGTGTAGAACTCAAAATCAAAAGAAGCAATGTCCAGCCAGAGCCCTTGGTAACAAGGTACCAAGGTCCTTAACTAAAGAGCAGTACATACAGTAAAGGAGCCAAAACAAACCCTGCGACATCGGTGACTTCTTTGCTCCCTGGTCACAGGTCAAGGAGCCCTTTCTCTCATCTAAGGCTGCAGTTTCCTAATTACACGTGGTCACCTTTCCCACAATCCTCTGCATCCGCCTCTAACACCACCAACGCAAGCTTAAAAGGCAGCGGAGCGTCTGAAAGAAGAGCCTTGAAAGTTTGTTGTCTAACAAATCAAAAAAAAGGCCAACTTTTCCAAGCATTTAATCAGGTTGGCAGTGGAATTATCGGGTTCTCTTGTTCAAATGTAAAATATGCTCATTTTATTCTAATTCTTAAACTAATTTAGCAGTTTGGAAATATAGAACTTTCTTACTGGCTATGTTTGAGGAATCGTGTGATATATTTTAACATATTACAAAACTGTATATTCATTTTGAGGAACAAATGAGTAAAATGGTTAACTCAGAGCTTCAAATGGTTCTATTCATACATATGTGCACAAATGTTATATACGTACCTGTGTGTATCACGCCCCCTGGTTCAGACTCCACCCCTCCTGATTTCCCTGCACCTGTTCCCGTTTTCTACCCCTATAAGTACCGGTTTGTTAGAAGCGACCAGTGCGAAGTATTGCCATGTTCTTTCCATGTGTGCTGAGCGGTCATTCTGTTTGCTACTCCGGTTACCGACCTGTTTTGTATTACGGCTATTGTGTGTGCTTTATCCTTGTTGGTTTCGTCACTCGTTTCGGACTGATTCCTCATTTTGAGCCACGCTTGTCTTGCGACTAAGAGTTTGGAACAACCTCTAACAATAAACAAGATTCTTCGTTTGCCATCTGCACGCGTCGGCGCCCTGACCGCAATGTTACAGTAGGATTATGTTCAGGAGCCATCGGAAGGCGGTTACACGTTTAAGCTCACAGTAACCTGTCTAACGGAACGACCTCTCCAGCCAATTTATGCAGTTGCAGCCAATACATTACTTGACACAAAAGAAAAAAAAGAAAAATCCTTTCTATCCGACAGCAAGAGTCAGAAGAGTGCTTTGATTATACATCTAAATCAGGCATTGTTTCAGACAACCAATAACAGCTGGAACCTGTCACTTGGAGATGAATGATGTCGATTTTCTTTCCCTGTAGAATACTAAACGTCTTGCTTAAGATGCTTGGTACTGGTAATGGCCTTGTTGGTTGAAGAAAAGCACCACAGGAGAAGTGGGCTGGATCAAACCTTACAATTTTCAGTCGAACCGGATTAAAACAAAGCCTTAATAACAAATTTGCAATTTTTACTATATACTGATATAACCCAGTTTACTTTGTAGTTCTTATTTTGAATATATTTTACTAGTGGCAAAAAAAGTACTTTAGTCAGTAGATGAAGTTAGAATGCATTCTGGGCTAATAACTTCACAAGGGATTTCATATTCAGTGTGCAGAAAATACTGTATGTGCACATTAAGTAATTTATGTACTTTGAAAGAAATAATATGATTTTGTTCTGGTACTTTACCAGCTTGATGGAAAGATTTGAAGTGTATAAGAATCCATTTACATGGAGATCTAGTGCTTGTAAAAATGAATCAGTCCTGAAGGGCTCTCCATCACTGCAATTATCTGATTTAGAAAGATCTGTTATTCCTAGCAGAATTGCCCCAAAATTTGAGAGCGTGCAATAATGTGACAGCAGAACAATGTTAACAATCGTGTTGTTTTAAATTTAAAAGACACTTATTTTCACTGGGATTCTTGCACACAAGCAAAGATGTTTTGGTTTACATTTACGCAGAAACTTGCAGGTATACACTAGAAAGGCTCCTGCTGTTTTCCAATTAATCAGTGTCAGAACCAGTCAGTCTTAAGTTCTTCAGAAATTCAATTATTATTCATATTTTGTGGTATCACTGACAAGAAGGATCCTTTGATAAAACTTCTTTGTGAACGTATGTTAAACATTACAGCTCCTTTGATATCAACTAACAGATCCCTGGTTCTTGCACCTTAGAGACATGCATGTCTTTGTTTTCTGGACTCATTTATGTAATTCCTTGGTGTCTCATGTCTAATTTACTCATTCCGAATCAAGACAGTGCTGACTTAATTCTACAGAGGAAAGCATAGTGGTTTTAGCACTGTCAATGAATATCCCATTCATTGCTTAGGATGTTGTCCACAAAATAACAGTTATTTTTCTTTTACTGTTAGGCTACCACTGTTCTGCCTGATGGTAGTCTTATATATATATATATAAAGGGAATTATTTGGTTTTCACCCACACATCAGCTGATTCACATGATCTTAAAATCACAAATTATATCAGAGCCATACAGCAAATGTGATTACTTTATTGAGCAGTGAGTTAGGACAGTTAATGTCGCTTTTTAGTTCTTTGCTCACAGTAGTTGCTTTAGTGGTTGAGTAGAAGAGTTCAATTTATATTGAATCAGTGACATATTCTGTGGAATTTGGATCTAAGATTTCACCCCTGAACAAAGTAACTCTTTTAGCAAATGCAGCCATGGTTGCTGATGGGGGTAATGAAGACACCAGGAACAATTCCATTATGCCGTGTTTGCTACAACACAACACGGGGGCAGGGAGGACGCAGGGAAACGTTGTCCCAGAAGGAGTGCCGTAAAGTCAGCGGTGGATGGTGCCCACCCTAGTGCTGCCACACACAAGTTGTTTTATCACTGGAGAGCAATTTACTTTACCCAAGTCACATATGCAAATCAGTGATTTATAATTTCGTTGCTACTTCTGCTTTTGGGGGGCACCTTTGAATACTGTGACAAGCAACACTACTTTGGCTTTCAGTATCAACACCTGCCATATGTACTGCTCATTGTCTTAAATCAGCTGGTCCTTTATTACTGCAATATCACGTTCTCTTTCTCACTTATCCAACTGACACACCAAGTACTCACTCTCTTCCAATCTGAAGGTCCCAAGATACCTCTCCCAAGGTCCTTCCCCCTGAGCAAGGTACTCGCCCTAAACTGATACAGCAAGAAGACACTGTGGTGTAAAGGGATAATCCATTGTAAACAGCTTGCTGTTGCACGAGTCTCCTTGGATAAAAGCAACAGCTAAATAAATGCTAGCACAACTATTTACTTGTAATCAACACAGCACAGCTTTACTTTTTACCTTGATTTAATGTTTTCATCACCAACAAGACGGAGAGGGGCTAAAATAATAATTGGATTGCTTTCGATCCTGAATAAATTCTCCAATTTCTGCAGTAATGTCCTTTATGAACAGCAAGGTTAGTTACCTGAGCATATTTACTGGATTAACAGCCTTTCTGGTGTTGGGGAAATAAATTACACCATTTCATGAAGGAGGAACCACATGAGACTGATGTTATGTACCTCTTTTTTAACCTTATAAATCAGACTGCTCACAATCTATGCTTTGCCTTTGAATGGTGGGACATCTTCACATGGTAATTGAAAATGTGCAGGACTGCGAGCTGTGCTCCATCTCCCCTCAAAATCTCATTTGTGAAATTAATTTTGGTGTCACCCCTGCATTGTCTTTAATTTATCCCCTGCAATTCTTCATATTGCTCCCATAATGTAACTCTCCTCCAGACTCTTATGAGCCCATTATTGCAAGTTATCGGGATGGACTTCCCCACAGGGGAGTGGGTTAGCAGTACCATAATCAGACAGTTCTGAGGCCCCTAACAGTCATTACATGGAAATGATTTCTGATCGTTTAAGCCTGAACTACATTTAAGGCCTGGGTCTCTTAGGTATAAGGTGGCATGTTCTTATTAGAGGACAAAGAGATGGCACAATTACTTCAATTCACACTATCCTCAAGATAAGTGACCCTGAAGGTTCTATAAGAAAGAGTTGTGAGCGGAAATGTGGAATTCAGCACTGTGGTGTAAAGCTTGCATTACAAAAGGTCTAAGTGTTGCAAACAAAGGACTAAATGAGATTTTGGCAAAGAGGTAGTCAAATTAAATGCCCTAAGTGGCAGTAATTCTGAAGTGCAATCCTTGATGCTGTTCATACATTTAAGCAATATATATATATATATATATATACATATATATAATCTATATAATATATCTAATATATCTTATAATATATATATAATCACTTAATGCATATATATGTGTGTGTGTGTGTGTGTGTGTGTGTGTGTGTATTTATGCTATGAATTTCAAATTTGACACACAGCTAGATAAACACTGCCTTTTAGATATGTGTTTGGTAGTATTCAGCTGCAGCATTGTACAACCTATATAATTAAAAGCAAAACAGAAAGAAGTCAGCAGAGGTCAAAAGTTGCATATTAAGGATCATGACTGAAATAAGGGTCAAATCACAATGTAATTAACATTTTCTGGGGCTGGAGAATATATGCAGGACTATTACTGCATGCTCCATTCCACACTTGACTGACTGCTCATCCATCCATCCATCAGTCCCATGGAGAGATCAGCACCAATCGCTGTATTAAATTATTTATCCCGTACCTCATATCTTTTTTTTTCTTCCTCATTTTAAGCAAGTTGCATAAAAGCGGGAATTTCTATTTTAATTATTGGCATCAGGAGAGACACTTAGCAAACTATATAACAGCATGTTTGTCATGTTCATGCATTTCTATGCACAGCTTGTATTTCTCTCTTTTAACAAGTATGCACGGGCACACACACACACACACACACACACACACACACACACACACACACTCACTCACTCACTCACGGTGTGAATGCCGGGACAGGCGAAGTTCAGCCCACCAAACTGCGTCCCCTATGCAGTGAGTCTGCATTGCCTGCTGGCTTACAGCAAGTGAACAATTGGACTGCGTTATTATGCAGATCATCTCAGGATAGAGTGATTTAAGAAACAGATTATCTGGGTAAGTGTAACAGCTTAATACCTCTGGCCTGTTTGGCGTCGGAAGTGGTCTCGTGTTTTACCCAAGAGAGGCGCTTGTTCCAAGGTGTGAGGAAAAACAAGTGAGAAATTCACTGGGACGGTATCCACCGTGGGACAGCTGTGCTTGGCAAATTAATTCCGGCTATTGTAAATGAGAAGGGTAATTGCTTAAAATTAGGTTGCCACACAAATAGAGATTCATCATAATATAAATATGCATAGTGTCTACTGCAGGGGCCGAGCTGTGCAACAAACTCTCAAACACGAGAGGAGACGCACTGATAAAGCGCTAACACATCTGCTCTCTTCAGACTTAATATGTTTAAATGTAGTTCAATGACAGTTACTGAACCATTTGAGTCCTAATACAGACCAAAGACATCAAATAAGTTGGTTTGGCAAGTTTTGTTTTAATATCCATATATTCACAAACATGCAGTCGCAGCTATTTGTATTTTATTCCTATTTTTCATGCTGTAACAGACAAAAATATAAGCAGGTTTAATTAATGCATTCAGAAATAAACAGTTATCTGGTGAACAAAGTTCAAAGATGTCAGAAACGTCAGAACAGATGAAAACTACGAGGCGTGAGAAACGTTTGTGAATAATAAACACTTCTGATATTTGGTTTTCACTGACTAACTGTGATAACCGAAATAGAAAGGACTGCTGTTTAAGTGAAACTGTGAAATATTTAATTTGATTTGATTTTTGAGGAACTGAAGTGATTGAATGTCGGCAATGTGATAAAATGCAGTGCACGTGTCTTTTTCCGGGGTTATATCATTTCTCATTTTACGTTGATTGTGATATGTAACAAAACGTTGAGTTTGGTACAGGTGCTAAGTCACTTATCTTATCTTTACAGATGGGCCTCTAGGACCAAGGGGACTTGTCGAAGCCACCGAGATGTGCACCCAGGAGTGCCTGGTGCTTGGCCACTCAGACAACTGCTGGATGCCACCAGGCCTGGGATCGTACCAGCAGCCAAAATCCCCTATTTCTGCCTTTGCCAGTCAAAAGGAATGGGCTAAGGACAAGCTCCTGAACGGGCACTCCCTGACAAGAACCTGGAACAGTGACGGAAGCCGGGAGAAGTTTGGGGACCGCAAGCAGTTTGGGAGTGCCGAAGGGCATTTTACCAGCGGAAGCCACATGTCAGACATTCCACTTGCAAGCTTGAAGTCCTACAAAGAAACATCAGCTGTCGATAGCCCAAAGGAACACCAGCTATAAGAAAAGAAACGGAAAAGGAAAAAAGTTGACTGTATCTGTCGGGCACTTTGTTCGTACATATTTTCATTTAAACTGATGCTGTTGCTGTGTGATAGTAACAAAGTGTACCAAGTAGGCCTCTAGATTTGTGCTATTGCAGGAAGTATTCTGTACAATTCTACTTTTGTTGACCCTACAGAAGGTATAGTATTTTACAAAAAGTATATAACACTTGTTTTAGATAAATTGTTTATATAAAAACTCATGAGACTTTCAGAAAACTCAAATGTACATCCTGTGCACTTAAAAGAAAAAGGAAAAAAAAAAGTTTTGTGAATAAAAATGTATAACTAATAGATGGAACAGGATACAAAATCCAATGGTTGACCAATATCCAGATATTGTAAAGTGAATGTTATTGAGCTGGTTTGGGACTACAGTATATTAACCGATATTATCAAGGAACATTAAACTATAAGCCCATTTTGCTATTAACACTGTAAGTGAAAACTTGTTGAGTTAGTCATTGTTGCAGTGTTTGTAAATAGAACAAATACTAACCAGTTGTATGTGTCTGTAATAATCACATGGAATAAGACAGTGTTTCATGGTTATTGCTCATTTTAATTTCCGTTTCATCTTGCTTCTTTATTTAAACGTCTAGCCAAGACAGATGACATATTTAATTATAAGATGTGTAAAATGTTCCCAACACTCAAATGCTTGTGGAAAAAAAATGTTAAGACAAATCATGTAATGCACACGAAAATTACAAAATACCTGGCTTTAAAAAAAAAAAAAAAAAAAAAAAAAAAAATTGACAAAAGTAAAATGTTTCCCAGGTACTTTATCCAGTGGAAAATCAGAAGGAAGGATTTAGCAGCAATACATGCATTTGTAAAATAGTAAATGTGAGGATGATTTATTTAACAGTTTTATTATTGTAAAATACTTAACTGAAGTTTATTGTGCTTACAACCTCAATCATACGTTATATTATTCACTCTTGTTCATTTAAGCACAAAGCTTTTTTTCTTATTGTAATGACAGATTTCATGTACTGTGCCTTCATGACTTTAAACCAAGCATTTTGCTGATATGGTGATTAGGGAAATGACAGACAACAATAGAAAATGAAATATTGTTATTAAATGCCTTACTCAGCAAATGTTTGGCTAAAGCCAGGATAACATTCAAGCAGAATGAATTCATTAAGTCAAACATGGTCACAAAAGCATGTGCGGAGGACAAAACAAGAAAAAAATGAAAACAAATAAAATATGACAATTTTAAAGGCATGGCAGCCAGTTTTAGTGGTTTAAAAGCATGCGAAAAGAAACAGCTTTAAATTCAGTTTTTTTTGTTTTTTTTGGTTTGTTTTTTGTTTATGTTTACATATTTTGTTTATTTAGCAGACTTCACTTAAGAAATGTTCATTCTCTGGCACTTTCATGTTTATGTCACAGTTCTAAAAAAAGGATGGAGTGAATTGCAATATGTTTGTCAGTTGTGGGGGTGTTTAATATCATAGGTATTTAAACAGTTAATCATTGTTTCTGCTAAACAGGTATCCAGTTATTGCAATAAATGTTTTGAATATGTATGTGCTTTGTTCTGTGTCATTTATCATGCTGTACTGGACAGTCTGATTCCACGTGAGTTTTACTGGAGCCGTGACCTGCTAGTTATTTGCAGCAGCTAGAGTTGTTGAGACACGCAGGATCTAGCAATTTCATGTAGGAGGTAAATCCTTAAAAACTTCTAAAGTTGGATATATAACACACCTGACTAATGAAGTTAACAAAATTGCTGAAAACAGTTACCCCTAGAAGCTGTTTGTGTCAACCTGGCAAGTATGTGCACTGATGGCGACATCTCACCTTGGGTTAGTTACCATGGGAGTATCATCAGATTTATGGCACACATAACTACTGACATGATTTGAAGGACTTTGAAATATGATTCATCCCATTGTTAAAAATGTATTAGCATAGCATTCCTATGATATGCCATATGGTGCTTTTATCTTGGTGGTTTTCTGAGTAAATTAATTTCAGACCTGATGATTTCCCTCTTTGCAAGTTGTACCCAGAGTCCAGACTCATATGTGTCAGGCCAATCAGCCTGCAATTTGCCAGCATTTCAATAGACACTGAAATTTTCACAGCTTGAAGGATGGTAGGAATACAGATTAATCCTGTAGCCATGGAAATTCAGCCGCTGGAGTGAAATTTTTTTGTTTTTTTATTATAAGAAAATATCACTTGCATGTACTGTATATTGACATTGAATAAGCAGCCTACAATTAAGTAAAACTGAAGTTACCTCTACTTCTTGGTACAGACAAATTCCAAATCACAGCATACCATCGATGGAGTTTTTGTAAACCAGAAATCATTTCTTGTGGTCTAATATGCTATACATATATACATACTCTTTCCTGAGCTTCCATTTCCGATTTCAAAATAGATATAAATCTAGTACTGTGAATGGCAAAAGTCTAGAAAATCATGTGTATAAAATACTACAATATAACTGTAAGTTATTTGCATCCGAAAAATAGTTGAATGTTTATATTTCCTAAATATTATCAAATATTATGATTAAAAATATATATTTTTAAATTTTTCTCTGCAGTATTTTTGCATATTTTGTACATTTTTTTCTCGAATATTTTTGCTGCAGGTCGGTAAAATTTAAAATGTGTAAAATCAAAGTCTAAATTCAGGATGGACTGTAGTAAGAATGTATACTTTAACCAAGCAGAAAATCGAAAAGTTGTTGGTTTAAATAACATGTATCATTATTTTTTTATCTTAAAATCTACTATATAGTACATTTAGACAATGGTTTAGTGTGAATAAATCCATTAGTTCAGAAAATTATGATGCATTATTGCTTTAAATGCCAAATACAATGACACTATGATTAAATATAGGAAAAATCATGGTATTAGAAGGGCCATTAAGATTAAATTTGCTCTTCAAAACATCCTGCAGTTAAATCTTTAAACTAAACCATTGTACAAAAAACCCATGATATCATAAAAACTCCAGAAGCAAAATAAAGGAATATCAGTTCCTTTTTTTCTCACGATGCTCATAAAAGCCCATTTATAATCATGATTTTGGTGACTGGGCTGCCATCATTTATCTGACATCTTTTGCTCTTTTTGCAGCCTCCTCTCTAGCATTTCCCTGGCTGCACTGACTGTAGTAGTTTACTGTTAATGTCACTGGATGCTGTGACCGGGGACACACCTGACCAATCAGCGGGGCTGGTGACTTTTTTCACATCTTTTGGCTCTGTCAATAGAGGATAGCACAGGATCGGCACTGGGAGCCTGCTGTCACTTTTATCAAGATGCAGGCAAAGGGTAATGTCACTCTGACGGAAATGAGAAGTGGACACACAACTAAGCCATGTGAAGGTGCAGAACAAATGCAAATAAAGCATGTATTGCACTTCCTTCTTCTTCTTCTTCTTCTTCTTCTTCTTCTTCTTATTATTATTATTATTATTATTATTAATAATAATAATAATAATAATAATAATAATAATAATGTTGTTGTTGCTGCCATATTCCCTTATCCATTGTTATACCCGTGTTATAAACAAGTGCCATTTGTTGTTTAAAATCCATATAACCCTCAGTTTTGCAGGTCTTTCAGAGCTGCAGATACTTTTTACTTTTACTTTTTACTCTTACTGGTTTCATGCCTGTTATCTGTGGGTAAATGCTTGGTGTTTCCTCCATATTCATAGTAGATTTACTTGAAATATTTAAGCCTATACAGTAGAGTCAGTACAATTAGTTTAATTCACTACCAAACCCTTCAGCACCTTGTAAGTTGAGAGCAGTTTCTTACTGTGGCCTTTGTATGGAATGGGCAGCCAGTGAAGAGGTTAAAGAATTCGAGCGAAAGATCTGTGGGAGCCTTTGAAAATCCTGACTGTAGCATTTTGGGCAAGTCGAAAAAGCGGGGGGGACATGGGCAGCCAGACAGCAAGGAACTGCTGGAGTCAAGTCTGCTGGAAATGAAAACACCAACTAAGTCTCTTCAATCTAATCCACTAAAAAAGCACTTGTGTTCCTTGCGTTGAGTTGCGTTCCTCAGTTGCAGGAAGGAATGTTCAGCTACCACCCTCAATGTAATGGAGACACGCAGCAGTTAATCCAGAATTTGGATAATTTTTTGCAGACCAGTTGCGCAAGAACTAGGACGACTGGAGTCAGGGTCTTCTGTGATCAGAACATGACCATGTTATAAAATCAAATATTCAAAATTCATTCATTCATGACCTTACAAAACTAACATCATTCTATAATGTGTTAAGTTACCAACCCCCATTGTTCTGTTGGACTGTAGATCTCACTGATGTTCTAGAAATAGACAGTTGGTTCAAGCAGATGGAGGTCAGCTGAAGTCCACTTTCAGAGGGCAGATAGGTCTCACATACAGACCCTCTGCAAATGCAGGACTGTGCAACCCGTGCAAAGGATTTGGCTGCCTACATGCATTATTATTAAAACCGCCATCAAAGAAATTAAGTGCCAGGCTCAATGGTCCATTTAAGACTGTAAAGAGAATCAACCCTTCAGGGATCATTTGCAACTTCCATCACAATACCACATCTGTCCAACTATCCTTGTCAAATCTGTTCTTTTCCAGTAGTTTCCAGGACTCATCACCTGCATCCGTTCCTCCCCTAACTGATGCTGATGGCTTTGCACCTAGATCACTGTAAATATCATATATCATGCACTCTAAACATCATTAAACCATGCAGTTATCTGAAGCACTCGCACAAAACCAGTTTAGAAAAATGACGATACAACATATTACTATTTATGCAAAATATTCTGTAACATACACATTATTTTGTTTTTGTACATATATTTGTTTGATTCAGAATTATATATATTATGTGTTGCATGGTGGTCTGGCTGTTCTGATCTCCTCCCACAATTCAAAACCTTCCGCTTCAGGTTGATTTAATGACTCCAATTTGCCCTCTAATTTGCCCTTATTTTATTTTCCATTTGTTGTTTGCATGTCTGGTTACTTTGCAATGGACTGGCACCCTATATCATCTGTCTTTCAATTATTAAAGAAAATCATGCTTTCTATATACATATAGAGGTTGTATTTCTATAATGAAACAAAAAAAATGCTTGGACTTCTTCAAACCTCAGCAGTTATTGTCAATTTAATATTTTATCTTAAAGAACACTTCAGTGAAATAACACTTTAATTGATCCTTGCTCATTCCCAAAGCAAAGCTGATAAGAATATTAAGTATGGTATTATACTATCACCTGGTTTATATCCATAAGAACAGAGAGACTAAAGCTATGTGAAGAGAAAAGCTCTTTAAGACTTACATTCCAAAATCCTTGCCAATATTTCATACATGCTTTAGCTATATGGCATAACAGACATTATAAATAAATAGTTAAAGAAGGAAAGTTTGTTTAAATGTGACTCAACAACAAATATTTGCAACATGGATCATTTCCCACCTTCCCTGTAGTCTGATTTTACAGTACTGCAGAGGCTGTCATGAGCTAACAAAACAAAGATGTGAGCGAGAACAGGGCTGAATCACAGAAGGAAGCCAAGATAGAAGTATGGATGCTTCTGCTGATTCCTCAGGCAAAACTCGTCTGGGGCCAAAAGGTTTAAACGACAGCATGACATCCTGGAGTCTCCAGACTCAGAGAAAGTGAGCAGCAACAAATCAAAGACTCACTGTAAAATTCATTCATTTCTGGTGCTCTTAGTCACGTTTGAAAAAACATGAGTCATGCGAGAAGTGTGTCAGTGCAGTGATATAAATAAGGCAAATGAGTCTCTGGTTCAGTGCTTCTTTTAGCGGTGTGACTGCTGTAAGCAGTAGAACTATCTTAGTGTTGTGTATGATAAAGATATATGACAAGATAGTGGCATAGGATGGCCAGGAAGCTTCCGGTGGAATCAATTCAATAAGGATGTGCTGCTGCATGGTCACTGTGCCATGGATATAAGACTGTTTTATGATCAGTTTTCCAATCTTTCAGCTGCCAGCAGGATTGAAGACACAACATGGCATCAGTGATGACTTTAAAAATGATTATGGTCTTTAAAATAATGTTTACTTATTGTTATTATTTTTTAAAATCAAAACAATATGTCTTCTTTCCCACTGCCTAACATAACTGCAGTGAAAATTGCACTTGCAAGCGCCATATAAATGCAGAAATACACCGTAAATTTAAACTAAAATCAATACTGATTATTGTGGGTCCATTACAGTATTTAAAACTGTCAGCACAAGAAAGTGGATAAAAGCGATAAGAACTTTCTATTAAAATTTTGACATAATATCAGAGCATCAAAATTAATGAAGAAAAAAGTAAATATCCGTATGCTTACATCTTTACAGCATTTCATTAACTTCTCCAGTTTTTGTTTTATTTTTATAAAAATAATGAAATTTTGGTTCTACGGCACTGGCAGCTGAAACAGTTGCTTTAATTAGGCTTGACAGTACAAAAATCTGCAATATTTAAGTGTTTATTCCATAACACATTGGGGTAATTGATCAAAAATGTGCAAACATAGACAATGCAGGCTTAAAACCAGTGTAATATGGTGACATTTTATATTTTAAATGACACACAGAAAAAATGCTGATTTATTCATTTGTCTCCTGTAATCTCAGTGATATAATTCTTGTTTTTTCATTGTCATTTTCAAGTAAACAGTCACTGTATTTCACGTGTTCCAGTTAGTAAAACATGGAAATCATAGTAACCAGTGAGCAACGTGTTAATTTTATTTGTTGGTTTCTTTTTTGGATGAAACACTATAAATCACCTTTGAAACAGATCTGACCTTGTTTATGTTTCAGTACTATTTGTTTACAGTAGATTTGCAGGTTGGTCTGATAGATTTCAGTGTTATGTCTGGACTGTCAGGACAAAGAGACAAATAGAGAACAAAAGGGTGATGGGATAATTTATAATAATTCTGATAAGTAACAGAAGCATTCTGCTGGACAAGATTCAAGAAGTACTCCGGCACATGGCACTGTGCCTCACAGCGCCAGGGAGATGAGTTAGGATACGGGTGAAAATCTGCTTCTGTCTGCACGGAGCTTCAATTCTCCCAACCTGTTGATGTGGGCTTTAACCGCCCCCAGTCCAAAGACATGTGTTTCGCATGAACTAGCGACTCTAAATTGCTAGTAGTTAGTGTAGGATTAATAGGAAAAATAATAGTTTTTATCAGGGTATACAGACACCAATCCCTCAATCTACGAACATAATGAGCTCCTGAAAAATCATTTGTAAATGAAAAATTTGTGAATACTAAAGAAAAATCTAATTAACTTTAATTGTAATTATTGCTTAGTTGTGTGGATAATCCCACCATGCATTTTACATGTGAAATTCCACTCAGCTGCTTGCTATCACAGGGGATATGTTCATAAACTGAAATGGCAGTACTAAATTAAGCTACTTTAGACTTTATACTACTATTATAGCAAGTATTTGCAGATTGAGTAAACCAAGTGATGACTGTATCTGAGTGGTAATTCGAATAATTTATTTGTAAAAATAATCTCCGACATACTTTGTCTACAACTACTACTATTCAAAAATCAAAAATCAAGGATCAGTTATTGTTGAACACCCTGGCACTGCAGGTACACAAAGGAGCACAAAATGAAGGTCATTGGGTCCATGATACACAGAACGGGTAAGAAAATTTAGAGAATGAGTAATAAAAAGATAATACAAACATAAATACATTAATGATAAAAATCTATATATGTTAAGGTAAATATAATGTATAGATGAACAATAAATAAATACATACATACACATGTAGACATAAATTTAAACAAAACGCACAGATACATATTGTGGATGTCAGCAGTTAGGGGAAGTAGTTGTGGTAGTGATTGTGCATAAATTCAGCAGCTTGACAGCCTGTGGTAGAAAGCTGTTCTTCAGCCAGGTCCATAGTGATGTTATGAGCTCTCCTGGAAAACCCTTTGTTGTAGGTGGTCTGGATGGTGAGGAATGATGTCCGCGTGATTGACTGGGCGGTCTTCACTACCCACTGCAGAACAGAGGCAGTGCAGTTTCTGTACCAGACTGAGATGCAGGAGGTCAGGATATTCTCTATGGCACATTTGTAAAAGCTGGTTAGAATGGGGGTAGAAGCCTAGCTCTTCTCAGTTTCCTCAGGAAGTGGAGATGGTGTTGTGCCTTTTTCACCTGGTGGGTTGAGTTTTTTTCTAGGAGAGGGTGATGTGATGTGTATTCGCAGGAACTTTAAACTGTGCATCAGCTCCATTGCTGAACCACTGATACACAGAAGAGTATCAGCAACTCGAATCCTTCTGAAGTCAACAATCATCTCCTTGGTCTTGTGAACATTTGGAGATAAACTGTTGTCCTTTTACCAGGAAAAAAGCCAGTCCACCTCTCCTCTAAGGCTTGACTCATTTTGTTGGAGATGACGTTCTCAACATTTGTGTCATCAGCATACTTGATTATGTGGTTGCTGCTGTATTTGGCCATAGGTCATAGGTTTAGATGGTAAACAGCGGCGGGTTGAGCACACAGCCTTGTGGAATGCCAGTATTCAAATGCTAGTGTTCAGTGTTGCCCTGGATCCTCACAGTCCGTGGCCTGTTGGCCAGGAAGTCCAGGATTCAGTTACACAGAGGAGTGGGATGCAGGCCTTGATGTGGGACATGACTAGTCTCTCAAAGCACTTCATGATGACTGGGGTGAATGTAACATTTAATAAGGCAGGACACAGGTGATTTCTTGGCGACTGTGGGAATGATGGTGGTTTTGAAGCACTTGAGGACAACAGCCTGAGCCAGGAAGGTGTCCAAGATATCAGGGGGGACCTCCTCCAGTTTACTAGTGCACTCCTTTCACACATAACTGGAAAAACCATCTGGTCCTGCAGCTTTCCTTATGTTCACTCTAGCCAGAGTCCCCCCCTCTTCGAAATCTCAGTATGTTGACTCAGCCATGAGGAGGTGCTGTCTTCATGGAGGGAGTTGTGTAGAGACCCTTGAACTGAGGGTAGAAGTAATTCAGCTCATTTGGCAGAGACAAATTCCCATCATCAAACTGTTGTTGTTACTCTTGTAGTCAGTCAATGTCTGTATTGTCTGTTATGTTGTCTACAGAGTGCTCATGCATCCTTTGGGAGTTGGCTGCCTTGGGTTTCCTAATGCCGTTGGTCAAATTGTCCCTCGATGCTTTCAGGACAGATGTAAATGCAGCATTGTGGGCAGCACCAAGGTTTTCATTTGGTAAGATGGTGACAGAATTGATGGTCACAATATCATTCACATATTTGGTGATGTGTATTCCTCCACGTCCAGGTGGTTCCTCTAAGTACCACCTGTTTTGAACATGTTCAGTTCTGTATCACCAAAACAGTCCTGCAGCACTTCTCCTGCCCCCTCTTGTCCCCCCATGTCCTTACTTGCTTTGTGGTTGGTTTTACTCTTCTCAGAAGCAGTTGGTAGAGGGGTGTCAATAGCAGTGAGGTGTGGCCAGACCGTCCCTAGTGAGGGTGGGGTATGACACTGAGCACGTCGCAGTTGTTTATGTAACCAAGGTCCAGAATGTTCACACCTCTGGCAGGACAGTGGATATGTGGAATTTAGGAAGGGTTGTTTTTAAATTAGCCTGGTTAAAATCAGCAGCAACAATAAAAAGACGGTCACAATATGTGTTTTGGTCTCAAATGCAAGACTTAATCAGGCATGTCAAGTTTCAAAACACCATTAAGATTACAGTCACCTTCATTTGCCCGTTTAGGGTTGTCTTTTTAAAATGTGCTGGAATTCTGTTTAAGACCATTACTTCTGTATTTTTTATGGAATGTTAATAAAGGTCATAGACAAGGATTTAATCACAAAGGACTGGTCTTTCCTTACTATATTTTAAAACATTTGTAGCATAATTGCTGAACAAACTCTTAGCAGTTCTTCATACTGTGAAGACATGTTTTAACTTTTCGGGTTTGTATATAAAATGTGATGCCCAGAATGCCGTGGTATGTATAGCTTTCATTTTTGTATTAAATTGATTTTTTGAGGAGGAAAACCTGCTGTGAGTTATTTGACAAACACATCGTTGCAAGATTTCTCATTCCATCTTACTCATGAATTGCAGTGCTAAAACAAATTTATATAATGTGATATCGCAGTATGCTGCCTGAAATAACGGCAGGAAAAATGCAATATTTGCATGACAGTAGCCAGACTTCCCTAACTGAGGTATGAGGAACTAATAAAATGAGAAAATACTACTTCCATCATATTAACATACTGATGAAATCAATAGGTTACAGCAAAATTTGTTACAGTGGTTAGTAAAAATGAAAATTACAGCTATTTGAACAGGCCTTTAATACTCTTTATAGAAATTAGGCTACTATGTGCTTTACAGAAATTGCAATATATGTATATATTCTTAATACCAATCAGATTAATGTATACCCTAATTTATATGTAAATTAGCATATTGAGAGAGAGAGAGAGAGAGAGAGAGAGAGAGAATTGATTTAATGTCCTTTTTGCTATTAATTCTTCTATGGCTGTTTTACTTTGGTCAAAATATTGGTATCTGTGTGTTGCAAGGTAAGGCTTGATAAGTGTTGAGAATATAAATGCATACAGACATCCTTTAAAGTCATTTATAAAAAAAAAAAAAAATTACCATAACATTCCACAATTTAAAATGGATATTTGTCAAATTCACAGTATGGAAAACATCTGTGCAAGGTTTATGCTCTACTGCTTGCCTTTTTGCATCTCAAAACATTATTTATTGGCTTTGTAGTTTCCATGAAAAAAAAAATCACATCATTATCAATTTAATTTTTTCCTATATTTCAACATTTTTTTAAGCCTAGGAATGCATTCACTGATGACAAAGATTGTGACTTCCTCTCCAAAATGTAGCCATAATAAAGAGGGAAACAAATGGTCTTCCACTGTCAACTGGGCTCACTTGACTGACAAAAATAACAAAGGGCCAATCAGCCTTTCAGCAAAAAAGCAGCACTTGCTTCTATCTAAATACACCACCTAAGAGCGACTTAACCGAACCAGTCCTCTTTCTCCTTGTTTATAAAGCAAAACATACTTTCTTTTTCAAAAACAACTTGCAATTATAATATGCTAAGCTTAATTTCCATGAAAGGGCACCGCCAATAAAAAATGAGGCGAGCTGTAGTCCAAGGTCAATTTAGTAAAAGGTGAGAGGGGAGAAAGTAGATGTTCTATTGATGGTGTTCTAATTACTACTACAGGAAACTAAATCTCTTTGGGTTTCCCCTTTGACAATGTTGGTTAACTTACTGCAGTCGTTCGTCTGATATAGATTTGCTAAGTGTTTGTGCAGTCTTGCTGCTTATTATTCCATTTGTTTTCCCCATTTCAGGTAATACCAGGTGCATCTAGAGTAAGATTATAAACATAAATGCTTTATTGCTATTTAATATTCAGCTAATGACTATATGAAAGGCAAACTTACGATGTCAGATACACTGCAGTAAACTGCTTATAACTATCTAGCCATCCAGACAACACAGGTTTTTTTTTTGTTTTGTTTTTTTTTTTAATTCATGCATAGTTTGGTTAATATCGATTATAGAGATAAATTGACAGGTGCATTATTGGCCTTTTGTTTTTGAATAAATGGAGCCTCTGGATTTTTTTTGAATTAATAATTGTATTAGATATTTGGCTGTATTCTGCTATACTGTATGCAGTATCTAGAAAAATGAGTCTTTACGTGTGTATACTGAACAGCCACAAGTGTAATATCGGTAGATCCGTGAACACTCAGTAAATCCCCCCAGTAATGCCTTAAAATCAGTCTCATAAGATTAGGTTTTAAGGTGTCATATTAAAATGACATAACATATGTGAAGCACTGAACCTGGCTTTTTGCCCACAAAAAGCCTGTAGTGTTTATTCAGCTGTCCACATTTCATTACTGGGAGCAAAGAAATGTAGTTCTCATTTAAGATGTTTTCTTATTTAGATACAACAAATTACCAGGAAGCCCTGTCATTTACTGTGATAACCTTGGAGACATATGATATCCATCACATAAATGAATGGGTGGCAACAGTGAGACACTTTTCTACACCCCCTCTGTCCACAAAGTGCAGTGCAGGTGACACTTCCCCTCTGTGTCCCTTCTTTTCTTTTCATTTTTTGTCCCACTGCTAACAATAAGAAAGACGTGACTAAGCTGACGACGGCAAATCTGGGTTTACAAAATGAATAAACGTCTCAGTCAGCAGTGATCCGGACTTAAAACAGTGCTGACACTTTTGGTAAGAACTGCTAAACATGTACACATCAAAAAATTGTAATACTATGTGAAAAATGTCAGCTCCGTGACAGCTGACACATTTGACAGCATTGACAGCAAGTATTGGTGAGCACTAGCCCGGTTAAAGCATTTTATACATTTTGCCCCTTTTTTCTTCTCTCCACAGGCTCCACTGCAAACTTCTCTTGGAGTTTCTGATAAGCAAGAAAGATTACAAAACTACTGGTAGAGTAGCAGGTATCACAGTGGTTCGGTCTGTTGCCTTGTTACTGCAGGACCTGGGTTTGACTCCCCTGGATCCGCTGCAGCGCCCTTGAGCAGATTATTTACCCTGAACAGTTACAGTAAAAATGACATTGCAGTCTAAATAGTAGTAAAATATAACTGCATATATTTTAGTTTACAAACTGAAGAACCGAAGGTGTTTTGAGCAAAGGTGTCACATCAATGAATAAATATTAATAAAAAAGGCAAATATCATGCTACCAACTACAATATTTGATTTACTTTATATAGTATTATCCACACTATTGAAATATCATTATACCTTATTTTCTGGGAGCTGATATGGCATTTGCTTTTCCACAATGTGCTATTAATTTTATTACTATAGTATTTATTAAATTAGACATTGTTTGAATCTGCTCACACCGGCAAAATCTTATTCTTTTATGAGTATTCATTCCTTTTGTAGGATCAAAATAAGAGAACCTTTAAAGACAGTAAGATTGTACTCTATCTTATTGAAGAGGCCAGTGTGCAGGCCAGCGCTGTGTTGTTGTGAAACACAGCGATTGTTATAAATAATGAGCATAATGAAGCATGAAATAATGCTAAGATATGCAACCTCTAAACTTGTCTGACACCAGCTTGTGTCTGTCCTCTCTGCCAGGTGGAGACTTACCATCTGGCCAAGACCATTAATTGTGACATGACTTCATGGCTGCCATACTAACCTTAGCGGAGCAAGAAAGCTTCAGGACAATTAGGTGCTACGCCTCTTCACCTGAAACAACCTGCACTGTATACGCATGCATTATTTTCTCCGCCCGGTTAATGTACGGCTGTTCTGCACTTGAAAGCCAAACAGTAACAAAGTTCCGAGATTTTGGAGCACATTAGCAAGGCAACAATAGGACGTGTTGTGTGACATTTCGGTCCCCTGGCTTGGCTTATATGTAAGGCACTAATTAGGAGAGAAAACCCTGTCAAACTGCTGCACCAAGGAGGAAATTCAGCAGCTTGCAAAGGAGTAGTACAACCTCATATATCTTCAGCTGCAAAGTTACACGAGACAGCTTGCTGTCAGGAATTAAACAATATGTAAATCAGTGCTAAATGAATCAAGGTCTTAATGACAGAACAAGACCTTGGACGCTGTAAGTGAAATTCAAGGTTATTTCTTTTTTAGCCTGTGTGTGTGTGTGTGTGTGTGTGTGTGTGTGTGTGTATCCCCAGAGTTTAAATTAAATACGCTTGTCCATAATCTTTTCATCCAAAGCTTTGCTTTTACAACTCTCAAAAATGTGTACCAAAAATTCACTACAAATTGAAAACATACTCTTCCGACTTCAAAAAAAAATGCAGAACGTTCAAGTGAAAACTTTCAGTTTGCATGGGAATCCAGGTAAGGGGATGGAGAGCATTAGCAACGTGAAAGTATGGCCACACGAGAGTGGGGCATTATGGGAGGGGGATGCAATTGCAGAGACGCTTCTGTCAGGCGTTTTGGGTGTGTTACTTAACCAAACAACGTTTTGTGCGTTATTGCTATTATCTGCCCCATTCTATTAACTGAAAATGTTTTCTAAGAAAGTGGAAAACATTGTGAGGAAATCTTTTGTGAACTGTTTTATTGGTTTCTGAAAGTGTTTTAGTAAAATTTGAGGAAATTGGTTGGAGACTAGGAGTTTGCCATCAAACAGATTTTCAGGCATGGATTAGATTCAGATAGCAAAAAATAACTGCATTTTGAAATTCGTATCAAACATCCTGTTTGTTTCTTTGTTTCTTTAACAACGTTACTTTTACATACATAAACGTTTTATGTTCTGCTATAAAGTATTCCGGCAGTTTAGTTAAATGATTATTCATGCCTTCACATATATGAGTCAATCCACCAATATATGTCAGAGTATTGACCTGCCACATGTGATAAACTGCTTTTATTTATTTAAATTCCAAGATATATAAAAACCATGAGAGCTAAATTAGTAAAGCCCCCCATACCTCCTGGGAGGATGAATGAAATGGTTTGGGACAACACTCCTTCAGCCCAAAGCTCATTCCCCTACTAAAGCCACGACAATGACATCCTTGCTAAATGAACTTGGCAGCCGATGACACCATGGAATACATTGATCATTACTGGCCATGATCATGTGGTCTGACTTCCCAGAATGAGCCAGACAATGAGGAAGACACACCACTAGTGTAATGATGCAAAACACTATGCAAATGTTTTGCATTTGTGTCTTTCAACTTGCAAGTGACTTTGCAGTTCACTGTCTACCTGTGCTTTGACTTTCTGCCATTGTCAGTGCAAAAATCTAAAAACAAAATCGCTGCGGGATTAATAAATTCAATTATGATGATATCTAGTTTTGATAAATGGAAATGATTTTTTTTCATGTCTTTCTTCAAAAATCAAAGTAGACTTAGTTAAAAAAGAAAAGAAAGCAGCAACAGAGTAACATTATTTCTTCAAAGATGCCCCCTGCAATGTCACAGTGTCGTACTGATAAATGTCTGATGGAGGCATGTAAAATTGCTCCAGACAATTACAAGCAAACCATTGTTATGTGGTAGATTTTCCTGATATAATAGGCACAACCTTATTAATGTGTTAATGAGATTTTTTTTGTCTAATATGCAAATTACTTTCTTCAACAACCACTCATGAGTTACAGACATCAAGAAGTGCCCACCACATTCTATTAAAAGAACTTCTTTTAAAATTATATATACAAACTCCAGGATGATGTGAAAGATTGCTCATGAGGCTACTGCTATTGCTTCCACCTTTTCACCTCTGCTGAGACTCAGAATTGATTATAACCAGGAGTGATGAGATTGTGGAAGGTAGAAGTATATGGTCAACAACACACAATGACATAAATATAATACAGAAATTCAGTTTGAAGTGCTAGGATGTTCAATGGGTACCTCATCACAGTCAGCCAGTGAGTCTGACAAACATGCAGGGGTGATGCTTCTGGACCACACAGTACCATCCCTAGTGCCACAGTGAACCTATTCCTGATCAGCAGTTAAAATTATTGGCATCAGTGTGAATTACTGTTCTAATTATTTGATGCAGAAACTCATTTAAAAGACCCCTGGTGGTATTCATCAAAATCATTGTTAAAATACCTAAGTGCCACATTTCATCTATTTAAACTGATAAATCAAAAAAATTTAATTGTAGCACTATTCCTACTACTACTACTACTACTGCAACCTACTGTATGAAAACTTTTACAGTTTAGTTCCTATATGTGTGTTTTTAGTTGGTGTATATTAGAGTAGTTAAGAAAAGACTTTCTTCTGTTTTTTTTGCCACCATTCTTTTCTGGGATTGATGTCGATACATTGTTTGTTATTATTTATTTATTTATTTATTTATTTTTTGCGCAATAGAATAGGTAGTGGGACACATCTATTAGCACAACTATTATATTTATACATATTCACTGTGTATCTGTCACTAATCATCCTCATGGTAAAACCTGCCCAAAATATCCCTTGGTTTATTTCCTGTGATGTTAAACATATACAGTACTGTTGAAAAGTCTTAGGGACCTGTGGGAAAAATGATAAAGCGAGGATGGTTCCAAAAATAATGCCATGAATCAATAAACCTTCTAAAACCTTCTAAAAAGTGCAGTAGACAAAAAAACCTCAATCAGATCAATATTTGGTGGGACCACCCTTTGCCTTTAAAACACCATCAATTCTTTTATGCAAACTTGCATGCAGTTTAAGGTAGAAGTTGGTAGGTTCTTCCAAACATTTTGAGGAACTGGCCACAGTTCTTCTGCAGACTTTGACTGTCTCTGCATGTACTCCCAGACTGACTTGATCATGTTGAGATCAGGGCTCTGTGGGGACCATACCATCTGTTGCAGGATTCCTTCTTTTTCCTGAAGATAGTTCTGTATGACTGAGATCTGGTGTTTGAGGTCATTCTCAGGCTGCAGAAAGAATCTGGGACCAATCAGAAACCTCCCTGACGGTAGATAAGAATCTACCTGTACTTCTCAACAGACACTGAAGTTGGATGCCTAAGACTTTTGCACAGTACTGTACATTCAACATCTTACTTTTTATCATGCATGTGCAGCCTCTTCACTCAGATATATAAAACTCAATAAATGAATTATTACACATCTTTACAATTAAACTGCATCTCCGAACAGCAATATGATGAGCAGCTGGGGGGCAGGGGAGAGCTATCGTAGGCCTTTACATCAGAAACCACCTCCAATTAAAAATTTGTGCATCTGACCAGACTCCTTGGACCCCTTCTGCTCCAAACAAGTGTGATGACAGTCAACAAGCAAACTGAGCAGCAGGCCTTCAAATGAACAACAGCATGCAAGGTTATCATCCCCTTCCCACCTTGTTTTGAGAGTGCTAATTAAAAGAGAAGATCACAGTGGTGACCTTGCCACAACTTAACCTGCTCAAGTGCACCTGATCATTTGGCATATAATATAGATACACAGACACAGGAATTCATTTTTTTTTTTTTTTTAAAGGACAAAAGTAACTTTCTGGCAGATATTTTGTCACTTTGTTTCACAACCGAGTTCGGTCAGGTTAACACGAACCTATCAACATTTCCCTCACTGGAACTAAAGAAGGACATTAGAAAACCACAGACTGCAAACTCTGTGAACAAGGAAAAGGCCTATAAATGCCATTTTAAAATACAGCAAAATGAATAAATTAATTAACAGCGCATTTTGCATTTCGTACTGTAAACTTCTCAAATGTTCTTTAATAGCTTCTTATCGGCTTCATGGACAACAGCTCAGTTTACACACACATGAATATTTTGAGCTGACACACACACACACACACTCTGTATAAATAAAGCAGCTACGTGGAAGAAAAATGCATGACAATGTGCTGAATTCTAGATGTATTAAATGTGTTTCTTTTTTCTGGCTCTGTCAGCAAAGACACAGGACATGAGCACACACTATAAAACAGATTAGACAAAGGCTTTACAAAAATACACACTCATTTGCACCTGCTGATCTTTCTTGTAAGGTAAACCTCAGACTTCCATTCAAACCAACCCTAAAATTTCCGTCACAGGGCAAGGAATTAGAAGTGTGCATTTATTGTTTCCGACCTTTCAAAAAAGTATTCGATTACATTGAATTATTGGAGATAATTGTGGAAAAATTTTTGGTTAAAGATGAAAAAATGCTTCACCGGTACCTTAAAACAAAATAATCAGTTTATACATCAAATATTTGGATAGTTGGGTTTGTTTCATTATTTCTAATGAAAAATTTCAGTCAATAGGGCATTGAAACTGTTGAGAAGTCATTTTGAATACTGTAATGAAAAGTGAAAACAGGAACATAATTATTGTATCCAGTAAAGGCTATAGTCCAAAAAAAAACCTAAGCTTCTTATACGCTTATGTAAATGAACTTTCCGGGCCCCCTTTTTTTTGTAATGGAAGTGACAAAGTTGTTATTCATTTTGGTTTGTGGAATCTCCAGAGTTTAAGAATCTTGCCATAATAAGACAACTTAGATAAAATAATTGCATTCTTCAAATGTTCACAGCTAACAGCGGAAATTAAATAGCTTATCTTTTAGGCTTTGAAAAACTCCTCAATACTGAAAGTGTGTGATATTGCAGTTTGCAAGGTCCTGCATAAAACAGCTTAATATTAATATTGGGCTAGATGGGGAAAGAAGAAAAATGCAGTGTAAGGCCACCACATATTCAAAAGATGTTTTTTTCATCACTAGACAAGACACTAACCATAGAAGATTCGTGCTGAGTTTTCTAGAGTCAGTCAAATTCTGCCTCATGGCTGTAGTTCATAAACTCAAGTGGTTAATTTAAGCATCAGTGAGAACAAGAATGGCCAGCTTTGAGTGCTATTGAGTGCTTCTGACTTTCAGGAGAAAAAGAAAAAACCATGCTCTTGCTCTTCAAACACACTTGAAATTGACATCCAGAAATCTGACATAACTTTTGGTTTGCGGAGGCATGTTGCGTAGTTTATTTAAATAATCATAAAAAATACTGCAACACTGGAGAGTTTCGAGAGCCTCCGATGGAGAGAAACAATACGGGGCTTGTCTGCTGGGCTTCTGAGAGGACCTAAATTTCTGCTTGAAGAGGGCATCGCGGCATAACATAGTGACACAAGAGCCAACATCTATTAAAATCAGCTCCTTGAAATGTGAGATTGGTGGAGAGCCACTGTGGGTGTAGGTTACTGTGATTTGTCCCCGTTCTGAGTGCTAATAGGTGACTACGTTTATTTCATGTCAGACAATGAGGATCCTGTGCAACCATTCAGATAAACACTGCTCTTGAAGTAGATCTGACTATCTGATTCCAAACATTCCACATGCATATTAAAAATCTGATTCATATTCCCTGATCATTTCATGTCATCCTTTACAGAAATATTACTAGTGTATTTGCTCTCCCTAGGAAACCTTGAAACAACAGAGAGCGCTCATACAATAGAGAACCTCCCTGCTGTTACTTTAAATATTAACTGATACCCGGACTCATGTGAGTTGGCAAGAATAGTATAAAGAAAAAAAATCAAAACAATTAAATGCAAAAACTGGGCTGCAATTCCCTCTGAAAAACTTTTTATAACCTCATAATGTGAGTACAAGACCGTACAGCTTTACAAATTCGACAATGTCACAATATTTTGCTTTCTTTTTTCATAGCTTTGTATAGGCAACACCTGATAGACATGACTTCAAAACCTTTGAAATAAATAGTATTATGAGTATGTTTACATATTTTATGAAAAAAGAAAGAAAAATAAAAGCAGCTAGAGTAAAGGGGAGAAAATGGCAGCATATAGAGGTGAAGGAGACGCACTGGTACACAGTTGAAGTGACATGTAGCAGTGGCTCTTTGCAGCTTTGTCAGTTCCTCTGCTTCCCGGTGCGGATTCCTGCATTTCAGCAGGGCTGGACATTTCATCCTGAGATGGAACCTGCGCCCTTGCATGGCTGGGAGGCAAACGCAATGGTCATCAATATCTAAAATGCTGCCAGAAAACCATTTGGGACACTCAAAAATAAAACAAAAAATACCTGCACTTAAAATTCTGTAAAATGCTCCAATTCTGTCTTTTTTTTGTAACTGACCAGTTGTAGCATACGGTTTAGCACACTTTACAAGCAGCCGGAAATGATTAAAACTCATTGCTTTCTTCCATCACGCACGACATTTATAATATTATTTTAAAAGTAAAAACTGACTTTAACTGTTCTTATGCTTAAGTGTTTTTGAGTGGGTTCAGTAACAGCTATTGAGCTGGAATGATGACAGCAATGCAGTCATTGTTGCCAAATTATACATTTTAAAATGGAATCACTGAAGGTGTCGTGCTTTAATAGATTAAAGAATCTGTGTAGATCCCCTGCTAAATATGATCACTTTTTACTGCTTCAGAGTTTTCCAGTCCTCTAGGTTACAAGGCAGCCAGATCTGATTCCATTGTTATGTGAACAGACTATAACCATTTTGTTAGATTCTGCCATCTGGACTAGACTTGACAGTGAACTGCATCTCCAAAGACAACTTATTAACTTCTATCAGCTGATAGATCCAATAGGAGTAACTCTTTAAAGGCTAAGCCTACCAGCACAATCAGCAGAGAACTGGAAAAAATATAGTGCTAAACCATCAATACATGTCAGTTTAAAAAAAGGATGGAAAAAATAACCCCGGGTTTGTAGTCAATGTGAAAACAAAAAAGTCACACCGGTACAATTGAGTTTAAGGCATATTCGGCAACGTTGGTATGTCCGCCTCCTGCAGTGTGCATCAATTCCATTACCATTTTCCAGGTAGCCATATCTCCTCTGAACAAATAGCAGTGCCTGCTCATGTTCTTTGCTGCTTTCTATGCGTAAGTCTTTGTTTTTTTTTAATGATTTTGTATTCTTTCTGTAGACCAGAGACATGCAAGTGAAGTACCTGAGAGCAAAATAATAATTCAGATGTTTGCCTGTTTGAACTTGGGTTCCGTGGTTTCCATGGAGGTCATGTAAATGGTCACGTCAATTAACCTTTGCCTTTTTTCACTCATGTTTTTGGATTGTGGAAGGAAATCCACAGGGAGATCATGCATATTCCAGACGGACGGAGGCAGACCTGAAAGTCTGAAGCCACTGTCCAGTCACTGTGATGCAGCAGCGCCACTTGCTTTGCTACCATGCTGCTACTTACGGCTAAAGAGGGAAAAAAATGTATTCGAGACAAGGCAAAAGAAAGGGGGAAAAAACCCTTGCCATTTAATAAATATATAACATTTCTTATGATAAATAGTCTGTATTTTCCCACAAGTCACTGACAGATGTTCTCTTCAGTTGTTCCAAAATGTTTTTTTTTTTTTTGGCAAGGTTGCTCCTTAACTCCATCAGTTTCTTGCCCGTACACCAGTTTTAAAATAATTTCTTAACAACTACCTTGAACTTAGGACAATTCTGCATTTAATTAGGGCTCAAAATGCGGGCACATCTTTCTTTTCTACAAAAAAGGCCGTGCAGTGGACCAACAGATGGTTGCATTGCAGAGACAGTTGAAATTAATTTGCTTATTCAACGTTTGCTGCTGTGTTAAAACGGAGACATTATAGCTGCATGTTGCCAGGACATTGGCAAAGTTGGCGAAAGCGAGCCTGAAACTGTGTCCCTAGGCCCACATAAAAAGTAAGCCGGAACTAGTGCTATATTAATGGGTACTTTATAAGTCTAAAGAAAATAAATGAAATATTTGTTGTGCTCATATTGACAGGCTATGGGTGTTTCAGTTATACATGTATTTGACCTAGAAGTAAACATTGTATAATAAAACAAGCAACTACAAAACTGGACCGACTCCCACACGTTACATGGATTTTTATCAGCCACAAGCTGTGGTCATTAGCTGAACATTCAGGTCTGAACTGAAGGCAGTTGAATTTGTGACTAGACTGAAAAGCAGTGTTTCTGACTTGTTTGGAAAGGCTGTGGAATCAGATCGCAGAGCACACAGTTTCAATCTCCACCTCACAATAACATTTCTTAAACTGCCATTGTTTGACAGTTTGTTTCACCAGTGTTTCACCACCTCTCATCGGCTGAGAGAACATGGTCCCAGCTTGTGTAACATTCACGATCAGAACGTAAAATGAAAATAAAAAAATTAAATACAACGAGTGATTCAGACAGTGACACCTAAACAATCAATTCCTAAAATGTACTTACTTTTTTATTATTATTTCACATGTTATTTTTTAAAGTCTTCTTTATTGGTAAGTCAGTATAAAATCAAATAAAGAGCTGCAAAAAAAAAGAACTGCGTGAAAGAGACACATTTCAATGGATGTTGTTTCACAAGAAATATATTAAAATATACTTAAAAGTTTCATAAATAGCAATAGGTTCTGGTCTCCTGTCTGTGAACCAGGACCTCCTCTGTGGGGGGCTATATGCAGAGTTCCTCAAACACAGCCGTGGCGTTTAGGCAAATTGAATTTGTAACCACAGTCCCAAGTTTTAAACTCAAATGTAAACTGCAACAGGACAAATTTTATGCACTGCAGTACTTTCTCAGTTCTCACATTGGCCTGGTTCACCTTGACAAACCCAAAATATTTATTTTTTTGCACTGAAACCATCACTAGTGTAAAAAAAAAATTAGAGACATAAATTGGTGACTTAACATTGAACATCATATCGTGTGCCTATTGCATTTTCTCATATATTTTTGGAATGAAGATAAGAACTAAAATACAGGATAAATAAGTGGAGCTTATCTCATTTCTCTATGGTAGTAGAATGTGACATCTGACCTCCACCCCTTATTATGGTTATGATGTTGAGAAGGGGGATACATATATCTGCTCTTCCCTGAGTGAGCTTTCACGAACAGACAAAACACTGTACAGAGGAGAAATACAATTTCACAGAACCGATAAACAAAAAGATCTAAAGTGCAAAGTTTCAATTGCACTGAGTCATTCTCAAGGTACAAAACATAGAAGAAGAAAACAAGGGTCTATCGAGGATCATATTGAATCTTGAAATCCTTCAGTTTAAACAATTTGTTCAATTGTAACCAAGTCAATTCAGCAGTGTTGTTAACCAGAGAGGGAAAAAAATCTTGATCTGTGTGCTATTTCAGGGATACCCAAGTCATTACATGGATATACTTTATACCATGATCTTTAAGTCATTACTGCCAATTTACGTCTAACAGGTGGCATTCTGTAACCCACGTGAATGTACGTGTCCTAGGGGTTCCAGGGTCCCTTTCTCTCGTTTTCCTGTGAAATCTTGTATGAATACAATAAAATATAACAAAATAAAACATTCATGTTGAAGATTAACAGCAATTAACTTGGAAAGAACATTTAGTTTTTCATCACCACATTCCAGTTCTTCCAGTTTTGTTTTTCTGGGGCATATTTAACAAAGCTCCTTACACACATAACACAAAGCCAGCACATAAATAATATATCCCAGTATATTTTCACTAGTAGGCTGCACCAAGCAGCAGATGTTTTGCAGCATTAAAAACACTTTTTTTCTATGTAAATGAGTTTATAACTACACGCTGAACAGATAGCATATTAGGAGATTACCAACTGTCATTGCGCTCAACATGGCAAGCAATGAATGCGGAAACTGCTAAATGTTTGGTTAAGGAAGGCCTATCTTTTCAAAACTTGTCATAAGCACAGTGCTTCTCCAAAAAATGCAATTTATTCATTTATTTCAGATTTACATTGCTTCAGGCTGTAAGAACAGTTCACATGTGTGAAGTTTAGATATATGAAATGCATTCACAAATTTAATCCTGTGTTTTGATAATGTTTGATGTTGTACAACTATATATAAATATATAATTTCAACTGTGTGATTTTTAGACGTTGGGTAGAAATAGCTTTCTTCCTCAAACATGTATGGTGACCTCCTACTAGTGCATAAGAGTGACATGTGACAACTTTCAAAGCCCTTAGTATCTCTCTTATCAGAAAGCACAGCTGGTAGTGGTGGTAAGGGGTTTCCATTTTCATCCCAGCATGCCTTTTGCATCTGCAAAATGGAAAACAGGAGTGCCGCATGCAGTTGAACTCTGAATAATTTAATACCTGTTAAATGTATTACGACTAGCTGTCATGTATCTTCTTAGGACCACAAAACCAACCTTTTTTTAAATTATTTATTAGCACAATAGCATGTGGTAAATACCTAGTAAGGTCTCTGAACTCAACAAACACTGATAAAGTGTACAATTTCTTGTAGAATTTGGACGGACAAAAAATTTATACAAAAGGCTGATTTAGTTTCTCAAATGACGTCAAAGACTGAGTTTTGTGTTGCCATATTATTTATAAATAGAAATGTAGGAATTATGACTGACAGCACTTAGTGATGTAAGTTGATCTTTTTTTATTGCAGTCTTGCTATTCATAATAACATGGATTTGGAATTGAGTTTTACTGCTACCACTGTAACCGTGACCTTACAAACACAACAATTAAACTTTAAATCTATGTTGATGTTTAATTTTAATTATATCTTCATTGCATGCCAGACCTTGGCTATGCAGACTCCACACCTTCACCAGCAGCTTTGCTTGTAAATCCTTCATTATGAAGAAAGGAGCTCCAGGTACAACCAGCTGAAAGGGACTATATTAAAAGGAAGAAATATGGAGAGAAGAGAGTTTTGAGGGGAAGAGACTTGTCACAACCCGTGGGAACAATTTCCTTGTCTCCTAGCAGGGGTTCTCACACTGAACAGCGTAGCACCTCTGGTACATCTGTCCTCAATCATACAATCAGGACTGGCATTAAATAGAATCTGTTTTCCAGTGAGCTTTGTGGAGTCTCCACTGGTGCTTGTGAGCCTCTCTGATTTGAGTTTGTGGTGCCCCTTGTTTGCTCTGTGGCTGCTCCTGTCCACAGCCCATTGATCCTTGTGTGTTTGACCTACCTGTTTCTTTCCCAAGTCTTCAGCCACTCAAGCCTCCATGCTCTCCTAGTCCCTGTGTGCCTGAGCCTTCTGTTTTTCCTTGCACTCAAGTTCATTGGTCTCCACAGCACCTAATCTTCACTTTCTACACTAATTCACCATAAATAAACTACACTTTAGGTCACACAACCGCCAGACTCCGTGCATTCATGACAAGATTTGTGAGCAATTTGACAGTTTCTCAAAATTCTCAGACAAGTTTGTGCTTATCATCGATGGTTTGAAAATGTGGCGAGAAGTGATTTGCTTCTGAGTCCTGTATTTTTGGTGTTTCATTTTTGGGCATTTTAAGTCAAAAAGCCATATCATTTGTTGATTAGTGTAGGTTTATTTAATAAAGTTAAATGGGGAAAAATGTGCAATTAAGCTGACACTTACTCCCTTGACAGCTTCTGAACAGCTCTTATAAACAGGAGTGCATGAAGCTCTGCTTGAGCGCAGTGATCCAGGTGTGCTGTGCTGGCAGTCATGCTGCAACCACTCGAGGAAGCCAGGTGGAGTTCACATGGATCATCTTTAAAGCCAGCGAGCCACGGACTGCCTGAGCAATATGTACCGAGGGAGTTTGGAACATCTATGATTATATGGTTTGAGTAAGAATCTGTAGCTGTCCTGTGAAATGGGACTGGATCATTGGCGAAGTAGGGAAATGTATTTTTCTCCCCTTTAACAGTGGATTCCCAACTTTCCTGCTGCTCCATAATTCACACACAACCCCAGTGCTATACAGACTGGAGGATATTGTTTTACCAGTGCATAAAATTTATAAAGATTTGATTGTTTTTTTGCTTATTTGCAAGCTCAGTTTTTCAAAAAATCACACAGAATCAAAAATGGAGGTGAAGCCTCCAACATCCTTCTTATGATTAAACGGTAAAAAAAATGAATCCTCAAGTTGATGCTAAGGGGTCTTGTAGTTTATGTCATCATGCATATGCCTATATTTTACAATGTTGCAGCGTTGTAAAGCCAATGATACCAAAATTGTAGACTTTCAGTCCATCTTGGTTTCAGTTAGAGAAAGAGAGAGAAAGCATGGAAGTAGGTTTTTGATTGTCATTAGGCTCAAGCCTCAGCGGTAATCTTAAGTTAGTTTTAAAACCCATTACTGTCATGCAGGAATGGAAACCGTGAACCTTAAAGCTGTTGTTTTTTTTTTTTTTTTTCGAAATAGAACATTCACTTTTTTAAATAAAGGATGAGATTATGCGAAGAATACTAATTACTACATAAATGTGCTTTTACAGCATTTCGCTGCACAATAGAGGCTACTTCAGCGTTGCACACTGAAATGACTACTCCTATCCTTGTAAAAATTTCAAGCAAGAAGTTCAGAAAACAAGAAAAATAATTGAATTTGATGTGGGATTTGCATGTGGAAACTGGAAGAGGCATGGAGTAATATACAGCCTACTTCCTCTCAAGCATCTATCGTACTGACCTTTGCTTTACCTAGCAACTTGATAATCATATTCCCTCAGCCCTGATGGGCCATGCTGTGGGATTATTGCAAAAGTACAGGGTTCTTGCTCCTCAGCTGATGTAATGCATGGCAAGTTCCTGATTAACCTCCGGACCCTGTCCTAATGTCTGAATTAGATGTGCAGAGTTGTTCTATAGGTCACACAGTCAGACAGATAAATAGAGATTTAACCATATTAGTTTTTAGCGTTAACTGCTGTGTTCCAAATTACATTGTACTTCAAATGATAATGGTATTTAGATTGCTGTTTCTGGACATTTGCTCTACTTCTTGGCTATTAGAATGCTTTCCGAAACATTGTGATTACTATGGTAGTCACATAGCAGGAAAAGGAAAAACCGAATCATCCTTTGTTATCCAAATCTAATTTGTTCCTCAAAATGTGTCTGATAAATCTTTGGATAGCGTAAGCCTGTATTCTGTAAGAAAAATAATACGCTCACAGCACATCAGAAGTCACCCAGTCAACTTCACAAATATCATTAAATCATTCTTAAACACCTGTATAACAGTCCACCAAGGTTTTCTCTGCAAGTTTTTCCACTTTCTTAGAAGACGCTTTTACATTTTAATGTAAAAAAGATGAGGACGCAAGCACAAGACAATCCTATTGGGAGAACAGCTGAGGCAAGACTGCAGCGCTCTCATTACCTTTCCAGGCTTGTTTCGGACCGTGTCCAGAAATCGCAGGGGACTTTCACACTGAATACTCCAGGGCTGGAATTAATGCTCTCATGTATTTCTCACATTTATCTTGATCAGTTCTGCCAAGGGTGAGTAATGAAAAAATCAGGGTTGTACTGAACATTTTGCATTTATTGTAAACACTTTTATAATTGTGCACTTTCTGTTGAAAGTGAATGAATGCATTTATCTGAAGAGCCGTCTTGGTAACTTTTACCACTAACTACTCCACTGCCAAAGGCCGTGGCCAACTACACTCAAGTCCCATGATGCCCCACATTTAACTTGCTAACATCCTTTCACCTGGACTTACACATAACCCACATGTTTGCTGGCACACTTTTAATTTTTGTTTTTTAAATTTATTTTTCAATGGCTTATTGATTTGGACAGGAAAATTTGATCGAGAGATTGGAGAGAGATTTCAGATAGAAATGGAGACATGCATCTTTTTTATTTCAAGACATTTGTCCTCATGGTTTGCTAAATTTTTTGTGCATTTCAGGAAGGTATTAGATTCTTAGTACTACTAAAGCTAAAGCTAATTTAGTAAACTAAGCTAAATGAAAGTATCAATTAGCAATTATTGCAGAAAATAAGTAAAATATTTTTTTCATCGATTGGTTTGGTTATGGTAAGCTTAGTGATTCCAGGATAGGCTCAACACCATCACGACTCTGATAAAGACAAGCATTTAATGAAAACAAGTGTCTTGATTGTATTTTCTGCTTGTTTTTCCAAATATTCTGTCAGTCTAAATCATGCACAGCTGATATTTCGTACTAGCTTTTATCCGAGATTTTCTTTTTACACAAGTTTCATCGCTGGGATCTAAACAAACAAACTAGAAAATCTGAAAAAGGCCTCTCTTTTTCTTTCAGTTAAGTTATGGCAAATAACCTTCCCCAAGAATTTTTCGGAAAGGTAAACTGAACATTTTGCATTTGGAAATAGCACGGCTAATCAGCAAGCCTCCTACCTCCAAAAAAGTCAAAACGGCTAGATCAAAAAACTTTAAAAGAAATAAAACGTAAGCACAGCTCCCTCTCTTCTAAATTGAGAGAGGATTTGCAAAGAGTCTGCTTGTGTTGCATTTGT
Organism: Arapaima gigas; assembly: GCA_900497675.1. NCBI lineage: Eukaryota > Metazoa > Chordata > Actinopteri > Osteoglossiformes > Osteoglossidae > Arapaima > Arapaima gigas. The sequence continues at coordinate 345,426 of UFQX01000160.1, read as the reverse complement.
ATATTCGTAAAACATTTAAAGGTCTCCTCTGATAGGGATGCAGTCAGATTACATAGAATGCTTACTGCTGACAGTAATATTTTTTTCAGCAGTAACATTTTTATTCATGTCCAATGTGAAGTCAAGGTTTTTTGGGAACTCTTCTGTAGGCGATTTTCTGCCTTTTCTTCTGAAAACAAAAAAGCGCTTTTAATTTTTCAACAGAACCATCTGAAGTATTCTGTACTTTTCTTCACTTTCCCAACTTTGCCGTCTTTATAAGAGAAGAGCTGGGTACTCTGTTAGTACCAGCATCTCTGGAAAAAACTAATGCTTGTATGGCTTTTGAAACGAATATGCATGCATAAACAACAACATTAACAACAACAACAGCAGTAATAATAATAATAATAATAATAATAATAATAATAATAATAATAATAATAATAATAATAATAATAATAATAATAAACATTTAGTGCATGTGGATATTTCAGCTCAATAATGAATAAAAAAAGAGAAACGCAGACTGGAAACACCGAGTGCTACTGGCCAACACTGTGGAGGTTTCAGCCGTATGCTGAGCATCCGGCACTTTCCATAGACCCTGAGGACTGACACTGATACATTTTCAAGAACCACGGTTTGTAGCTCTTGAGTGAAAGGAATATAGAGCATAAGCAAATAGACACCGCAGTCTACTGAATTGCAGCCAACTTTTTTGCTCTGACTGCAGCAGTTCTGTATGGCTGCACATCTGATTTTCCTCTTGAGTTTTTGAGTACCGGAGTACAGTTTTACATCTCCCCTGCGATTAAGTCAACACAAGATGATGGGTCCTTGGTGTAAGAAGCAGGTAATTATCTATGTAATTACTGGCGCCCCGGTGCCGAAAATAAACATTGTCTCGGATTATGACTTCAGCACTACAATTATTGTTAATTCTCCTATTAAAAATATGCATTAAAGTAAATTATTTAAAGGGAAACAGTTTGCTTTTAAGAAAAAAGAAAGCATTAAAAACGAAACAAAAGGACTCGATTCTTTAAATGATAGTTACCATTTGTTAACAAAGGAAAATATATTTGAAAATTGTTTTGTGGGTTTGGGCCGATGTTTTATTTCACAAATCGATATATTTTGTCACAAAAATGAGCTGATCTGAGACTTTCTGGGGCTCTGGTGCTTACCACACAACTGACCCCCGGACCTTTTTTGCTCCCTGTCGATTAACGTTCTGCTCCATTCTCTACCTTACGGTTGGCCTTGTGATGTCAAAGTAAGAGGCCATACAAGATGAGGTCTATGTGGATTTGATCAAAATTCTAACACAGACACAAATCAATATACAGCTACAGAGCCTATAGGAAATATTCAACCCCCTTTGGACTATAGTTCAGGATCGGTAAAACCCACCATTTAACCGCAGCTGCACAAAAAATGTTATGCATGTCAATATCAGGCAACTTAATGTTATAACACAAAAACTGCCTTTATGAGTAAATCAAAAATTGCCTACTTTAAATTAATTAGTTTAGGTGTAATAAAAGTGCCTGAGCAATGGATAAAATTATTATTATTATTATTATTATTATTATTGTCTTTGTCAATTATACAACAACAACAACAACAACAACAACAACAACAACAATAATAATAATAATAATAATAATAGCGGTTCCAAGACTTTTTGATGGACTGGTCTCCATTCTGGGATATACCTTTTCTAGCCAAAGGCCTTGTAATTCCAAGAACCCTACACTCCTGTTATCCATTGATAAGTGGTTACGGAGAGTGAGTGAAAAAGTGAGCAGTGATCATGACAATTTTCCAAAATGTCCACTTGCAGTTTTTTTCTAACTAGGTGTCAAGAGCGCTACACAAAGGGGGGCACTGGTATCCTGCTTAGCAATATATACACCCTGACATATAGCCTTAAAAAAACCATCTTCCCTGAGTTGATCTTCTAATTTACTATCCAATTCTCACAGTGGAAGTAATCAAATAGCCATCCTTATGTAAACTTTACCCTAGTAAGCAAACTGGAATTACGATTTATCTATTACATAAACAAGAATTTTATGTGTTTCCCAGTGTAAGTGTGGAAAAGGGAACTGTAGATGAAGTGCAGTTTGTGTGGGTTTTTTCTGGGTGCTCTGCCCCCTCCCCCCCCCCCGCCAAGTGCAAAGATGTGTTTCAAGAAAATAAAATGCTCTTGTATGTGTATACAGGGAATCGTCCTGTGTTGGGCTGGTGCCCTGTCCAGAGTGTACGGTGCCTCACACCCTATGTTCCAGGGATATGCTCCAAAAACATGTTACTTTACATTAGGACCAGTGGTTATCAGTGATGAATGTATTCACTCAGCCAGTCATACATTTGTAAGCGGTGCTTTTGTCCTCATATTTACTTTTACATAGATTCCACTTTAGTGCTATGTCTTTCTGACTAACACTAACTAACCAAAGGAAGAGACTCCTACCAAATCCCAGATGTGTTTACTGAGTTTTTTGTGACTCCCAGGTTCAGGTCTCACTCTCAGACACACTGGAAAGCTACAATCTCAGTTGATCATTTTAGTTGAGCAACTCAACACAAATTGTGAATTTAATTCTGGGCAACAGTTATGAATAATTACAAAGGATTGACCTTTATATACAAATTATTATAATTATAGATTTGCATATCTACTACACCATGAACCTGACAAACTGTGTAAATATCTAACGTAACAAGAAAGGTTTATTAGACCCATGATTTAACACAAATTTTACTTGTCTGACCTGAAAGGGATAGGAATCAGTGTAGAATATTGCAATAGAAGCTCTTCTCTCAAGCCAAGTGTGGCCTGCAGTATTTAACCATGGCTATATGGTGGGAAGCCCAGCTTGGTGTTACTGAAATACTGCTCACTTGGCATTTTCCAAGTGAGGCTTTTGAGAATCTCAGCAGCATATTCCCCTCTCTGTAAGTCCATATTAAATAGTTGGTGATTATAACCGGCGTAGTGCTGTGGAATAATCTCAAGACACTTCTTCACAAATTTGTTTCTGCTTTCCGCTTGGTCAAGCTCAGGGCTGTGAGGGCCGGCTTTATCGGGGGACCCCAGTGAGCGCTACGCCTAGTCCAGGTCTCACTCACTTTGCCGATACGTATAATTGCCACAAACTGGCCTTCGAGAAACTTGAAAAAGTTTGTTACATATCCTGAAATGATGGCAAATGATTTCTGAGGTCTTCCCTACTTTGCCAAAATAAGGATTATTATTAGTAGTATTGAAGTAGTAGTATTTTGTATTATATTATCTGTATTTTTTATTTATTTTGTTATCTCATATAGCTGTATCCTGGTATCACAACACCAGGAAATACCATCAGCAGGCGTGATATTGACTTTCCTTTCATATCAAAGCATGCTGATAGTGAACTTTGCCATCTGTGTCAAGCCATCTCTCTTGAAGCACAGCAATCAAACAGATGCTGCTCTCATATCGAGGTTCACTTCCCAGGCTCTGTCTCTACATGATCGCAGTTTTACAACAACACAATTTACTCTTTATTACTTCCAAAACACCAGCCTTTATCCATATTTATGCTGAATTTTTATACCATTTTTATTTTAAAGTGGGAACTTTGCTACAGTATATTATATTTAAAAAAACAGTTGTATATAATTTAAATTATTTTTTTCCCCCTCCCAGATGTCAAATTATGCTTAGTACCAAATACTTACAGCTTACTGGGTTGTCAGCGAGATGGATTGAAAAAATTACATATTGTTGCTCAATCCATATGCACAAAGCCAGTGTCTGACATCATGACCTCTGCATGAATAATAGAGTGTGACCAGTTACTATTTTGCATCAGTACTATAGCTGTTCAGATAAATCCGCAGATCCTCCTGCTTGCGCTTTCCTTTTTTCTTTTCGTTTACCATACATTACTTCCTTGCTTAGTACAACACGCTTTTACCATAGTGCCATGATAGACTAAATAAATATTTGATATTGGAATATACTTGGCTCAGGACAACTGAATTGGCAGCATATAAGGTATTTGTCACTCTGATTAAATCTCAGATGCTAAAGCTATCTGTCAGAGAGAGACCCCCTCAATGTCACAGAGGTGTAATCACAATGACAGCACCGCCCGACATGAATTCAATCTTACAATCAAATTTTGCGAGGATTGATCGCCATTGGCGCTCTCTCTCTCTCTCTCTCTCTCTCTCTCTCTCACTCTCTCTATCTCTCTATCTTGTTCTCTCTCTCTTTAGTGAGACCTGCATTACCTGCACTATTCCAGCCTCATGGACAGGCTACACATTATACATTTGTGAATAGTTTCTGATTAAGATCTAAATTGCATTTCAGATTGTCCTGAAAAAGGAATGATGCTGGGTTGAGAAAGAATAATTTCTGAAATGAACAGCACAGAGCAGTGTGGATATTTACATATATGGTTTTTCTCCTATACGTGCAGCAGCGGACTATTTCAAGGTCACTGGTGAGCTATTAAGGTTAAATAAGGATCTAAGGCATTTCCTGCCCCCTCTTTTTTCTTCAGACCCCAACAGTAGAATAAAAGAGCAGCGGTTTCTTACGATTTGCCTTTTCTCCATTTCACTCTGACATATTAGACATTAAGTTGACCTTGTTTTTTTTTTTTTTTTTTTTACTGAGTAAAATATACCATTTTTCACAGTATAATCCTGACTCCTGAGTGGTAGGGCTGTGATATTATAAGTAAATTTATGAGAAAAAATAAAAAAACGACAATAAGAAATTGGGGGAAAAAAATTAAAGATGAAAATATGTGACATTTAAAATCAACATTTAAAAAAGACAGAAAAAACATATTAAACAAAAAAAAAACTATAAACAGCTTTAATATTTTTATAATAAACAGTAACACTGTAAAAGTTGCCTAGTTAATGCATCGATGTGACTGGAAGCTACATACCAAAGCATTTACCGGGATTTTCATATGCGTTAGGACTGCTGTACTAAACTTGGCTCTCTCTGTTGAGGCAGAGTAGTGAGATTATCTAATCCCTGAGAGGCATGTGGCACTGCTGATCCAGATGAATTTAACTTCTCAGATACGGTTATCTGTTTGGCTGTGAAGGTTACTGAACTTTAATCTTTTTAAAGAAGTCTGCCTTCTGCTGCTACTGGAATTTAACTTGAGCACTGAAACAACTTTTAAGATGATATAATACTGTACTTCTTCTCTGATGATTAAATGCCTGTTCAAAATCTTTTTTTTTTTTTTTTCCAAGTACTCTGACACTAGGTAGTGTGACCGTAGTCTGCAGGGTGCTCTGTATGGGTAACAGACATTTGAAATTTTTAGCAGTCTGGAAGTTAATTAAACCCACACATTTGCATTCCCATAGCAGAGAAATTTTAATGGAATGTTTTGTTATAAATTCACACTATCGGAGAATCGCTTTTCGGTTTGTCTAAGTTGGTTGCCCACTTCAACAGCAATGGTTCCCTCTGGTACAGCATGTTCAGTTTTCATGGCCACGAAATGTGTCGACTTTTAGAAGGAAATCGCAATAGAGCATGTAATTCAATCGCAATCTTTAGCTAAATAAATTTAAATAAATAAATAAAGCTTTAAAAATAAAACAGTGCAAGCACGACTATCACATGAAGATCACATGAAGAAATGCTTGCTATTATGGAAGCTCAGTAGATGAACAGATGATACTGATGATACATAAAGTTAAATCTAAAGAGAATACTGATCTCAGCGTTCAACTCCGATGTTCCCTAAGACTTTCTCTTGCACACAATACGGAAAGTTTTGCACTTTTTATATTTAAACTGCACTTTTTGAAACTTTGCTTGGTTGCAAGACCCATTGTTTCATTTTCACAGAAGGAACTGATGCACAGTAAACCTAAAATTATCATTTTGGAAATCCTCACATGAAGGAACAATGGAAAGGGTCTGGGGATACAATTAATCGGCTCAATGGTTATATGGCTCAGGGACCTTGGATTAGTATGACAACGTTTTCCTTTCCTTTGAGGCAGAAGGAAAGTTTAAGGATGGAGATGAAGAGTGGTTGTCTCTAAATACTAAAAAAAATGTAAAGCATCTTTAGGTCAAATTTGGTAATAAATAATAAATCGCTGTCTTTCAATTAAACTGGAATTTATATAAAAATATAAAAACACATATGTGAAATATTCTAAGTTCGTTGTTATCCACTTGTTTGCTTGTATCGTTATTTGCATTACAAATTTACATTACATATTTTGATATAACTAATATTATTTTGGTCACTTTACATGAGAAAACACTTTACAAACTACAGTCAGATTGCAGCTGGTGATATTCAAGAGTGTACAAAAAAATAAAAAAACAAAATCCAGGTATGTTCCACTGATTGCTTATAAAAGCTTTTATATTGGATTAGTTTGCATGGGTGAACAAATTCATGGAAATACAAAATAAAATATTTTAGGAAACAGTTATGATCAACAAGATTAAAAACTGAAATATGTGGTATGTTGGTTCATAATTCCATGATAATGAGACAGGGAAAGTACTTCCTTCCCTGTGGAGACGTCAATTAATTGAACACATCATTTCATTAAAAGAGCGAGTGCCGTTGAGAGTGGTGTCATGTGCAATTTAATGTTCATGAAACTAATAATAAAAAATACCCTGTGTACCCATCTCAATGGGCTGCTGAACAAGTTGATTCTCTGGTGATATAAGTTCTCAGACAACATGCCACAGACGTAAGACGTTCATACAATCCCGACGCAGTTTGGTTGTGTAAACATATTGCGAAACGACCAAATGAGAACAGAGAAGACTGGAAAACAGCGATAAACTGTACAATGCTGTTTTTAAACTGTCATTCTGCAAATAATAATAATAATAATAATAATACTAACACTACTACTACTACTAATAATAATAATAATAATTTTATTATTATTTTTATTGCTGCATAATGTGCTAACATTTTGTACTTTGTAATTTTGTACATAAAATTGACTCTATTGTTTAACAACACAAAAGAAATAAAGTATTCTTAAGTCTTTAGAAACATATCAAAAATTAAATCCTGAAAATTCATTTATATGTGTGTGAACAACCTAAACTAGGGCAGATATATTTAATTTTCTTGAGAGATCAAACTAAATCAGTGCTGATTGTAAGGCATCTATGTAGAATTTTCAGAGTTCAGAATCTATATTCCTGGCTTTCTGAGGTTACAGGTTACAGTAATTACACTGGCACACAGATCAGGGGATAAGCAGCAGACACGAAGATATTAGACTGCAGAAGTTGGACAAGGTTGTTAAAATAACGGAAAAGTCATACAAATACCCTCCGGAAAAGTTACGAACACAATCCACAGCCATTTTTTCAACCAAGAAGGTACAATGCTGACATGATAACAGTGCTAACACACTGAAATGGAAAATGCATCTGAGATGTCAACCACCTTTTCAGCAACATACAGATGTGGTCTCTTAAAGTGTACTTAAACTGAGAAACTCCTTGAGCCGGCAGGAAGTGAACTTGTTACCACAGACCTCAAGCGCTTCGGGATGAAGTGTATGGAGTGCTTTGAGCTCTTTGACCTGAAAAAAAGTACTGTAGAATCAGGGCAAAGTTTCGCTCAAAACACATACCTAAACTGCAAAGGAATGTTTTAAAGTCTAAAAAGAAGGTCAGCGGCCCTACCAAAGTCACACCTTAAACCCAACTGAACATCTGTGGTTCACTTGAAAACGGCTGTCCAATAATGATTCATATCCAAGTTTGTAGAAAAATATGCAAAGGGTGAAAACTGTTGTAAATGAGAAATGGAAATTTCAGTATTTAGTATGATTCTCTTGCGAAACATTCATAATATACAAAGAGGGCCAAAGGACAGCTTGAATTCCTTGAATTCATACATGTATGTATTTATATTTCTAACTAAATATATGCGGTCAGCTCAGCTGCTCTTGTACAACATGTAAAATGGAGCTTAAAATTAAGTTTTCTGGAAAGCTCTTGATGTGAATTTAGTAAATTAATTCTTGTATCAGTCATAATATAAATTATGCTATACACTCACTTTGCCATTTTACTAAGAAAAAAATTCTAATATTATGTATGACCCCCATTTAATCTCTGAACAGCCTGAATTCTTCATGGCATGGATTCAACAAGGTGCTCGAGACATTCCTTAGAGATTTTGGTCCATGTTGACATAACTGCATCAGGTAGTTACTGGAGATTTGTCAGCTGCACATTCATGCTGCCAATCTGCCATTGTACTGCATCCCAAAGGTGCTCTATTGGATTCAGATCTGGTGACTGGGGAGGCTGCTGAAGTACACTGAACTCACTGTCATGTTCAGGGAACCAGTTTGAGATGAGATGCTTTGTGACGTGGCACAATATTGTGCTGGAAGTAGCCACTAGAAGACGGGTAAATTATAGGCAATTGGAAGCTGTGACATTCAAACAATGTTTGATTGGTATTAACACATCAACATGTGCCAAGGAGACGTTCTGCACAAAATTAAACCACCCCCCATTAGCGTGAACTTTTGACACAAGGCAGGTTGGGTCCATGGCTTCATGTTGTTTACACCAAATTTTGACCCTACCATTTGCGTGTCACAAGCAGAAATCGAGATTCAGCAGACAACCAGACAACAATTGTCCAGTCTTCAGCTGTCCAGTTTTGGTAAGCCAGTGCCCACTGTAGCTTCAGCTTCCAGTTCTTGGCTGACAGGAGTGGAACCCAGGATGGTCTTCTGCTGCTGTAGTCCATCTGACTCAAGGTTTGACATGCCGTATGATTTGCTGCCCACCACTGTTGTAAAGAGTGGATATTTGAGTCACTGCAGCCTTCCTGTCAGCTCAGACCAGTCTGGCCATTTTCCTCTGAGCTTTGTCATCAACAAGGCATTTCTACCAACAGAACTGCTGCTCACTGGATGTTTTTTTTTGTATTTTGCACCATTCTGTGTTGACTATGGAGACTATTGTGCACGAAAATCTCAGGAAAGCAGCAGTTACTGTACTGGTGCCTCAAAGGCCTGTTGAAGAAATTCAGATGAGTCAACACTTCTATCAAAACCTTTATTTCAGTTCAGTTCAGGGTCTCACAGCATGCTGGGAGAACTCCTTCTGACTGTCTTCCTGAAAAATGCATGGTGGCCTCCTTATAAGCAACTTGTTAAAGGTATGGTTACATAGTGGACAATAACCAAAACATGGTAGTAACACAGTTAGTAGAGAAGTACCGACAGGCGGTTTACTCAGATAAGAAGAGATGCAAAATGTGCCTAAACTGAGGGAGGATAATGGGGTGCAAGTGTTAATTCAGAAGGAATGTTCCTCAATATAAGTCCTTGAGTAACTGCAAATTGATTAGATACGACATTTCTAAGACATTCCCTTTCACAGGCCTGTGACTTATGGGTGCAAATCTGGTTCTGTATTTGCATGGGTTAAATCCAGGTGCTCTACTTTATTTCCATAGTCCAAAGACACATTTTTCAGATGAATTTGCTATTGTGGGATGTCTTTAATGTGGATATGTGCATGTATATGAACCTTTGTTATACCCTGTACTTCTGGGATAGTGATTGTGACTCCAGAACAGACAAAAAAAAAATACACAAATTAAGAAATTTAGAAATAAAATTAAGCACCTTTACACTCTCTGAATAGATGGCCAGTGACTGCTCACACCATTCAATTTTATATCTATGTCTGTAACATGTTCATCAAACATGGATTTCTTAAAACATCAAGTCAATCTGATATTTGTTGACCAGCAAACTGTCTAGTTAAATGGCTTTGAATAGAAACATCTTTTGCAAAATCCTGTTTTCTTAGCTGGATGCATTTGTACCATGAATCTTTATTAAGAGCAAAAAGGAAATGTTATTTGAATAAAAAAAGCTCATCATAAGATAGAATTAGCACTGGAAGATGCTTTTGACCATCACATGTCTTAAAATAATTAGGTCACTATCTATCACATTTTTTTCTTCTCATAAGTCAGCAGGGAACTTCCTGCTTTTAAATTTTACATAAATGTGTTTTTTTTGCACGTATCTATCACAGTAAAAATGCATATACTGCATATTAGATGATTCCCCCAGTAGATAGATGATAAATAAATAAACAGATACCATGATCCACAAGTTCTTAGCTAAATTCACCTGTATTTATTTTAGATTACACAGTATTTAAATGCAGTCCTGGAACACTGTGAGTTGATTGTAACATCTATAGTTATAGTTCATTATATATTTTTATATAAAACACAATTTTTATTATTTCTAATAAGCCATTTTTAATTGTTTCTTAAGTCATTGTATTTATGTCTCAATCTGCAGATCTGATTGGTTTCTGAAAAGGCTTGTAAATCAAAAATGCATTAATCAAGTCATTTCTTTTTTTCTTATGGGTAAAATAAAAATGCTTTCCAACTCACCATACATCCCTCAAATCAACTTTCCAAAATATCACAAGAACACTATAAAACACCTTGTAGCACCCAGACTGGCGATCATCACATAGCACAGCTGCACTCACACCTGGGTATAGTGCTGGTCAGTGTCATGAGGTGGTTCGATGTGACTGAAATATCTGCCTCACCTTTGTAACAAAGAGAACCAAGGTTATTGCCAGTGTGGTGTCATTAAGAAACATGAGTAGGTGTAAAGTTTTGAAGAGCTACACTCTGGCATGGAAGAATGCAGAAGAAGTCAAGTTTTATTAAGTAATGCAGAACATTATTTACTGTTTTAGAGAACCATAACATAAACACTCAGTAGCAGTGCTGTGAGATAATATTCTTCCACATTCTGTTTTTATATATATAGTTGACATCCTCCACTGGCCAATCATGACCAGGGCATTTATGTATGCATCCCCCCTCTTAAAGAAACAACAGCACAACTCATTTTAACTTCACTTCTGCTGCTTGTGCATAAACATCCCATTCCCCTTTCTCAGGATCCAATGCTCTTCGACATAACACCAACATCCCATTCCCCTTTCTCAGGATCCAATGCTCTTCAACATAACACCACACTCTTAAAGTCACATACACTTTATAGATATTGCTCATTATATAGCATGCAGCTGGCAAGTACCTGTGTGCACAGACACACACACACACACATTTTTACATGCTTGGATGAAATTTTGTTTTTTGTTTTCTACAGATTTTTTTGGCCAAACTGTGTAAATCGAGTAATGGTACTTAAAATTAAATTACACTGTAGGAAAAATGAGCAATTCAATTATATGTAGAACATATACATACACCCACAATTCCTTTATCATCTGGTTTTTCCCAGTGGGCGGCATCTTTCTTCAGACTTGAGTATCTTACTATAGGCCCTACAAGTCTGATGGTAGAATGCAGTTTCTATTAGGTTTGCTATTGCAAGAACATTCCATCAGGTATATATTATCAGATCTTGTCCAACTGTATGTTCTACTAGCCATTTAAACGGTCTTGGTTGCCCAACATTCAGTGTGGACCTTGTTAATCCAGGCAATGTCCATGCTGGCCTGACTCTCCTTGTTCTAATCAGTCTTATATTAGGAGGTAGGCAGGTGTATTATTAGGAGTCTTGCCCAAGTGGTGAAAGTCCTGGAGCAGGAAACGAGTCTCAGTCTCCCTCTCGCATACTAGGCAGTGGTGTTAGCCGCTGTGCTACCCAACCGGAGACAAACACATCCTTTTGAAGACAGATAAAGGTATCTGTCTGTGGAAGATAAGATATCCAAATCAGAAAGATATAGATATATGACTGTGATATCTAACAAAGGTAATCTCACTGTTGATAGGAGCACTAGGGGCCATGACTCCTAGGCTGGAAGAGTTGCTCCATCAGATCACAGGAATGACAGCATCAGACAGTCAATAAGAGCACAGGCCTAGGAACAGCAAAAATACCACACTGTTTGAATAGTATAACAGATAACACCAGCAATAAGAGTCTTTAGCCAAGACTGCTAATGCTACACCTGCATACCTTCTAATATGACAGTGGCTAGAAAAAAGCGTCATGCTGGCTCAGATGTTGCTTGGGTCACCAAAGGCCCAGCTGAATGTTGAGGAACCATGACAGTTTCATTGGAAATGGGGTGCTGGAACAAATCACAGATGGACAAGATCTGATAATATGGACCTGATGGAATTGAATATAAAATGCTGCTACAACAGCAAAACTAAAGAGAGAGGCTACCTGAGACAAAGGAGGGAATCATGTTTAAAGAGGTCATCATCCATACTCACAGAAAAACAACTAGTCACCCAATGCTGTAGACAGGGATTTAAAACAATACCAGAGGCTCAAAACATCATTTCCAGGTAGACAGAGCTGCAAGAAAACATGTGAGTCAATACCACAAAAATGGATACTGGAATGCCTAGTTCTGTACAAGGTCAATAAGATGCTAATAACCTTCATCAAGAATTCAATGACAACATTCAGTGACAACATTCAATGACAACATTAGAAATAAACTTAAAGACAATTGCCCAGCTGACCATATTGCTGTTCCGCATAGGTCTGAAGCCCCTCAGCTAGATCATCACTAAGATTGGGTACGGATACAGAGTAAAGTTACCATCAGCCACCGCCTGTACATGGATGACATCAAGTTATACATCAAGTTTAAAAACGACATTTATCCACCCTGATCCACCTCACCAGGATCTGCAGTGCAGATCTTGGGAGTTTGTTCAGATTTGAGAAGTGCAGCAAGATGATAGTAAAAAGAGGGAACGTTATAAGATCAGAGTGAGCTGGACTGTCACACGGCCACATAATAGACCCGCAGGACAACTATAAGTAGCTGGGGATTCTCCGAACACATGGGAACTATGATGCGGAGACTAGGAAGAACCAACATTCAAATACCTCTGTGGAGTAAGAAAACAGCCAGCTGAATGGGAAGAACAAGATCAGAGCCATCAAAACATACGCCCTGCCAGTCATCAGATACCCAACTGCCATAGTATGTTGGCCTAGAAAGGAAATGGAAGCTATAGACAACAAGGGACAAAAACTTCCATCCAAAATCCAGTACACACACACACACACACACACACACACACACACACACACACACACACATATATATGTATATATGTATGTATGTATGTATGTATGTATATGTATGTGGATACTGCAGACATTTGAATAAAAAACAATGAGCATTTTAATATAGATGCAATCCAAACTCTATGTTAAATCCTTTGACCACTATTTTTCAATGCAATGATATATCACAAAAACATGGTTCAACTGTAAAAGACAATAAATGAGACAATACATCAGGATGTCAATAAGCTTGGAAATCAGTGCCTGTTCTGTTGCAGAATTTTAATAAGGCCTTGACAGGACAATAGTCTGTGGTATACTGCATGACCTTTGTTGGCCTCAGTCATGTAAAGTGAGAGCTATTGAAAGGTCACAGTTCTCCCTATCCAGAAATTTCCCAGATCCTCCTACAATAAGGGCAAAGTACGGACCAAGTAAAATGCATTTATCAGGTTCCTTCTTACAGCCAACTTTTACCCTTTCATACAGCTGAGTGATTAAAGCTGAAGTTATTCAGGGTACCACAGCAATGGAGGTTTGAACTCAGGTCTTTCAACTGCTCCTGTTGTAACCACAATGCCACCTGCTGGCTCCTTTTGTAAAGTTATTTTGCATAATATTTATTATTTCAGTATAATAAAGAACCATGCTATAATACCCGACAACATGGCACTATTAGCACTAACCTACTATAGTGAAAACTGTCAAAAATTAATATTCTGTACATTTCAAGAATTCACGGGGGCAGAAAAGAGGGGCATTTTGGGCTTGTGTCGTGCTGAATGAGTTGATACCACTGACCCAGTCGGAAAAAAAAACAGCCACATTCTTGTTTTAACAAAGAGAAAAAAAAAACACTCGATAACTGTGAGGTTTTTGCATATTTATTCATTTCTTTATTCTATTTTGAGGGCATGCTATGTATAATGATTCTTATATGTACTTAAACCCCATTTGAAACTCTTACTTTAATGAGCATAGTTGAGATAAGCACTTTCTCTATATTGACGGTGAGCCAAGTTTTGGAAAGCTTCCTTTTTATTGTCAAACCTGTTTGACACTTGGCCTTGCTCTCCACTTAAACGCGCTATTGACATATCCATTTAGCTGCTTTTTGTTACGCTATTACAACACAATGTTATGTTTCCCTGATTTTACAATGCAAAGCATTGTTCTATAATTATTCCAAGTTCCTTTATTTTGTGTACTGCTACAAAGACTTTTTTGTGTTTTTTTTTCCTTATTAAACACTATGAATTCCTGATCAGTGAGATCATTTTGAAGAGAGGCCTGCATTTTGCATGTTAGTTTTACTCAGTGTTGAAGCAGTGATATTTGTTTAAAGCTTTTTTTTTATGCTGTGGTTGAAGTGGGATGATACTCACTGGTACACAGCAATAGCAGCACTTTTATGTTTTGCTCTTTGGAGCAGCGGAACTTTCTCTTACTTACTGGGGTTTCTTATAAGCTACTGGTGCAGTTTTTGGCCACTACCAAAGATTCTCTCCCAGCAAATAGAGTCCTTTTGTATGTCTCTTATTTATAACACCTCTCATAGTCACCTTTCATTGCCCAGGGTGCAGTAAGTGATGCAACAAGTTGACTCATGCATTGCTTTCCTGCAGCTTGTGCAAAATGTGTGTCACCTTTATTGAAGAAAAGCAATATTTGATACTGACCGAAATGCATGCCTACATACCAATAAGAGGAGTACTAGTATGGTTTTTTGTGACGCCGTCGAATACCGGAAAGGCTAACGGGAGAAATGCTCGGTACGCTCAGTAGCAACATGGGCAATACTTCACACCGGTGTTTTGGGCTACACAGGTTTTATACCCTGTTCGGGGAAACAAGGAGCAGATGCTGGCAATTGTGGAGCTGGGCGGAACAGCAGGCAGAGCAGGGGGCGTGACATTTTTGTTTTTTTTTTCCTCTTCAAGCCATACTGTAACTAAATCTATATGAAGAATTATAAAGCTTGGACTCATTCCAAAATTTTGTATTTTATCATCAGAAACATAGTCGGCGTCATTACACAAATAAATATGAAAATGTTTTGATTCCATTGATATGTTTACAATGTGTAGAACGTGTAGAACTTCTGAAGAACCTCTTTGGACCTATACTGTGGTATTCCAGGTAAATGTTTGTCACATGGCTTCAAATGTCAGCAGTGGGATGATGATGAAGAAACAGTTTCGTTCCCCTCAGGAGGCTTCATGTACATTTCCGAAGTCGCTCATCTTCCTGGTTATAATGACTTTGGCTCTGCATGTGTTCAATGTTTCCATAAAATGAGGGGCTGTTTTCAAAGAGCAACAGTGTCATTTCATCCATCTGACTGCTTTCAAATTTATGTTTTATTTTTGTGAAAGGTTTTTAAGTAAAAACATACTTTTTTTTTTGTGAAGATGAGAGATTTCACCTGTGCTGTACTTTTGATCTTACTCATACCAAACACGAATGCTTGTCTGAAGAAAGCCTATGCATTCTTTAGCAAAATTAAGCATTTTTATTTGATATTTTAAATTTACAGTGTCTATGCTGTAATTTGCACAATACTGACAAATACCATATTTTCAATCTTTCATAGTGACTCGATATAGCAGAAAAGAACACTAGATGAAGGGGACATCTCTGCTAAAAATAAATCAATGAATTAATCAATTAAAATGAAGGAGGGAAATTAATTGCTAATAAATTGTTAATCGTAGTAACCATTCCCAAGAGAATCATAAGGAACTATAATAAACTGTAACTTTTTTAGCAAGGTGCAATGATTTTTTTTCTGTCAGTTTGAAATATCTTAACTTCCTATGCAAAAGTAAAATTCAAAAGGTCTCTAAAAGAGTTGCATGATTAAAAATGTCACAATGCACATTTCAGTCGGAATTGTTTTAACCCAGTAAGTTCCATATTCCAAAAATTCACATTGTGATAGAGCAATTTAACAAATACCTCAAAAGTATGTATCTTTTGAAAAATATAGAGTCATATTCTTGGCCTTAATCCCTGCAGTGTGGGTGTTAGACTCTGCCAAGGTTGTGTTTGTTTGTGATATCAAGGCACAGCCAAGGTTCAGCTGGGGGGGACTGGAGGTGGCATCTCTGCCCTTTGCGGATGATGTTGCCCTTTTTTCCTCAGCTGACTGTGACCTTTGACGTGCACTCAAACAATTTTCTGCCAAGTATGAAGTGGTAGGTATGGAAATCAGCACCTCTAAGACTGTGGTCGTGGTCCTCTTCCAGAAAAGAGTGGGTTGCCTTCTCCACATAAGGGGTGACCAACTGCCCTCAGTGATTGAGTTCAAGTGCTTTTTCTGCCACATTGGCAGTCCTGTGGACACTGTATCAATTGATGGTGGTGAAGCTCTCAGTTTCCTGCTCACTTTATGTTCCATGGTCGTGAACTTTGCACGATGACTAAATGAATGGGATTGAAGATACAAGGAGCCAAACTGAGGCTTCTGTGCGTGACTCATTCTCTGTGATAAGGTGAGGAGCTTGGTGATCCTGCAGTATCTTGAAGCCTCTGCTCCTCCAGATTTAGAAGAGACAGCTGAGCCTGTTCGGGCATGTTTTAAAAATGCCTCCTGTTCGACTCTGCTTGGAGTTAGACTGGACACATCTCAGTGTGAAGAGATCTCAAGGCAGGCCAGGCACACATTCGAAAGATTATTCTGAGACTGCCTAGGTATTCACAAAAAGGAGCTGGAGACAACTGCTGAGAACAGGAAGGTGTGAGCTTGCCTTCTCTGCTTGCTACCGCTGCAACCTTCACTAGGACAACTGATAGAAACTGAACTTTGCTGAATATATCCATTTGAGGCCAATGCATTACATGTTTACGATATACAGTATTTATTTATAGGATTGTATATGTAGGATTTAAGAAACCGTACACACTTGTTTTGATATTGTGCACGTTCATTTTTTTTTTTTTTTTTGGAATGGATGAGGACCTTCAGTCTTAATATATGGGGATAGTTGTGAAGAGTGTAAAAATCTGAAACCAGTCAGAGAAGCACAAGTAATTATTTTGCTTCCTTTTATTTCCTTTTGACTGGAAATCCATCCAGGGTGTAGTTTCCTAGACTAGTGCCCTAATTCCGGGATAGGTTCCACACCACTGCAACCCTGAGCAGGATAAGTGGTTGCGCATAATTATTTGTTCAAATGTTTTATGCAATTTTTTTAAAAAATGCAAATCACATACATTTTTTTATTTACATTTCCAGTATTCTGAAGAAGTCACTGATGATCTCATATTAGTGCACAGGAAATTTAAATAGGTTACCCTTAAAAGAAGGCAATGTTCACCACTGCTGTAGTGGCAGAAGGCTTTACGTGTTGTCCTGCATGTTTAGTTGAATTTTATTCTGCAAAGAAACCATTCGTTTTGAAAGGGTTTTGTATGTGTGTGGGGAAGATCTGTGAAAGTTGTGAGGACAGACAACATGTCCAAGAAGATCCTCCCTCCTTTTGTCAAGTCATTGAGAAAAATCCAATTTTTACCATTTGATTACAATAATAAAATAAATATTAAAATTTGTGATTATGAGATAGGCTGCTACAAACCTGACCAGGATAAAGCAGTTAAAGATGATGGATGGATTGTTGAATGGATGGATGGATGGATGGATATGTATTCTTTAAGCTATTTATTACAGATAACCATTTTTTTATAGGATTGCGGTGAAATGGTGCTGATGCTGGAGGCCGACTGTAGATGAAATTTCAGGTTAAATTAGGAAGTCAAGGCTGAAACGTACCTTTTGACAGATATTCAGGATTTTCACCACCCGCATCTCTTAATAAAGAATAAAGTTGTGAGGGTGGAAAGGTCTTACGCTTTAGCTACATTACAGTACAGCACCCAAAATTTTTATACTAAAATTCATTATCTCATACCAACATAGATAATAAACAAGCAAACAAACAAGGTTGATTCACATAATTCTGAGTGAACCAAATACTGAATTTGCTTTTGCTCTTGCATTAGATTTATTAGCTTCATTATTTAAAGCCTGTCAAGGACCCCTCAGATGCTGGTTTTGTCTAGAACCCAGGAGCAGAATTTAGTGATGGGGTTGCAACTTCCCGGATAACAGAATAAGCCGGGGAGAATGATGAGATGAGATGCTGGGACTTGGGGGAGACTAGATCACAGGAACACTGGAATGGTGGAACACTGGAACTAAAATGTGAGGTGAGGCTGCTCGATGAGTTTTAGTTCAAGGTTGAGGTGCTCTCTTTCCAGGTTCCCCAGGTGGGGGTCGTGCCGATGCTCCTTATACACACAGAATGGTGATTGTGAACATTTGTGGGGTCAGGGTTTGGGAGTGGCTCGGGGGCATGACAAAGCCATGTCTAAAGCACCTGTGGGGTTTGTATTATAATTACACAACTTACTGCTAGCAGTTTTAAATATTTACTGTAGAATTGATTTTTTTTTTCTAAAAATGAGACCCTACTTTCATATTAAGGTATCTTTTTTATTTAAAGCTCCCATACTTTCTGTAATTTAATAATATCTTGAAAATATGTATACTAAATAATAAACACCTACACACACACACACACACACACACACACGAAGCAAAGTTATCATAATACTGCCCTGTAATGCGTGTGTGTGTGTGTGTGTGTGTGTGTGTATTTCAAAATAACTCACTGGGTTTATCTACCTTCTTAACACAAAAACTTGTGCAGTGGCATTGCTGGTGTTTCTTAACCATTTCCATTATACTCTGTTTGCTTTACAAGAATAGCAAACAGGGTACTTTGGCAGAGTAAATCCCTACCCAATTCAGCAGGGTATGACGGAAGATTAGTAGGATCACATTACCATTATGAAATCCGTTTACAGCCCTGTTCATCAACATAAGGATTTCACTGTCCTTCCATCCGTAGACAGTTGCCAACTGTTCATTTCCTATAACTCGTCTGTTATGTGCCGCTTCCAGTGGTCGCCATGCAAAGTTGGACAGGTGGCAAAATCTAGGGACCACAGGGAATGTGGTGGGGAAAAGAACGAAAGAAAAAATAAGCAAAAACATTTATTTTTCTATTTATTTCTGGTGCACCAACACGTATTGGTTTCCAGCCATTGTTGCAGAAAGAGGGTATTCTTAACAGCCGCTCTGATGCAGGAGGCGTGAAATTGATACAGTGCAGTTTACAGAGATAACCATTTATTTGTTTTATGGAAGACAAAATGTACACATGTTGTGTTTGTAAAGCAAATGAAGCTCAAGGAACGACAGTCTGCACACAGTGGTTAGCAGTCCTAAAATTGGTTTATTCCCATTCTCTTAACCTTACTTAAGCCCCGTGTCAAAAAACCTGTTTGAAAATAATAGTCTGCTAAGGTTTGGTTTGTTGGGCTTTTGTAGCACTGATTAAATATGCTAGTGAGACTTTATATTTAAAGTTTTTTGTAAAGTGTGTTTTACAATAAAGGTCCTTTTCCAAGTGTAAAAAAAATGCATCATGTGTTAAATGTTTAAAATTTATAAATATATAACTAAAAAAAAATAAGCTAAACACTTGCATTTACATTTGTTTCGTTTAAAAGAAATCCTTAAGCTAATGCATTATGGTTCAAAGTAAGGATTGCAAGATCACAAAATGACAACACAGCTGTTTCCTCCAACTTTAAGGTGTCCTTAAAAACCCCCCTCGATGGCATGAAACAGCACTGTGATCATCCATTCTTTATCATTGTTTAATTGGATTTGTCTCCTGTGACAAAATCACACCTTCTGACTCCTTAACCCATTTTTTTAAATTGTGAAAGAATATAAAGAAAACACGAGTACCTTAGCAAAATAGATTTCTTCATATCATTGTAACAATAAAGGTGTTTGTTTGTTTATTTATTTATGCATGCCCAGTTTGGACAGTTGGACTCTGTTCTGAATCTTAATAAGGTTTGTGCATAGTGATCCATCTTACCTGCTCCAGGTTGAGAGACCAGTCACAGTACCCCACAGGATCAATACTAGCCAGGTTTAAACCAGTGGATTATCCGTCTGTCAAGACTTTAAACAGAACCTCTCAAGTGTGACATAAATCTCAGCATGTCTTTAAAGGATGCCAAGTTCAGTGCCTTTGCACACTCCTGCCAAAATTGTTTTTACCATGCCAGTAAATTGCTAAAAATAAAAGTCCATATTCTTACCATTGTAACCTACAGTGTGCATTCTGTTTATCTCTAGGGATAAAAAGTCTTGACAGATATCACATGTATGCATGTTAGTAATAGGTAAAACATACTTCTGCTATCCGTTTGATGCTATCGTGTACTATTTATGAATATTAAGGTCGTCAGCTTGTTAATAATCAGAAAAAACCCCCCCCCCCCCAAACTACGACATGATAGTCAATGTTGCCACAGTGCTGTGAGAGAGGATGGAAGGCAGGAATTCCATTTCACATCCTGGCCCCTTTGCTCCCCACAGCAAGTGATCACTTTGCAGGCTGTCACTGGATGATCACCTGGGTGGCAGGGGAGAAAGTGGGGCCTGGGGGGGTTGGAGGATGGAGGTAGCTCTGACCCACATTTTCACACCATGGCAGTAGCATCTGTACACGTAGAGTTAAGAGATTTCTTTGCAGAGGCTCTTCTGATCCCTTAGCACTGCAATTCTGCTTCCGCTCCTTGAACTCTTAAGGGATGCATATCACACAAATAGAAGCATATTGTTAATTCATATACTGATTTTCTTCCCATATTTATTCACTGGGGGGATAATTTAGCACATTTTTTTACAGTTGTTTCATCAGTAACAGAGGATATTTACTGAGGCAGATGGTAGTGGTGGACATGTTTAAAATCGCTACACGTAACCTATTTGGTTTTGAGCAAAGCTTGAATTGACCAGTTATGTGTGGTTGCCACCACCACTTAGTGTGTCCACACCATGAAGTTGTCTGTGAGAGAACCTTGGTCTGTTCATGCCTGTGTTCAACCACCATTTGATTCATGTTTCTTAGCCATGTCAGTTCCTTCTAAATGGTAGATGGCTAAACTTGGTCTACAAACAGTTTTCATATTCTTTCTGCATTTGCCTGGGTCTCTTCCCGGAGTGCAAAGTTATGCATTTTATGTCCAACAGTGACTTGACTTTGCCTTTCCTGTGTGTGACATCAAATACATGCTTGCAATGGAATGGCATCCCATCCAGGGTGTACCCCGCCTCACACCTTATGCTTCCAGGATAGTCTCTGGATCACCAAACCCACTCGTAGTACAAATAGTTATTTATAATGGATGAGTGGACTTATCTCTAAAACACATGCAAAATGCTAATAGCCCAAGTTGAACCTGAACAGGAATTGAGGTGAATCTCATCTAATGTGCCTCATTTCCATAAAAAAAAGTCCTGGGAAGACCCCACACGTTCAGCTTTTTAAACTAGCTCTAATGAAATATTTAAATAATATATACTTTTAAATAATCCTTGGTTCCTTCAGGGCTCCTAAGATCCATAACATGCCTCTGAAAAAGAGGATTACCTGCACCTGAACCTGTCTTTATATAAAATGTAATCCAATTTGGATAATTGAATATTATTAGACAAGTTAAATTTATTAGTCTAATTATGGCATCATAAATGAATAGAAGGTATTAGGCCATCTTTGTTATATTATAATTTCTAAATGTAGCGTTACAATTCATTGGAAAGGTGTTACATCGAGGGTAAGAAAATATGACTGGCTGATTAAATTCAGAGAAGAGCTGCATAAAGTTACTGGACCAAATCTGTGAAAGGGGACCTTACTGAAAAAAAGGTGCATTCTTCAGTTGTGACAAGGTCATCTGTGAACTCAGCATTAATCTTCCTAAGTGCAGGAAATAGCTTTTCCATTTTTTTTCCTAGAGGGGATTTTTGTCCCCTCATTGTATAGTGTAAATTGCATCAACATGTATCATCATCACCATTGTAAATTTTGTCATTGTTGTGCATTTTCGATCCTGCATGCAATTATTCACTTGGGTACCACATCTGTAAACAACCACCCTGGTGCCCCGTGAAGGCGCAGTTTCGCACACTAGTGCCTCTATGGTTTCTGGCTACTGCAGAAAGACGTGTGTTTCAAGTGAGATGGCAACACTAACACTTTGTGTTCACGTGTGAGAGTGTGTGACTGCCACGTGACGGACGGGTGTCCTGTCCAGTGTGTACCTGCCTCACACCCTGAGCGACCTGGATGGACCGAGCACAACAGTGCACCTGCACCGAATAGGCAGTTGATGAGTTAACATAATGCAAGTTCTGACCTTATTCACAGGCAGCTACATGAATCGCTTTGAAAACCAAAGTGTGATGGTGCTTACAGTTGTATGCAAAGGAGGCCCTGTTAAAAGTTATATGAATGAAACACGTATTATGTTGGGTGAAAAAGACACATTTCGGCACCTTTCAATGCACAATCATTTCATTTATTTGTTTTAATGTCAATAGAGTAAGAACTGCATTTAAAGATTTCTATCCGTTCACGATTTAGTTTTAAACTTGAAAACTAGTGAGGAAGAGATTTGTTGCAGACCAGATGTTACCGTGATTATTTATTTAACTCTTCCCTAATATTACTTGGTGTAGCGCAGTGGTTTTCCGAGTATGAAATCCATGTGAATGGTGCTCACATCACCTACTGCAGGGGCGTTTAACTATCAACTGATGATGCTTGTTTGTTGCACAATGTGGCACTTCATCTTCTTTTTTCTTCCTCCATTAAGTACGGCTGTTTTTCAGTAGAATAAAGAAGCCATCAGTGTTTCATCATATGTCACAAGCATTTGTTTCACGGGGAAAAAATGAAACTATTTGAAAGTGTTAATGTTGGTGATTCACTTGGTAACAGCAGAATCTACAATTCAAAATGAATTTTTTTTCATATTGGTGAAAATATGATTGAATACAATGCAATTAATTTAATACAAACGTCAGTAATGAACACAGAAAACTACATTTAAGACAACTTGGCTACAGTAGGGGGAAAAAAAGCTGCACTTTTTTGAGTCACTAAATAACTGAATAACATTAAAAATTGTTCATTATCACTAATGATTTCACTTGAATCAGTGCCACGTGGATGAGGGTATATTGTGACTGTGGTCGTGGGGAGGTTAATCTGAAGCCTTTGAAGGTCCTCCTCTAAATGTTCTCCTCTAACCTTTCTCCTTATGACATGAGGAGTCTCACCTCCCTGGCAGTGGCCTATCTGCTCTCAGACACCATCCTATTCTCTGCCCTCTGGTGCTGCTCTTTCTTCTCATTTCCTATGGTGTCCCGTACACTGTGAGGCGATAACTTGACTGCCCTCTGGTGCTGGCCAATGTAAGGTCCTGTATTACCCCATTTTTTAACTGTATTATTTAGTATTTACATTATTTTGTTGTTTGTCATTTTTTTTCACATACATGTATTTCCTTTCAATGGTCAAGAGCTTTAGAGCAATAATTCAATTGTTTCTATGTTTAGTTATTAATTTTTTATTTTTTTACCCTGCATTTTTACACATCATTTTACAGCTTGGTATTTATTGATGGAAGTCAAGTTGAGTGCTTTGCTGAGGGGTATGTTATGCACAACTCTGCATTTTAGCTGAGTCAGTTAAACCACTTTAATTGATACAACACTATGTACATATAGTAAATCCAGGTTATGTAATCGATAAATAAATGGCCTATTCATTCGAGCATATTTAGATATGATATGGTGTTGCAAATAAATCTGACAACACATGGCACAAAAAGGGTACATATGCTCTGCTTTACAAGAAGTTTATGATAGTAGTTGTTTATCAGATGGTCCTTGGTGCCTTGTGCAGCTTTCAAATGTACAAGCCAGGAATGAGCCATTTTTGCTACACATCTTGTCTGACGAAAATCTCTTCTGCAGCACCAACCATTGCTTCCTTCCTTTCTTAACTTTCTTGGCATCGGCTTCTAGTAAACCCACGACCAGGGAGGCTTGGGACTTTTGAGGATAAAGTATCAGGGAAACATGGAGGTTGGTTCACACACAAAGGGCATGAGGCAGACAAGAAGGGAAGACTTTACAAGGTGCAGAGCAAACTCGAGAAGGCAGGCAAAGAAAGAGTTAGCACTGTGACATTTCACAAAGTTCCAGGAACAAGAGCCTTCTATTTAAGCAGTGCTGATAACCACATTGAAACCACAAAGAATCAGAATCAAATGAAGGAGTGTACCAAACAACTTTTCTGACCATTTTCCCCTGAATTTTACTCCTATATGATCCACCTGCTTGTAGCTGGTCATCAACAGGGTCAATGCAGGGTGAAGACTGTGCTCCTCAAACAATGTTGTGCTATGTCTAACTAACTCCACCAACCAGTGGTAAGGTCAGCCTTTTATTCCAAACACACTAGTACATCCCCCATCACTTTTACAACGGTGACCACCAGGAGCTTTCATCATATAACCTCAGGACATAGAATATCCATAATGGTGTTGAGTTAAGATTCACATTTCTTCCCTTGACTTTCTGATATTGGTTTGTTTTAGGACCTGCTGGTGGTAAAACACTAATCTCACCTGCTGCGGAAACAATTCAAGTGAAATGATTGTAAAACCTTGTGCAATTCTCAGTCTCTGAGGAAACATTTTAAAATGTGGTTTCGCCCAAATAAACACTCAACTTATCTCATAAATTAGTGATTTGTAAAACCAAATTATTTTTTTTACTAATTTAAATATCTATCAATCTTTTATTTATCTGTTTGTTTGTTTATTTTCTTATTTAAGTCAATCTATCCCTTAATTGCTTGTCCTGGTCACTGCACTCTGGAGCCTATCCCAGAGTTACTGGGCACTAAGCTAATAGACTACACCCTGGATGGAATGCCAGTCCATCACAAGATAGCAATAACACACTGGGCAATTTAGACAGACTAACCCTGCAACATGTGTCTTTGGACTGTGGGAGAAAAATAGAGCACACGCAGGAAACCTACGCTGAACATGCAAAGCCACAGAGAACATGCAAACTCCACACAGACTGAGCTGGATTAAAAATCGCACTAGAACAGCCCAGGTGCACCACCATGTTGTCCTCCTAACAATTCATTTATTTTGCCTTATTCTTAGTACAGCTCCAAATTTGCTTCCAAAAAGTTTTTTTTTTTTTTTTTTTTGTGAGCAGCCATGTGAACTGCTGTTGTACTGAAACACTGAATATGCTAGATTATTTAGAAGGTCACAGTCATCCATTACAGTTAAGGGAGAGGTTCTGGGGAGAAGAATCCTCATGAAAGACTTTCACTGGGGGAGATGTAACAGCAAGAGATGTCTGAGATGTAGGTCATTGCAGATGAAGACAAATGATCATTTCTTGAGAAAGAATCAGACTTTCGCTCATAACCTGACAAAAGTTTCATAATATGAAACACTATTAAAAGCGTAAGAACAATGTTAGCAATTAATTCCGATAACTGTAATCTGTATGGGCATCAAACATTTATTAGCTTCTGTATTTATTACTTATTTATTTATTTCCTTGATTCTAGTGTTTCCCCAAGATATCGAGGGCAATTTTTTTTTTGTTTCTCTTTTTAAAATCTTGTTCTGTTTCCACATAATCCGAATTTCCAGGGCATTAATTAACATGTAAACACTTATTCACATCCTGCTAAAAAGACTTGTAGTTTACAACCATGTAGCCCGCTGCGCCATAGGCCCCAGGGAACGTCCGTGACAGAATTGTAAATTACAGACAGTTTGTATAGCACTGGTATGAACACCGACCCAACCCTCAGAGAATCAAAAAAGCACACAAACTAGTCTAGGGGGCTAATTAATACTCTGCAAATATTGACGTTATCTTTTATTAATGAACAAAATGGGTCAATATATGGAACAATAGCCACCTAACAGAAGATCAGTGGTTGCTAGGTTGAAGGACACTTGTGCAAAAGTAAGTATAGTATTTTATCAATAACAAATTGTCTAACAAAAAAAAAGCCTTGTTGGAACCAAAAGGAATCAAAAATATGAAAAATGCCCAACAATGATAAGTTCAATCTTTTTTAAAGACATAACATACTACAGCGCAGATAAGGTACTTGTTGATGAAAGATGTTTTCTGGACTGCGCCATTTTCCAACAGCTACAACATCATGGAATACACACTGCGCAGGAAACAAGAACATATGTCGCACCACAGAAAACTCGAGCTCTGTTAAAATGCTATGTAATATAATATTTGTGATTTATCTGAGACAGTAAAAAATGATATTTTACAGCTTCACAGAGATTGAATCAAATTTGTTGCATATATGAATAAAATTACAAAATAATGCATTTTAAATGTTAATAGATTCAAAATAAAAAGTATGATTTATTTATCTTTTGACTGAAAGGGAAGAAAAAATTTCTGGAACTAAAAACACTTACTGTTGTGAATTACGTAATGCTTTCTGATTCCACTTGATAAGATTCCTTACTACATCTGAGCGATGCGGTCAAGAACATGGGGGGGGGGGTCATCCAGGAAATCTACACACTCCACCCTAAACCTTTGTGTTGCTCTGACTTAATGTATTTCATGTTACAGACTGATATTTGATCCCACTAAATGAGCCTATGGAAGTCATTCACTGGAAACTAAGTGGGTTTAAATAGATAGATAGATAGATAGATAACAGATAACGTCCAAAAACCAAAAAATGCCATCTGCATAGAACAATGGCAAAAGTCTTTGATGAAAACCACCAAGAAACAACTAAACAGTAATGCAGAAACCTCTGTCTCCAAAAAAAATGGACTCTATGTGGCCCAAAGTCTCTCTTCATTGTCCTTGACTGAGGCATATCGGTCTCACGTGAGGCTTCTTCTTTTCTAATTAGTTCTCAAAAATGATCAGACATCATCCAATGCCCAAGTTATACAGTGTTTTGAACATCAAAATAGCAAGTTCTGATACTCATCCCTAAAAGCAGGAAAAGTTCTTTTCTGTGCTATAGATAAGTCAAGTAAATCAAACACCAGTCTTTGGATGTGTTACACCTTGAGCATTAATAGATAAACAAAATATTTTTAAAAAGTATATAAATAAGTCCTCAGATGCTTTTCTTAAAAAAATAAAAATAAAAGATGGTTGCTATGAAGGCATAAGAACACACCCCATTTATGCTCCAGTCAGAATTAAATTTGGCATGGGTGACATTTTTGCAGTGATTTGTGCACCATTATTTTTGATTTATTTAAAAACAATCTGAAGCACATTTAATGCAACTGTATGAACTAAAACTACAGCAGATTGTCTGTTTAAGGAACTCTTGACCTGACCAGAGTTGAACAGACCTCCATCTACAATCAGACAGTGCTACCTTGAGCTCATGGTTCACTTCTCCTGATCCCCAGCCATCTAGCCACCTTTTCTGCAGAGTCACTGACACTTCTGACTTCTTACTCCTCTGACTGCAGAAGATACGCAGCATACAGTGGACCCAGCAGAGCGCCTTTTTCCTGCAAAGACCCTTCAGTTTGCTTCAATACGGAAACTTTACACACAATTAAACAATTAAAATGGAGAATGAAAAGATTTATTTCATGCAAAGAAAAAAGCAGGAGAGGTGGGCTTGTAGGTTCTAAAGTACCGTACTACTGTAGCATATAAATGTTGAAAGTCAATTCAGTTCTATTTTCCAAAGTATAACAACTGCCTTGTCACAAGTTACTGTCAAAAGCTCAATGGAGAGGCAGCTACACAGTCATTATTTGTAACCAAAATGACAGAAAGTTACCTGGACATACATAAACCAAACCAAGTTCTGACAACTCGTATACAGGGTTCTAAAAGTTTCAGAAATGTTTT
The DNA here is from genome assembly GCA_900497675.1 of Arapaima gigas. Classification (NCBI taxonomy): domain Eukaryota; kingdom Metazoa; phylum Chordata; class Actinopteri; order Osteoglossiformes; family Osteoglossidae; genus Arapaima; species Arapaima gigas. Next base: position 317,495 of record UFQX01000160.1, on the reverse strand, counting down.
CCTCAAAACTGTGCTCAAAAAAAAGTGTGTCTCTGTGTGTGTGTGTGTGTGAACTAGGGAACTTGGTTCATGAAAGTACTTTAGGTCTGAAATTTAAATTAAATAAATGTGAAAAAAGACTGAAGGAGGCCCAAGCAAAAATTGATGTCAGCTTGAATCTGGGGAGCACAGAATTAAGAAATTCATTTGAAAACACAAATAGTAGATGTGTGCAACACCATCTGGTTTGCACATATCCCAGCAGAGCATTTTTAAGCAGCTGATAAAACTGGGGTATTGCTTGCTCATTTGTTCTCCTTCAGAAACCCATACAGCACGCTATATTCCAACATAACTTGGCAGCTATATCAAAAATGAGCTATATAACATCAACTGATTTTTGAATTCTGTTAGCCTTGTTCCTTTTGTGCGTTATACAATCAGTTTAAATTCAGCTGAATTCTTTTTTTACTGTACACACATTCATTCTGGATAACAACAAATCTCTCAGAACTTTTTCTTTCTTTCTTTGTGTGTCTTTGGGATCCAGTTTATGTGAAAGTTACAAATAACAAAGCATAGTCACTGAGGAGATGGACTTGCAAAATAAAGGTTTAATGTTCAGCTCTCATCCCCTCCTTCTGCTGTATTAGAGAAATGCTTAAATGGGTCAGATAGTCAAAGATGGTTTTGATAAAAGCTTCAGCTATATTAAAAAAAAGATTTTTTTTTTGATTTCCCCCATTCTGTTTGTGCATATAACTCTATATCTTCTCTAACTCGTAGCTTATAGGGCTACCACGCACGGAATTTCATACAGGCATTTTCTCTAATTCCTCAGGAGAAAACTAAAGAAAAAATTGGGCCAAGGATGCCCTAACCAACATCCCGTTTGATAAAGAAGGCCTTTCCAAAGAATCCGTCTAATCTGGTGACCCCTAAGTGCTGAAGAAAGCGCCAGCCTATTTGTTATAGTGATGGCCTTAGTGCTGTCATATTCTGGATATAAAGCTCTCCAAATGCAACAGTGCAACAGGGAACACAGAGAAGTGAACCGGAGTCACGTGTTCCTCAGAATGGCAGCACTCCAGGACAGTGCATGGAAACCATCTCATTTTACAGTCGGTGCTATTTATGCCGTATTAATTTGTAGAGGAGCAGGATAAATCCATCTTGTTAATGATGTGGACATATTCATATGTTCATTCGCACTGTATTCATACAATATCATTCATTTCCATCATCAGTCAGATTCTGATGGCAAACATGGGGCAGTTGAAAAGTAATATGTCTTAAATGTGTTAAACATTTATTTACAGTATGGTTCCATGCTACTTTGGATTATTACATTAACCTTTACGACAGCCCAAATAAATTTTTAAATCACCGGTTGTCCAAATTGTCTTTTGTTGCTATGCTCCATTGCAGAACCGTTCCTATTTATATGTAAAACAATGTGTAGATGGTATGTGGTTGACTCTGCATTCTTCCTGAAAGTATTTCACACAGGACAATCAAACTGGTACTATGGAAGAAACACTGAAAATTAATGCGATCTTCCTAAGTTATATTTCCTTGTACAGTAGTACATAATCGTAGTCGTGACTGTGAATTGAACAGCATGCTTGAAGTATCGCGTTCATTCAGTTCGGGATTCAAAAGACTGTTCTTTCATCGATTTAGCATGTCGTCACATCATGATGTAAAACTATATTTTTCTTTATGGACCAAAGTGTGCAATGGTCTCACGGTGACAAAAATGCAGAAGAGAACCTAACTAAAGGACTTTGACTTTAACAATGAATCCAAGCAGCAAATGAAAAGGACATAAGAAGTCCAAAATAATACATAGGGGTCAAGGTTTTATTTAATTTGGCCATACGGTGAAAATGAATGCGACTCTCAGCAGAGTTTGCTGGAGGACAAAATCCATTGTCAGGTAAATCAGTCTGTGTGCGTCCACATAGCCCAAATTTTGACAGGCTCTTTACCTTTCCGGCAGAACGCTGCATGTGTAGCATTGCCAATGAAATATGCTTACTACCGGGCAGGTCGCAGCGATTTGTTTGAGGATTCAAAACGTAATGTATCACTGTGCAGTTTCGCTGCATATAATTTAGCATCCCAAACCGAAATAAGTGGAGCATATCAAAAGGGTAAGATAATACAGAGGACCTATAGCAGAAACACAAAGAAAAAGTGCGAAATTCTGTGTCGCAGCGGTGCAGATAAAATGCGGACAACCGGTTGCCGACGATTCTTAAATGACTGATCATTAATGGTTAAGAGAAGTTTGTTTTCGATAAATAAATAAATAAGTAAACAGCAGTTTATCCTTCTTCATTTCATTTGCATATTCCCATTTCCAACTAAATCCTACTGAAGGTCAAACACCAATACAGAATCACACATTCAGATTATATTCCTTCAGTTCGAAACAGCTGCTGTGGTAAGTGAATGTTAATGAATAAATTACATCAAAAAGGAAGCGACAGTCTAGGATTATGCAGAGGGTAGGTGGGGTGGAGTTGTGTTTTTTTTTCTAATAAATTAACGGGCTTAATTAAATATTGCAATAATTAACATAATTAAAACGTGATACAGAACTCGGCTATCGCACCACCTGAATTAAATGAACGTGGCTGCAGCGACGCTGGTGTGTCTCACAGGCTACACATTATAATGATTCCACGTACAGGAATCTGAATTTTTGCAGCACTTTTGGCATCTGGGAGGTCTCGTTGCTTCCTTCTTTCAGCCAGACAATTTATGCTAGGTGCTGGAATGAGCGTATACAAGCCCCCGGCTCCTTTGTCTTCTCTGCAGACTCCAGCCCAGTCAACATTACATCCAGTCACCCCCACTGTGTCCAGCTGATTTGTCTCAACACACTGCTGGAAGGGCTGTGGGGTGGGTGGGGGGGGTACCCAGTCTGCGGCTTGAGGGGAATTTAATCTTCATGCCCATTATATCTCCGCTTGCCCCTTTCAGGATTGCCTCATTGCAATGAGATATGTGTTGGTGCTGCAGTGATAACAACGGCCTGCCGTCTTAAATGCTTTCGAATATTTGCTTCCACGCTGCTTTGCGAGAAGCCTGAGCTATAAAACAGGTGCTGTTAAAGATGGTTGGCAAATGTATTAATTTCTTTCATAGACCCTCATTCTGTTTGCAGGTTCATTGACAGGGGCATTAGAGAATATGTGGAAGACTCAGTTTTGTCACATTTTGCTGAAGGTAAAGATGCTCTTGTGTTTTCATTGACTAAGTAGTTCACAGGTAAGTTTAATATTAGCTAGTCTTCTTATATGTATATAAAAAAGCAAAAAAAAGTTAACTCACCACTTATTTCTGTAACTTCGCAGTTTTTCCAGAGAAAACTCTGGAATACATTTAGCATTTTGAGCTAAAAACTGCGCATACATAATTGAAATTCTCCAATTTTAATAGGCCTTCATGCAAAGTGAACCCTTTACAATAGAAAATACAATTACAAAATAGATTTTGTAATTGAATTAATTAATAATTCTCTGAAGGCCAGCCTGTATCAAAACCAGCTTGACACTGGAAGGTCACCTTCCCGGATAGCATATTTATATTTCACTGATCAGAAGTCTCTGACATTTATTAAGCATGTCATTAAACGAAAAAAAAATGTCACCGTTGTTTAAATTCTACAGCCTATGATGCAATTTAATGTTCAGATAGCCCAAAAAAGGAAAGAAGAAGAAGAAAAAAGATTTCCCGTTGCCCTTCCTTGGTCCCTTGAGTTTCACCCTAAAACAAGCAGGCAATTTATCATGTTCAGTCAAGTTCCTTTGGTGGAAACTGTTGACAGGAGCTATTAAGCATTAATCCTTCAACCAGAGGAAGGTCTAACCAACAACACCCTATTGATGGGTCCAGGCATAAATACAATCATCTGGGTCGACATGCAAATCCCACACAGCCAAACTGTCTACACTAATGTTTACACTGTTAATATGTGGATTTTTGATGTTATTTTTACATGGCTTTGTGCTGTTTGGGGTCAGATGATAGCAGTTTGTGGTGCTTGTTCAATTTTGGAGAAGAGCATCGTGCTAAATAGGCCTGCAGTGTCAGAACATGCACTGGTTTTGTATGACATTAGTCATTTAGCAGCGGTTCTTGTTCAAAGGCATTTTCACCTGGCTGCTAATTTATGGCAGCAGCATAGACTGCAGGAACAAGTGTTTTTTTTTATTGAAGCTGACTTATAAATATTGTTCATTTCTTTGCACATTCAAATTTATATAGTTATATGTTATACATTTATTCTGGAAATTTATATAATGTTACATGAAGGCGTGCGAGTGCCTTGGGAGTTGTCAAGAGTAGCTGTAACAGGTAGAAATCTTGGCTATGTCCACAATCCACTGACTTCTGGCCACACCAGGCCAGTAGAATGTTCAGGAAAAAAAGCTGGAGGACAGCCATTAATACTATTATTTGTACTTGAACAATTGTTTTTCACAACACTGTATGAGCCTTTTTAAATATACAAAAGCAACAACTCTTTCCTTTGTGTTTTGTGCATTTGGTCATTTCTTGTTGTTCTGTGTTGGAAAGCCACCACTCTGGGATGTGATATTTTCCTGTCAATGTTTTGTTTATTGCATAGAGAATTTGAGTTGACGCCCAAAATCGCTCCAAACCGAAGTAAATAAAAATATGAAGAACTGCAATGTGTTGTGGTAAAATTTAAATGCATAGCATATGTATTATTACATATGTACATATTGGTATGCATGTATGATTTTAACTAGTCATGTTGTAATTTTGTAGATATTTTTTGGCTTCCATAAGAACGCAACTTTTAGGAATTAATCTGAAACACCTCGCTGAAACGTGCCATTAAGATTAATTGTGCGATTCGTCTGTAACCAGATCAAGTGGAATTGTATATGCAGGCACAGATCAATTCCACGCAAATAGATAAACGTGTTAAATCACATCATAAACCCATCAACTATCATTTCCTGCAACAGTTTCCTGTATCCGACTACGTTCTGCATGTATTGTCCTGGAAAAGTAAGAAAAAGTGAGACTGGATTAGAAAACAGATGCACAATGACAGGTATGGGACAAAGGTTAGTACTGCGTGAAGACATGCTAGCTAGTGATTCGATAGTGATCCGATTAACCTAATTGGACTTGAGAACCGGATGGTTAATACCATTTATACACGTGGCCTCGGTTTGCTCCTTGTCTACATCGATTACCTGGATCCTGTGAACTGCACTCATTGTGCCCAGTGTGGTGCATCTAACTCACTCTGAATGTGGACTTCCAATAAATAAAAATAACAATTCATACATTTCATTTCACTGTAGTTCACAATCCCAATGGCAAAATTGTCTTAAAAATTCTGAAAAGAGCCCTGAATGAGACAAAAAAACATTTCTTATATTTATTAGTATAAAATGTTAGAAATTCTTTCACTACTAACACTGTATCGTCAGGCAACACATTGTTCACTGACCTACAAAACAAAAAAAAAAATCTGTGACATGTTTATGCAAATCTTGCTTTAACAACCACTAAACACATGGACATGAGAGATGTAGAGCTTTTACTGGTGTTATGAACGCTATGACAGCTTCAGGACCTTTATAGTGTTGCTAAAGAGTTATTGGAATGTCTTTATTGCAGTTTTTGCATCATAAAAAAAAACACTTTCAGATGTAATGGAACTGGTTTTTCTAGTCAAATAAGTTACTGTTTTAAAGAGGAGTTGTACCTTGTGGCATAAATGCAGTCTGGAGAATCATATTTCCCTCAAAAGAGTGTTTTATTTGCCCACCTCAACAATTATATGTGGGAAACAGCTCCAGTTTATCATCCAGTTTCTGTTTAATATCAAACCTGGAAATGTGTGCGCTATCACACTACTGCAGTTTGAGGAAAAATATGTTTCCCTGTGCTTGAAAACATGTGTGCATTCTGGCTTTCAAAAGTTCTACATTCAAAAAGGGCAGCTCGGCGAGCTTATCGTGGTGTCTCAATGTACTCAGCAACCACGTAGTTACCCACATGCGAAGTAAAATCATTCAACAATAAATAAACATGTGGCATACTTCAAATGTACTATACACATATAAAAATATACTGCATTAAAGAGGCTACTTGTCAGAAAAGAGATCTGTACATATTACACTTCTGAGTATTGGACACTTTATGGCAGGGAATAAAACGAAATAAGATACGGTAATATTTTAACAAAAAAATACACCTTATAAGTACAGTAATGAATCAATAATGTTGGTGTGGATCTTAATTTAAGAAACACTTGAAGAGAAGAGTTGTACAACAAGAAAATTTACATCATCTTTATTTCCTACTTACAGTATGTGACTTAAATGCATTTAAGTGTTTTATTACTTACTCTGGAAAGCATGAGTTTTCTATTCTAGGGCTCAACGAAAATGAAATATACGTGTCAATGTACTTAATACCTGGATAGTGAACAGGAGGTGCATTAAATCAGTGCAGGGACAAATCCATACAATATTAAAATCTTAAAGCAGAAAGAGCTGTGTCAATGTTCAATCCTGATGTCAACCATGTCAAAATATCCAGGGATGGGGAAAGTTTGGAAGTAAGTAAAAAATTGTTCAAGGGCTATGGGTGCTGAAAAGGCAACCTTTTTAATGGTTTGCCTCCCAAGGGTCAGCCCTTCAGCACCACCAACGGAGGCAGATAGGGTGTCTGGCAGGAAAAGGCCATCAACACCCCGGTTCAGACAGGTTTATTTTTAGCTGCTCACAAGTATCACTGACAAAGTCATGAGCAGGAGAGAGAACAGTGTCATCTGCATGAAGAGGTGGGACAAAGTGTCATTCAACTGACCATTGGAGTAGAATAACTGTTGGATCATAAGGGAGCACCTCTTATGTCATGGAGGTCATTAGAGACACTGACACCCTAAACTAAACACAGGGCACCAGGTTTGGCTCACAGCTGAACAAACCAAAAATCTATTTACATTTGCAATGCTGCCAGCTTTCTGCCTGAAAGGACCTTTGCTGGAGTTCAGATGTTACTTAGAAATTAGTACTTTAAAGGTCACGCTCACAGTGTCTTTGTCCTTTGAAAGATATAAAGGTGTTAATGTCTGTCAAAATTATGTAAGCTGCACATATTCTTAAACTGTTTTACTGGAAGGCCCTTTCAAATGTAACATGCTGCTTGGGTAGTGCAATCCATGGGGACCAAAATAACACATAGTGACGACTACTAAGACTGAGAAATTAACTTCATTTTTTTGTACTCATCATTTTTCCTGAATCACACACAGATTTCAAAAAACCAGATTTGATACCTGCTCAATGTTACTCTGATTATGTATGTAAAAAGACCAAGAACTGTTTAAAAAAAAAAGTTTTAGATTACTTTGCTTTGTCCTACAGAATGCATTTTTAACTTTTATGCCATATGCATGTTGTAGTTGAAGGGAAATACAAACATAAATGCAGTTTGATCTAAACAATAGACTCATATAGACTTTTTGCAACACTCGGCAAGTCCCTTATCAGCCAGTTCACAATGAAGACAATTCCGTTTCTTTTTCTAAAAACTACTGTAAGAATGAGAGGATTTGTAAATGGAATTGGGCAGGAGCTAGCTGGGTATTGATCAAGCCCCAGGGACAGACTCCAGTTTTAGATTGCACTTTTTAAATCTATTCTGTAAAAGAACATCACTATATCACTACACTGGAACTTCAGAGTGACAGTAACCCTAGATAAATTTCCAGAAGAAAAAAGGAACATGCTTATAGATCAAGAAAGGTCTCTTTGGTGGTCCCAAACTAATTCATTACATTTGAACTGCAGCAATGCTGTGCCCATGTGGAAGAGATCATTGAGAAATGGATACTTAAGGACTCACCTAGCAGTAGGTGCAGAAATTATGTGTAAATAGCAATGTGTCCATCTGTTAAATGCACCATTTGTTACTAGTGGGGTCGGCATGTCCTCTGTGGGTATGAGAGGTTTGGGCTCGGTAGTTAACTAATACTCTGGTGGAAGCTAAGACAGAAAATGTTCCAGGATTCCTTCTTGGCTGTAACCTCCTGCAGCTGCCTGGGTTAAATTAAAGCTGCGCTATGGTGACCGTGTTGGTTTATCTGTTTTCAAACGGCTTACAGAAATTCAGCAGGGTTCACGGCAGATGCAGAAAAATCAAAACCAACAATGACACTACTTATTAATGAAAAATAGCAATAATAGCTCATATAAAATGTACAGGTAAAGCTTAATAATGGAGGAGACTCCTGTATTACTTTAGACGTTTTAAATAAAAGTGCGCAATTACCTCCACTATTTAGCTAAAACACTTAAAACTCTTACTGCACATGGATCATTTGTATACAGAGCCTGTTTAGAACTCAGTTTCTCGCTCCCAAAGCTGAAGTTTTACTAGTTGCTATGGGAGACTCTGACCAGTTTGTCGAAGGAGAGGGTCATTTCACACCACAGCTCTTGTTTTTTGCATTATCAGGCCGTAGCCGTGATGATTGTTCCTCCCGGCGTTAACAGACTCAGCCTTATTGTTCACGGAGGTAAAGCGCTGAGTGTGTGACACACTTTTGCAGCACATGCAGATTGGGTCAGAGTAAGAAATTATAAAAAAGCAGCCAAAGGTAAGTACAGGCGGTGACAGTTTTGCTGTGGGTGATAATCCCTTTTTTAATCAGATGCTCTTAAAATATGTTTTGCATGCCTCTAAAGTAGCTTTACACATGTCACTTGCCAAATTAAAATAATCTACAGTACTTCGCAGCTGTGGGCACCCCGAGCCATTTAATAGCTTGCGTTGACAGCACAGTGGAAAGGGGAAAAAAAAATTGCTTCTATCAAGAATTGCAAATTTTTATATTTGCATAAAAATAGGAAGTTAATAGTGTTAGAGATTCACTGACTTCCCTGAGGAGTTCATTAGTAATTTTGAACATAGGGAGAATATACCTTAACTGTGACAGCAAAGGAGCCCGTCAACACGTCACTTCAGAAGCTAACTGATGCACAAATACAGCTGCGGGTTCGGAGACAATACAGAAAACAACACGACAACAACAGCGATGCCTTCTCTCTTCCCAATAACAACGAGATACATCATCATTTCTTTGGACTGCATGCATAAAATAATGTCCGTAGCTGCTTGGCATCTTTTAAATTTATCTGTGTGCATAAATTCTGCCATTATCAAAACAAGGATTGCAACGAAGAGGATGAAAACAGTGATCTGTCAAATAACGTTAATCTAAAGCACATAGCAGCTGTGCAAAACAGCGGTTTCATTTAGCATTTTTCATCTTTACATTTCATGCAACGTGTGCTTTGCAATGTCATTCTGATTTAAGCTGTTTTTTTAAGGACCATAAACCATTAACTTGTGTGCAATTACTCCATGTCTGCATTAAAGTGATATCTACTTCAATAGACGTAACGTCCGTGTTTCATGTCGGGGGAAACAATATTATCCCGGTCACACAATTACACACAATTAAAGTACATTTAGATTTTTGTGTACATCTTTTATGGAATTCACCAATATGAGGGTATTTTCTAAAGTGGGGTATGTACAGTCCAGCATTAGGGCAGCAGTCATTGAGAATAAATGAATGAACAATCAAACAAATGAAGGAATGAATAGATGAATGGATAAGCGAACAAATGGAACGCATGATATTCATTAATTCCAGAGGGAAAGCATGTGGATAGTTTTCACAAATACATAAAGCGGGAATCAAATCACACATATCATTCTTCCTGTGAGTACATAATGTTGTTGGAAGAATTAAACACCACTGTCTGTTAAACCAAGTTTTTTTGGTCTTAATGGTCCCAATTTTCAAAATTAATAAGTTATTTCTTTAATATTGCTTCTCAAATTGCGGCTTTTTTAGCAGTCCCCGATTGTCCCATTACTCGTCTTTGGTCATGCCGGCACTCTCATTTGGAGATCAGAAAACGCAGCGTGAGGGCCGCATGCCTTGGGCCATGTGTAGCACACTTGGTTTCTTGACATAAACTGGACAATTTCCTTTTTTTAATGGAATTGCAAAGTTGACTTAATTCCATGGACAAAAGGCAAATTGGATTTTTTACACATAATAAAGTTGTACTGTTCAGAAGGCATGAATTGTATTAATTTTTATATATTAGCCAAAGGCATTTTCCACACTGACTTACACAGAGATAAGAATGTTTACACTTTATTAATTCCAACAGATGTGTATTTACTGAAGCAATTCAGGTTAAATGCCTCGCTCAAGGGAAATGTTCATGCCTCAAACCCTGCCTGGGGTAAATTATTTTCTGGAAACAATGATTTATTCTATTTCCTTAAATCTTGTTTTTGAAAAAAAAAAGGCATTTTAGACATTTATTTATTATTTTTTCAGTGCTTATAGGTCTCATTGAATCCCAGTTTTATTTCTGCCAGAAACCAATTATTGCTTGTATTAATTATTTTCTCCTCATTTTTGACTGTTAAAATTGTGTTATAATTCAACTTGATCTTGAGTGCGATCCTTTGAATTACATACAACATTAAGTGCACGAGAAGAAATTCAAGCGTTTAACAAAACTGCAACCAGAAAAGCCCATGAAAGTTTTTCTTCATGCCTGATATCATACTTCACTACCATATGCATTTTCCAGCTAATCTCTATTATGGATCCATAAACAGAGACAAACTCCCCCAGAACAACAAATCCAGAATCTACATAAATATTTTTTATGAGTCATTGACCCTCTAACAGAAAGGAACTGACAGTTACACAAACTCTCCAAAGTCGCTACACAGGCCCATTTCCTTTCTCTACAAAACTCCCGAAAGAAACCACTGGAATAAACATTTTATTGGAAATTCTCACAACATTTTTGAAATCACAAAAAAATTATATCGCCTTAAATTGCCTTGGGGGGCTTTTTAGAAATGGCCTCTATAGCCATTCCTCATTCATGAATTTTATAAATTATGACTAAAACAGAAGAGAAAATTATATTACCAAAAACCAAAATAACTTGTTATTGTTAAATGTGAAATGTGGTGTTAAATTACACCAGTTTTTTTGGTTGAATTTAATTGCTTATACTTCCATATTCACCAAGGTAAAACAAGATTTGACAAAAGGGAATCACAAAAGATCCCAGAAATTTGTGTTTGGCTATTCAGTAGATGTCTCAGTAATACTGCTGGACCTGTTTACCCCCTGGACCCATTTATTTCTCCTCCACAGTACTCAGTGAACCATATTTGTTTTTGTACTTGGAATACTAACTGCTGGCCCTCACAAAGTTGTTACTACTGTTCCATTACTAGCCATTCTTTTGTTATAGTATTTTCTTTGTTGTGTGCTTTTCTGGTAAGATTCTTTGTAGAAAGTGGGTTCCATTGTTGTGAGACATAATGCCATTTTTGGTTAATAATGGATTATTATTAACTGATAATAATAATAATAAAAACATTACAGCAGAGCTGCTTGCAATGAAGAAACCTCCTGTTCACCAAATGACCTTGAAAGAGCACAGCACATTACAAGGCATTAACTCTAACCAAAGACTTTGTCTTCCCATTACAGATAGCGGTATTTGTTAATGCCAAATCTTCCAGGCGTATTGAAAGACAGTCATTCTTCCAGGGAAAAAGTGGGTCTCATTGAAACAGAAGCCATGGCAACGGAAGAAAACAGATGCAAATTCTGTCTGGAATGGCAGTTGGGTCTGAGTCATGTCGATCAGAGGAGGGTTGTAAGGGCAAGCAACTGGACCCGTGCCCAGTCTAATAAATGCCTACCCCTGAACAAACAGTGTCGCTGCCCATTTGTCTGCCCTTTCCAAAACAACCATGTCAACCTCACATTCGTTTACCGGATTTGGCCAGAAAGCAGCAGAAGTAGCTGCCATGTAGTCACACTGCATCACAGGTTTGTCATGTGCACTGAGTCGTGTTTACGACTTGCATGTAACTCCAGGGCACAAGGTATGTTTAATGGTGTTGTATTATCCTAGAATAGTCCATCCATTTTCATGAAACAGTTGTCAAGGTTAGTCCAGAGCCTATCACAGATTCACTGGGTGCAAGGCTGGAAGAGTCCACCCTGGATGGAACACCAGTCCTCCACAGAATAGCTACACAAAACAGTCACACACATGCACAGTTGTGAGTAATTTATTGATGCTGATGAACATGAAACATGCCTGGACTGTTGGAGGAAGTGAAAAGGAAACCCATTCGGACATGATAGAAGATAGATAGAAGATAGAACATGATAGAACATTCAGACTCCCAAACTGCCGAAGTGCACGGTGACGTGGTGTCTGGGCTGTTTGTGTGTGGGTTTGTGTCCGGCTCAGTCTGCAGTTTGGATGTTCTCATTGTGTCTTCATGGGTTTCCTCCCACAGTCCAAAGATGTGCTTAAGATTAATTAGCCACTATAAATTGCCTGTAGTGTGTGACTGCATGTGTGTGGCCACCCGGGCGTTATTTCCTAGCCTGACACACAATGACTCCCGGACCACCGCGACCTTGACCAGGATTAGCACTTAAGGACAATGGATGGATGGATGGATGTGATGTAAACATTAATTACAGATTTTATGTAAATTATATAAACATTTTCTTTTACAGTTAAGTCGATGAGACATACAAAAGCATATTTAAATAATATCAAAAATCAGAGATAGCAACTGGACAATGTAAATATTTTGTACGGTTTGTTTTTTAACATATTTGTAAGATGTCATTTATATTTATTTATTTGTTTATTTGTTTGTTCATTCTTAAACAAGCTGTAAATAAGAATCGTACAGGGTAATCGTGTAAAGGAAACAGAATGCAAGACTGTGTGGTGGAGTTCTGCTTACTGAACCCTGCTGGGCAACCTGTCCTGATTCTTCGTAAGACCTCTAGGTTTATGATGATATCTGCAGCAGCTGAGCAGCTACTTATCCTGCCCCAGGTGTGAAGGGGTAAGTGATGCAGGTCATGGGGCAGGGTGATGAACTCCCTCTTGGCAGCCATTGTGCTGAACAGACAACAGAGTGCTTTGCTGTATAGCGCTCTTCTGCTGGCCAACAGGCCCTCACAGCTCCACAAGTGTACAAACTATTTATTTATTTGCTTGTTTTTTTTTTTTTTTAAATAAACATCATGTAATATGATTCCAAATATCTGTTTAATATTCTGTGTTTACACGCTGCTGAACGTATGTGCTGACGTTAATTCCCACTCAACAAGCTGGGATTGGGCATTAAAATTCAGTATTACCTGTCGGACTGCCTAAATGAGCAGCTTATTTTCTAATCCAACTTCACAAGTTTACTTAATGCACAAAGTTGTGAGCTGATACTTTGGAGGGATAAAAATCATATGGAAACTTACTGTTTCTGGTAGTTCACAGCAGAGCTTGTCTGCACGGATGCTTTAAATCTCCATTTGCAGAACAGCATGGTGAAAGATCTCTGTATGATACTACTGAACAAATTTTCCACAAACTGAGAGTTTCTTTGTGTGATGGACATGTAAGAGAAACAGATTTCAACTACTGTTATCCTGGGTTGCATCTGTCTTCCACACCTGTCTCAGGGTATTCCATTTGTTCTCCTACCTGATGTTATTACAAAAACTTATACTGATTTATAAGGTAGGTCAATAGGTCAGTTCTTTATACTGTTGGCTAGAACGGTAGCTGTGGATACTTTCTGACTCATCCTTATACACACATTTATATAGAATTACAAAATCTTCACACTCAAACATGTTATTCTGTGCTGATTTTGCCATAAAACTGATCAATGTCAGTCTGAATGTAGGGCAACAAATGTTGTAATATTAAACATTTTTCATCTAAGCCTGTTGTTGCATCTTCAAGTAAAAAATGAGAAACAAAAATAACAAAATTAAAAAACGAAACAAAAAACATTAAATGAAACTCCTGGAGCCAACTGACTGTATCAGTCTGGTACTCAGTTTCCATTCACAAGTTTTACTCCTTCATAGTCATTTTATCCACAGCTGAGTTGCAATTGGGTGACTTTCATAATGGAAAGCCAGCAGTCCTATATAACTGCATAACTGATTCAATATATAAGCCATAAGGGATGTGTCGGCAAAAGCTTTTCGATGCAAAAAAAGCAACTTCACAATATTTTATTTTATTAAGGGACTTCTGCTTGATTAGTTGCACGGAGATAAAAGCAAAAGCACAACGTGTGAAATGAATTGCCCCCCTGAAACTATAGGAACACTGGCCTTGTCTGTAGATGACTGTAATGTGCTCATCAAATTACCAGAACTGTATTTCAAACAAGAATAATAACAAAGCCCTGCTGTCTCTTTTTCATACATTCAAATGACTACAGCTGGATTGTATTTGGACCAGTAGTTGAATTGACCTCAACTACGGTTACATGAGGTATAACTTTCCTTAATATTATCAGTCTATTTCAGGGAGCATGATGAAATACAGTATGGGTAGGTCAAGGAAGGAGAGGTGATAAATTAGTGGTCTGAAGATGTTAATTGGTATTCTGTGTACCTCCTCTATCTGGGGAGTCTGCCGAGATGCCCTTTTTTTTTTGCCTTTGTATTCCCCCTCCAGTGATTTGAATGCCATAATATGTATCTGAACTTGCAACACACAACTGATAAAACTTCTTAATATGCAAATGTCAAGCAATTAGGGCGGCGAAACGGCTCGGGAACTGGAACGCTTGTGTGAATGAGAGGCATCCACTTTACAATTCAGCGGACCTTAAACAAAACAGACGCCGGAATCTGTTCAATACATGCGGCGGGGTTTTAAAATGCATTCAATTACTTCTTCATGTCCAGCTGTCACGAGCCTCCACCAGCATCACCGGGGACCTTGGTTATTCCACAAGGCACACAAGGACCTATTCTATCTGTCACTGTCACAGAGGGGATTTTAATAAATTGTCCTTGCAGCGCTGTGTACACCTGTACAGTAGCCGTTTCTGCCTTGAGCTGGCATTTTAATATTTTCTCAAGGGCTGTTCAGCCTGCAGAATGTGTCCTGAAAGATGGAGCTGGCAAAGACAATGGTGCTCAGCATTCACTGTGTGAAATGTTTGTTGCCATTTGCATCCACAGCATATAATTTATAAACGTAATATTGTTTTTTTTCCTCTTTTTTTTCTTTTCATTGTGTTTTCTTCTTCGTGTGTCACCTATTGGTCTCTTAAACTAAAGCCTTCAGTCAGATGCACTGTAGCAAAATGCATAGCACAGCATTCAATGAATGTCTCCATATATTTGAGCGTATTTAAACGTGACATCTCTGTAGGATATGTTTCTGTCAGCACAGATTTGGTCTAGTAGGTGCACCCACAGTGAAATATTTTCAGATGTCACCATATTGTCCTGGCTGAAAGTTCCATGCTGCTCAGAAAGCAAGCCTGCATGACAAAGCCTGCGTAACAAGCCCAGCCACTGAATGTCCCTAAACAGTCGTTTATTTCACAGACTGCAGGAAAGCACATTCTGAGTCTGATTCAAAAAGCAAAACTGGCAACTGTTCAATAAATACTTGCAAAGTCAAATAAACACAGCATATTTTAATGACTTAAATATTAAATGAAATACAAATTACAAACCAAATTAAAACAGAGAGAAACACACAAAAATGCACCTAATGTTCACGGAGGTATTCCTGTGAGAGTGGGATGAAAATAAACATAATAAAACAGGATATTTACATGTATTGTTATTCTCTTAATTACCTGAAGCTGTTTTCCATGATATTTTGCTATTTTGAGCACCTGAAACAGTTCAGCATCCTCACTCAAAAAAAAAAAAAATCCATCTCCTGACAACCATCAGGAGTCTTTGCTCACAATCACTAGCTTCTCTTTTTTTGTATTTGCGAGTGTCATCAGCTGCTTCTTTACTTGGTGCCCGACTCCCTTCCTATGTTTCAGTCATGCACCTTTACAGTATAATTATGGGGACCCTGTCAATAGAGCATTAACTTGAACACTTGGAAATGAGATAGATAGATAGATAGATAGATAGATAGATAGATAGATAGATAGATAGATAGATAGATAGATAGATAGATAGACCACCACCAAGTGACCAGCTTTTCACATTGTTTTGAAAGTAAGTTTGTTGATATTCACTCTTGCACAATATAAAAACCCAGAGTATGCGGTGGAGTGAAACATATTTATCTAAAATCTTTCCAAACCCATATTTAGATACATTATTACAAATATTCATATCTAATATTGAATGAAGAGCATTGGGATATTTACTTCCAAAGTAATTTCTGAAAAAAAATTGTTCTTCTTGTTTTATGAAACTTGCTCAGATTTGCAATATGTCTATTTTTGTGCTGTACTTTTTTTTAAGCTGTCACTCTCCAGTGCATTGTTTCCTAGCCTGCTTGCTCTTATATGACTTATATACTGGTTGCATGTATGGCATTTCCCGAGGGTGCATTTGAGACAGCACTCTTAGAATAGCACTGCCAAGACGTGTCTCTATGTGTGACCTGAAGATGAAAGTCCTGTGAAGTACTCGACAGGAATCAGAAAGTCCAGTTTTTTTTCCTCTTTTTGTTTTTTTTTGGAGGGAGGGGAGAGGATCGTGGTCCTCAATGACAAATGTTGTATATTAACACTGGATATTAGTACATGAATTTATTTAGATACTACTTTTTTTAAATTATGGGTCAGCAGATAACAGTATTGAATGGTATCATTGGTACATTTTTGTATAAGGCTTGTTTCACAAAGGTAACATCTATGTGTTTTTATATACTGGAGCAGAATGAGTCTAGTATAACAAGGGAGCAATTCATATAAAGCAAAACTCTGTAACCTTCAAAGATACTTCATGCTACAGAAATAAGCAGCTAATATGTTCTGGCTTCAAATGAAGACCTTCTTGAACCTCAAGTGTCAGAGGAACTCATTATAAAGCAGAAACCCAGAAAGAGCTGTTAACAGAAACGTCCCGTGACACACTCTTGGTGAGCACAGCATTCAGTGTGTTTGTTACAGGTAGGTCCACTTATTAACCAACTGGCATCAGGACCTTACAGGCCGCTGTGCTAACTGGCCAAAAAAATCTTTTGTTCACGGAGCAGCGCAGGTGTGTTGTATGCATCACATGAATTCTGAGGACAAGCTGCTTTTCAAACTGTACCATTCCACAGTTCCGAAACAGAAATTTTAAATAAATGCACAAATAATAAATAAATAAATAAACCAACCCTCGAGGACAGAATTTCTTTACTATTAAGCTTGCGTTTTCATACAGAAGCATATTGCAAGTTCAAGACGTGACTCCCAGCAGCTTTAAACTGGCTTAGGTATATTACTTGAATGTTCATCACACAGTACTCTTCAGATGCTGCGTGCTGACATGGGAGTCAAAGCGCCATGCATTTACTCTAATTGACAGAGAACTTAAAAACTGCACTAGTTTTTACTTCTGTGGGCATGTTTTGGTCTCTGTGAGTCTGCTAACATCACTTTGACACAAAGTCATAAGGAATAATCTCTCACATGTCCCTCGAGGGATGGGCTTTTACACATTTGTCCCATATCTTCAACTCAGCAGCGCCGCAGCAGAGTAACTATATTGTCACAACATATTGGTGTCAGGACAAACGGCACAGAAACTTCTATCGTCTCAGATGCCGCGACTAGTTAATACGCAGATGTGATGCCTTACATCACACAGTATTCAATATTTCTTATATATCGTGCTTGTATAGACAGACCATTCCGTGGACATGCCTAAGGACAATGTATAAAGGTATGCATATGTCTGACAAATTTATTTTGCTGGCAAGGTGAATTCTGTTCTGTATTTAAAAAAAAAAAAAAACAAAACAAAAAGGTTCCTGACCTCGTCTGGTTTGATTTATACTAGTGTAGTCACAGATAATAAACAAATTTTAAAATAACCGAATAGCTGTTGTTTGGACGATTATTTAAAAAGCAAAGTATTCATGCATTTCTCAACTTCAATAAAATAAATATGTCTAAGAATGAATGTTTCAGCAAAAAAAAAAAAAATGTATCTACTGCAAAGGCAACGATATACTAAAAATATTTATTGAATAGGCGCTTTGTTAAATTAGATGTATTTTAACAGTCATATCACTACTATCAAGAGGTGAACTGCAGTGTGAGCTGCTTTCCTGCTGGGCTGAACTTTTATCAGACCAAGACGTGCATGTTATGGTAGGCAGTGAAAGCCTGGCTAGAAGAAGAATAAAGGTAATTAATTGTGGCTCCAAGGAACCATGTGTGGGAAAGTATAAATAAATGCCTACGGATTTACTGTAATATTGGTTAATTGCAAAGAACTCAGTTTTACTTAAAATAATTAGAAAAATTGATATTTTGTCATTTGAAAAAGTATTCTGTTCTTCCATGTTGGGTTTTTTCAAGAAAAAAGAAAGTACTTACTCAGGTCTGCAGCCCCTAAACTCCCACTGCACCACTCCTTCAGTTCATGATAAAAGATGTATTGCATAAATGTATTAAAGTGAAAAATTTAACAGTATCTTGCAACAGTCAGCATTAAGTTGGCGAATGACAGACCATGTCTTCTGAAAGCTGTTTTATCACATACACCCGAAGGCTGAAAACAGGCAACTATATTAATGATAGCTGAAGGTCCAAATGGGGACATGGAGGAGGAGTGGGACATGTCTGTGACAATAAAGGATTATATATAGGGTATCTGTCAATGCTGACCCCACTTGAGTACATGTTCACATTTAGTATTACCCATATGGTTAAATTTGAGACAAAAATGGATTATGCTGTAAAGAAGGCAGCCTTTCAAAAAATGCATACACTGAAAACAGTGTCAGTCATTCTGTTTGAATACAAATGTGCACCTGTAGGAAATACATTTTTAATCCAATGCTTTATAAACTGTACAAAATATAATTGCCAGTTAAAAAGAACCATAACACAATGCACTTTGAACGAGAAACATTTTATCTTTATGCAGACTAGTATTTTTCAGGAAGAAGGAATATGCAAAGCTGGAGAAATAGCAGGGGTTAAAGAAGAACTGGAGAGAATGTGGAAGGTGAAAACCAAGGAAGTCCCATTGGTGGCAGTGGTGCTTGGGGCTGTCAACCTCTAAGTAGCAAGAGTGGCCGAATCAGGAACATTGGTCTCAGTACGGAAAAACGCAATCGTGGAACAGCAAAAATAGTGCACTGTATCCTCAAACTCCCAGGCCTCTGGTAGGAGGTAGGAGGCCCATGTCTGAGGAGAGAGCCCCTCCTAACCAAGGAAAAACTGGATAAGAAAGGAATTTTGTATTTTTTATATATATATATATTTATATATATGTGTGTGTGTGTGTGTGTGTGTGTGTGTGTGTGAAAGGACAGTCATACAGAAGCTAACATAATTTAGAGCTTTCAAAATCAAAATATTTATATTCTTGCTCTTAGCTGGTTTGATCAATTTATTTTCCGAGATATTTTCGGAGATAATTGAGAAATAATTTAATGTAATGCCTTAACCAATCTGACACTGTACTTCAGATGACCTTTTTGTGAGCCTCTTCCTCTCAAAACTGCATGCCATTTTTCATTGTGGATTACTAGCATGAAACAATATAGGAAGTGAAAGGACAAGTCATTGAGAAGCTCAAATAATATTAATTAGGGATGATAATGAATCCGCCTTGTCATTTTCACAATACATAAATAAAAATGTAATGGGGTTCACTGTAAAGTGCTTAACTAGTTTTACTTTATCACTGAAATAAACAAGCACTGACCATCGTAGAGGACAATGGCTGCACAATCACAAGGCCCTATTGATTTTAAAAAGGATTATGTTAATGGAATTGATTTGACAAAGCCAATCCATTATACATGAGTAACTTTTCATCTTTATGACAGAAATGGAATGTTCTGGACTCCACATTTCAACAGTCAGCACACTTGCATTTTTAATATATTACAGGAGGTCTGCAAGTCACTAAGGCAGTAAAATCTTGATCTTGTCCTTAATGCATCAAATATTCGGAGACACTATTGTGCAGTATAAATGGTTAAATTTTCAGAGGGTTACAAAAACATGGTCTGTAGCTGAAGGAAGGGACATTCGAGTGTGTGAGCCCATGCTGCAGGGTCTCTGAGGGCAGGCAAAGCCAGATGGCCAGCAGTTACAGACGACCAAGTGCAGTCATGGATGGAGGGAAGTGGAGGAGATGAGCCTTGCTACATATGCAGGGGTAGTTGTGGTTAAGGGCATTCTCTGCCAGTTCAAGACCTTTGGAAGGAGACTGGAGCCACTGGGAGGTAGCATTGCAAGATTAGGAGATGACCAAATGAGAGTTGGAGGGAGGAGACGAGATCGGTTGGTTGGCAGAGCTTGAGATGATTGAGGGGGTAGTCAGATAGACCTGGCAGGGATACACGCCAGGAGGGACGAGCAATACATTGGGCAGGGCCATCATCTGGATGGAGCAGGCACAGGATAACACGCATTATTTTCCTTGACAAATGCAAGTCTGAGCCAAACAGAATAGATGTTGAGGTGTAACATCATAGTGAGCCAATCTTATACAGCAGCAATAAATACTGCAAGTAACAAATGTTCCATTTTATGGAAATAGTAACATGTTAAGTCTATAAATGCTGTTTTATGGAGAAAAAAAAACACATTTATATTTTGTACACCTTCAGGTCAGGGTCACAGAGTTCCAGTCCTTTGGGTAGAACTGTACTAATTGACAATACATATTATGTTTTGTGTGTGCGTGTGTGTGTGTGTGTGTGTGTGTGTGTGTGTGTGTGTGTGCGTGTGTGTGTGTGCATGTGTGTGAGTGTGTCTGTCTGTCTGTCTGTCTGTCTGTCTGTCTGTCTGTCTGTCTGTCTGTCTGTCTGTCTGCCTGTCTGTTTTGTGTGATTAACTACTACTAGTAAGAGAAAGGGTTTTTTTTGCTGGAAAACACACATCTGATGGTCCTGGGATACTGAATGAAAAGCACTGGTTCAGATGACAGTATATAGCAAAATGCAAATGAAATAAAAGCCATCTGCATTGCAGGTCAGCTTTGAATAGTCTCTCCTGGAATCAGATTGTTCACAATTTCCTTTCCACTGTGTGAGTTCTACAAAGCTTTTAAAGGTTAGAAAAAAAACATTACTCTGATATCCCTGTCATAAATGAAATTTGCATAGCTTGGTGGGATAGATGGATGCCTTGCTTTCAACTGTGTTTGATCAGAATGCAGAAGCGAAAAGAGTGACTAGGCAGAGATAAATGTTGGTGTTTAGATTAACACCGCAAGGTCATAGTATCTGGGCATTTCATTTAGGATGGTTCAGAGGACAGGTGCACATAAAGAACTCAGCGAGTGAGGATAAGAGAAAGGGCGAGTTTCAGACGACTTCCAATAACAGTGTCATTCTTGATTGGGAGTTTTTTTAACAAAAGTGTAGCTCTGTATCAAACAGCAGGAGGACAGTGTAGCACTTTTGTGTGGAACCTTTATCTAAATTTCACTGAATATAGAACATAAAGAAAATAGGAGAACGTAAGAGAAAGTACCAATGCTGTGCATTTTTTCCCTAATATGCACATTATATATAGAAAAGAATATATACACTCACTGGCCACTTTATTAGGAAGACCATTCTAATACCAGGTAGGACCCCTCTTTGCTCTCAGAACAGCATGAATTCTTTATGGCACAGTTGCGACAAGGTACCACAAACATTCCTTAAAGATTCTTGTACGTGTTGACATGACTGTATCAGGTAATTGCTGCAGACTTTGACAGATGCACATTCATGCTGCCAAACTGTCATTCTACCACATCTCAAAGAGGCTCTATTGGATTCAGATCTGATGACTGTGGAGGCCATTGAAGTTCACTGAACTCACTGTAATAATCATGGAACCAGTTTGGGATGACTTTGCTTTGTGACATGGCACAATACTATATTGGAAGTAGCCGCTAGAAGATGGGTAAATTGTGGCCATTAAAGGATGCACATGGTCACCCACGATACTCAGATGCTCAATTGGTACTAGGGAACCAAATGTGCCAATAAAACATTCCCCACCCCATTAGAACCCTACCAGCCTGAACTGCTTACACAAGGCAGGTTTGACCCATGACTTAATGCTTTTTATGCTAAATTCTGACCCTACCATTTGCATGTTGCAGCAGAAATCGAGATTCATCAGACCATGCGACATTTTTCCAATCTTCAACTGTCCAGTTTTGGTGAGCCAGTGCACACCGTAGCCTCAGCTTCCTGTTCTTGGCTGACAGGAGTGGAACCCAATGTGGTCTTCTGCTGTTGTAGCCCATCTTACTCAAAATTTGACATTTTGTGTATTCAGAGATGCTTTTCTGTTTACCTCTCTTATAAAGAGTAGTTATTTCAGTCACTGTAGCCTTTCTGTCAGCTTAAACCAGTCTGGCTATTCTCTTCTGACCTCTCTCATCAATAAGGCGTTTCTGCCCACAGAACTGCCGCTTACGGGATATTTTTTTTTTGTTTTTCACACCATTCTGTGCAGACTCTGGAGAGTGTTGTGTGCAAGAATCCAAGGAGAGCAGCAGTTTATGAAATACTCAAACCACACTATCTGGCACCAACAACTACACCACAATGCAAGTCACTTAGATCACATTTTCCCCACTGAAGCTCATGACCCGTGTCTGGGTGATTTTATGCATTGTGCTGCTGCAACATGATTGGCTGATAATTTCCATGAATGAGCATGTGTACAGTTTTTCCAGATAAAGTGGTCATGGAAAGAGCATGCGTACGTGTTTGCGTGTGAGAGAGAGAGAGAGAGCTTTACAGATATAGAATCAGTGAAAAGAAATCACTATACAATCAGTATATGTATTAATTTTACTGACTCATCAGCAGTTTATTGCTCAATTTTTTTACCGACTAATGTCTTTCGTTCATTCATTGATTCTGGGTCCCTCCTTTGATTCCATTCTTGTTATTGCACACATAATGCCTGGCGACCTCATTAAATCCAGCAAAATGTATAGATGCTCTGCGAGGGCGGCAAACAAAATCCGTACGAATAACTGCAAAGACAGCAGAATGCAAGTTCCGCTCTGAGAGTGGTCCCACAGTGGCATGACTACAAGGCTGCGAGTGCAGTCTGCAAGCACATTGTGACTGACATTTCTCCAATTACCCAAAGGGCATGGTTAAAACTAACAAATGCAGTGAAGCATTCCACATCAGTGTGAAAGATAAGAAAATGCTACAAGGCATAAAAATGTGATAAATCTGACACAACCAGAACATGTTGATGAATGTGGGGAGTGAAACAATGTATTAGTACACATGATTTTCTGCAAAAGTAAAGGATCTAAGATGAGCATGCAGTCATGAAAAAATCACACAGGTTTGCAATGGGTGTAATGGAACACATAATGGGCCATCCTGTTTCAGTTCAAGGTTGACACCTTTCCCTTTTTGATGTTGCTGTCCGAAATTAGGTGACCCATTATAATCTCTATCTATAAAGCTCAGTCTCTGCTTGTTTTTTTCTTTATGAAAGACTGTTTTTCAACTGACAGGCTTGAAATTTGGCACAGTGGTACTTCTCACCTTAAGAAAGACTTTTGTTTAGTGAAGTTCATAAAACTCCAAAAAGGCTGCTTACTATTTTGAAAATTTAAGGTTTGTTCTTTGATAAGGCTTAGAGAAGCGAGAGTAGTGCTGTCTCATGGAGCATGTAGTAGCGTCATACGCAGAGCATATGTACCTGACACAGGTGGATTTTCTAGGCATACATACACACACACACACACACACACACAAACACAAATGTACTAAATTCAACCAATTTAAAGGCAATAAAGTTTGGTTATATATAATATGTTATTTTTGTATGTGTGTAACTATGGCCGAGTGTGTGTTGCTATGAATGAAGATGTAAAAATGAATGAGAAATGGTACACAGCACACACACAGTGCTGCACACATTACTAACATAAGGATAATAATCTTACTTTTTCTTTCCCCTTGACTACATTTGGTACCCACATCACTCTGTAGTGTCCTCCTGTTCAGCGGTACTAACAATACTTAGGAACTAAATGCAACCATTTTCATGGTAAGCCATTGTGACAGTGTTATTAGTTTTTACTCTTACACTTTTCGACCAAGGCAGCGCCAGATAAGTCAGTCAGCTGTTTATAAAGCAAATATAAAACGATTATTTCCTAATTCTGCTTATTTTAACAAACTTCAGTCCTTGTCATTATCATATATTTCTCACTTCTTTTTGGAATATATGGTCTGCAGACCTCATTTACATAAAATGATACTGTGTGTGTGTGTGTGTGTGTGTGTGTGTGAACTTCTGAATGTGGCACTTGATACCCTACTCTTTATTACAGTTTCAGCCATTCATTCCCTGTAGTCAACAAAATCTGGCTGGGAATGCGATAAATGTATTGGGAAAAATTGCAGTAAAACCTATAGAAAATGAGACTCTTTGAGGGATTTACAACATCGTACTCAAATAAATAACCAGGAAGAAATTCAGACTATGCAATTATCTTTCTCATGTGAATGGATGCTCTTCCTGTAAGTAATGAACAGAATGGAAATGTGCTGTAAGATATGTTCAGTGGGTTTTTCTGCAGCTTTCTCTAATCAGCCTACAGTGTGACCGTGTGTGAAAGCAGCTCCACGGTGATTCCATTTTCTGGAAGAGTACACTAAATGACTGTGTTTGGTTTCCAGTTTCTGTTTCCAGCTTTCCACTTGTATGACTACTGATTATGGTGCAGTAATAATGCATTCTGTGTAATGCAGCAAAATCTCCAGGCAATAATCAATCCAAGAGAATGTGACTTAATTTTTACATCATGGTACTCTGACCACTACCAGTGCAAAATTACAAAAGGATACCTTTAGGAAGAGCCACTTATTTGCCACTTGCCGTTTCACATCCTGGCCAAGCATTCTGAAAAAGTGACACAGCCAACTCTCATCCCATGATGAAAGCAAGATGGATGGGAGGCTTTGCTTTGCTGTCTCCAGTAGAAACACAGAGGGCAGAAGCAAAGAGACTTGAAAATCTCCATAACAGCAAGTTAATATGTGATGAATTTTCTTCTGGTTTGGTTTCTGACTTCTGTCCTTAGATTCAGTGGAGCAAAGAAATGGCCTTGCGACCACTCCATCCAATTTCAGTCTGTAAATTTGTCTAAATAAGAGCTGTTTTTTGCGTTCTTCTGTCTTCATGCTACATTTCTCCTCCCAGTGCTTTGCCACATAATGCATTTTGGTTTATAGGTTTCCACAGTGCCTCTGGGTCTATGAAATTGGTGGAACGTATTAGTGGGACTGTTAAAACCGTCGTTAGATGGACAGTAATGAGGACGATAACTTCCAGTAGATTTCCCAAGGTTAAAGTACAACATCACATTCTGGTGTGCTCTAAGCTCAATGTGTTTGATCAGTTTCAGATTTGCTAGAATGTATACCAGCCTGGGAGATTATGCAACTGGGCATTTCAAGTCACTCCAGGGTGTTGTGGCACTCTCATACAATTTAATGAAGCTTATGAATGATATTTTTTCCAAATCAAAGTGCATGGAATTATTAACATTCAGTAGCTGTCTTCAACATCCAAGCTAGATTTTCAAATATAGGGCTTTAAATAAATATGTGCTCAGTCCAAATTATTTAAACTATATCAATAGAGTGTGATTTACAAAATTCAGTTGCCATAAAACGAAGGGCATTTTAATGTCATTGGGGTGAAAGATAACTGTGCTAAACAGCAAGTCCCCTTAATAAGACAGTTTTATTCTAAGGTGCATCCTGTCTTAGTCCAGACCATATTTGCATATTTCTGAAGTTGTCCTGCAATATTCATGAACTGCTAATTTGCCTTCTTTTAACCCAGTAGCGGACCTCTGTTGTTGTTTTTTTCTGTAAACAGTTTACAATTGCAAATGGATTTACTTCATATTATTTATTTCGTCACATCCACCAGTACGGTGTGCAATCAGAAAAAATCCATTTATTATCATTAAACACTTTATCCATGTCAGAGTCAAGGTGGGTCAAAAAAAAAAACAAATAACACAAGTTTCGGGAAAAGTATGGAAAACAAGGTAATCCTACTAAATGATTAAGAGGGTAAGGAGGCCCCTCCAGGAGATCCTTGTCAAGTCTTGTTGTCCTTTTTTTTTTTTTGCTTGTTTAGTCCTAATTTTACAGGTCACCATGGGTGCTTTGTCCTGCCCATCTTCATCGATGATGATATCATCGTGCTCATTCTGGCCAATCACATCCACTGCAGCAAAGTTTATAAACCACTAGCACTGGACTTGTCTCTAGCTTGTTATTTTGTGCCTTATTGTAACACTGCTGGAGTATTTTTTGGTGTGTTAAGGATTTATTTTTCTGCAATTTGTGGGCGTGTGGCAAAAAGTAAACACAGCCTTGTTTGATTTGCCAGTGTTTAATGATAATCCTTCCTTAGAGCATTTCAGTACATGTAGGAAGGATGACTTGCTGCTCATTGTTGACCACTTCCATGCCATAAGGCATGCCCTCACAAGAAAGATTAAGAGTATTATTTTGATAACCTTCTTTGTCTAGGGATGAGCAGGATGAGGTGCAGCCTAACACCGAGACAGATATGGAGGCTGAAATCAAAGTCACGCGGCCACACTTTGGTCCATACTTTCTTGTGTTTACTGGGTCTAAAGAAGAGGCCTGTTTGAAAGTCCATCTGGCCTGTCTTCAAATGGAGGCCCAGGAAAAAGCCCAAGCACCTCAAGATGAAGCTGAACTGTGGCGAGAAACGCGCATATTGGAGATTGAGACAGAGAAGCAGGTCAAATTGAAGTAGCTTGAAGTGGAAGCTATGGAGAATTCTTCTTTTCCTGTTGTTCAGCTGATCTTCTTTGGAGCGTCTGATATGTCCCCTGCTTTGGATCCACCTTCAACATCCTTTGATGTTATTAAGCACATTGTTTTAGTATCTTTTTTCGGATCGTCGAAGGTGCACGTGTATTTTAATGCATTCGAATGCATTGCCACTTAGCTTCATTGGCCAAAAGATGCTTAGTTGCTTTTGCTACAATGTAGTCTGGTTAATAAAACCCAAAAAATCTGTTCAACAGCTACTATTGAAGACAGACCGCACTACGACACTGTGAAAGTTGCTATCTTTTGTGGATATGAATTGGTTCCTGAGCCTTACAGACAGCTTAGAAAGTACACAACAGCGGCAAGTCAAATTTTTGTGGAGTTCAATAAAGAGAAAAGGGTTCTTTTTGACTAATGATGCACAACAAGCAACGCATGACTTCAGCACATTTCATAAGTTATTCTTGCAGGAGGAGTTTAAAGGTTGTTTACCAGACCGTTTTGTGATGTATTTGAACAGAAAAATGCTAAGTTCCTTGTCGCAAGCAGCTGTTTTAGCAGATGAGTTTGTGTTCACTCGTAACATTTTCTTGTTTGCATGTGCAAGACTGCCTGCGCCTACGTCAGTCTTGCCCAAAAACTAGTCCTCCACTTCCTAGAGAAAGGCGTGAATGATTTTACTGCCGGAAACACGGTCTTGTTTCAGATTGCCTCTTTGTTGCTGATTCCATTTCATTCTCAATGGAAACAACAACTTGAGGCATAGCTATGGTGTAAGAGGACACTTTAAAGGATACCATGGAAAGCAAGGAAATGAATACATGAATCTTCAGATGAAATCAAGCCCAAAATAAAGTCACAAACTTTATTTTGTAGCTTACTGGAAGTTCAAATGATGAGACTCAAGGTTATTACAGTCTGGACATGTAACAGCAAGAGTAGATTTACTCAAAAAGATGTAAATGCTGGGAAAGCTGCAGGAAAATGACAGGATACTGCTGGATGTACTCGATCACATCAAAAATAGACGAATCTCTACACTAAGGAGTCAAGTGGAGGACTGTACATCTATGGACAGCACTTAAAGTATGGACTGAACAAAAAACTTTACAATTTTCTTATCACAGAAAGTATGATTCTTACATGTAAAGTCATATTCCATATGTAATATAATTTGGCTTTGTCTTCAAACGTGTATTCATCTCATTTTATATATTGAAATTCATTACTTAATATTATAATAAATGCTTTTGTAAAATTATTCATGTTACTCAATTGAAAGAGTAATTTGAGAGGTGCTTTCATGTGCAAAATTCTAATTTAAATGAGCCACAGCTGCGTCAATGAATCTTAGTGAAGTCTTTGATATTCCTAATTATGTAAACAAGATTTAATAAATAAGGAGCCTGAGTTCTATGATATTGGATCTGATTAAGACAATGTGGTCAAAATGTCAGCATTTTGTTTCAAAGTTTTCAGATCAAAGGCATTGGCACACAGCTCAATTTGGCCATAACCCAACCCGATCAAATCCAAGTACAAGCACTTTACCAAACAACTATGAGAAGCTGGATTATTAGTATCTACTGCCAGCTGTTTGGATGACCTACAGCATAGTGACAGACTGGTTCAGTCAACTGCAACTCAGGAAAAG
This sequence comes from Arapaima gigas, assembly GCA_900497675.1. NCBI lineage: Eukaryota > Metazoa > Chordata > Actinopteri > Osteoglossiformes > Osteoglossidae > Arapaima > Arapaima gigas. The sequence continues at coordinate 288,935 of UFQX01000160.1, read as the reverse complement.
AAGGTCTCCCTATCTCATCCTTCTACAAAACATGACACCAGAAATGTCAGCGATTGAAGATATGCTTGTATTTGTGGCTCACGGTTGTCATTTTCCCACATGTGGTGGAACCTTCAGTAATAACTGTTAGAAAAAAGAGAAATACAATCCATTTGTATATATTACATTTTTGGATTGCCGTTTTAGGTCCAAATTATGGTTTCTGCAAGCTCGGCTCACGACTGGTCCAGTGCTAAACCTACACTTGCATTATTTCATTAATTTTCAAACACCTTTGAGTATATACCAATCCACAGTTCTCACCCAGGTGTTTTCCTGTGGGTGGTAACTTTCCTCAGACTCAGATCCCATACCAGAGGCCTGGGAGTTTGAGGGTACAGTGCAGTATTTTTGCTGATCATAAGACTGTGCTTTTCTGGATTGAGAGCGATGTTGTCATACCAAGGGACCTAATGGAGCCATTCCTCCAGCTTAGGGGTCATGATACCAAACGCTTCTGTCACCAGTGGGACTACCAATGGCCTAGTCACTCCCAAGTGTAAATGAGAGGTACGGCAGAGAGTGGTGGACACCAACAGAGCCGAGACTCTGTGGGACTTCCACATACATACAGATAAACAGGTACTGGCCAACCACTCAGAGAGATATAATGGTGATAGACAAGGAGAAGAAAACAGCAGGGGTGGCAGATGCGGTCATTCTGAGTGATACAAACATCAGGCAGAAGAAATATGAGAAGCTGGAATTTTCAAATTGTCAAATATGATATTTTCCTGCAATTTATTTAATTGTAAACGTGAAGAAAATGAACTCGTGAATGTCTGTTAATGTCAGTATTACTGTTTCTACCCTAACCTGAAGTGAGAAATTATGAATAAGATCTTTTAATTTATTGATGACACCAACCTACTAAAGTGCTTCTTGCCCTAGGCAGATCTCAGGGCTAAAACAATTCTGACCAAGATAAAAGTAAAAAAAAGTGATGGTGAACTTGAAGTTATCTAAAGAAAATCAGCTCACTTTCCAACCAGTTTTATAGATTAGAATTTTACAACTGGTTTTTACTGCACAAATGTTTGGTAATAAAAATGAAAGTTAATAAACTTTGCTTACCTAAAGTTATGGTTGTGCCTCATAGCTCAGTAAACTTAAACAGTGAACAACATAGGTTTGTATATGCTTAAAATTGAAAGTCATATTTCAGTACAAAAAAATACTTCCTTGACTAAATAATACTTTTGCGACACGCCAGTGTTGTGTTGATTATTTACTATGCCTGCTGGCCTGGATAACCCATGTTGCCAGGTCTGCTGTATCCTGTATTCATCCAAGAGACTCGGAAAGACCACAATAAAAAGGTCATTAGACCAACTGTCATAAAATAAATGAAATCCATCCTAAAAACATCTGGCTCGTGGGAAACAGCAGATAGGGACATCATTTTATAACCTCTAATTTGCTCTCTCCACCGCACTAATTATGATGTAACTGGAACAACAACGTGAGGTGTGTGGTGATTAACCCCCGGCGGAGAGTGGGGTCTAATGAGAAGAGTGAGGACATTGGGTCTGTTCAATCAATTGTTTCCCTCTCCTCCAACGTGTTTAAATGCCTCCATGACCTTGTAATCTGTATCGGCAATGCAAACTTGAACCCATTTAGCATATTGTAATTTTCCAGGGGTGATCAAGGACTTTGGGGGAAGGCATGAGGAAAGTAATACTGGAGCTGGTCACGAATCTTGGAAGATTAGAGAGCAATCTGTACTTTCTCCTAGTTTATCAAGAGATTAGAACAGTATAAAAAAAGAAAAGACAAAAAAGAAAAACATTGCTCCCACAGATTAGCCACATGTTAGAATATTAATGCAGAATATTAATCAGTGCTCAACTTGAGCTGAAATCTTGAGCTGGAAAAAAATTTTTTGAAGCCTAAAAGAGACTATGATATAGTTGTTTGTCTACAACAATCAGTTATATACTGTATACCGCTGATGGTATACATATTTATATGCATAATTTTCCGTTGTTTATTTTCTAATTATTCCAGTGATTCAGAATCATTTTGCACGTGGCAGCTCTGAACTACTGAAAGGGACACTATATGAACCAAAAGTTTTATACTGTATTAGGTCAGGTTAAGAAGACAAGGATGTTGGGCCACAAAAAAAAAAAAAAAAAAAAATACAGGTTGCATATTGCTGGTCAAATAATAGAAGATACAAAATGCATTCATATTTAATTCATAAGCCTGGATAAGTTTGATTCTGATCTTGACTGGGGTTAATCAGGTCCCTGAATAACCTCTGTTATTTAAATCATAATTCCAAATAATGCACAACATTATTCCATTTTTTTCAAACAAATCATGCAAATTGCTGTGAAAAGAGTGGGGTGCTGGGTGACTAAGAGGGAAGGAGTGTACATCTCATTCTAAAGACCCCAGGGGCAGCAGAATAATGGCACAGAAGGAAAGAGCCTTGTACTGGGGAAGAAGTATGTGTTAAACTTGTCAGCAGATCTCCAGTGGAAAGCTCTGCCTCTGGTGAGCTCCTTGTAGTGCACAAACTATGGATTCTGAAGATTTTACATGGAGACGGAGAAACATGGATGACATCCACATCAAAAAAAGGTGGAAGTTTCCCTGATGTGGTACTGAAAGAACAAACGGGTTTGGAGTCTAACCTCTCACTATATGTTTTATGTGAAATCGCTTTGCCATCCTCTTCAGCTGGGTACATTATTAACAATTAACTGAAACATTCTACAATGTCAATTATTAAAACCCATGTGGCTTTTGTTCATAACCATAACAATAGATAGATAGATAGATAGATAGATAGATAGATAAAGCTTTAAAATGTATAACATACAATGTATGTTCATTTACTTGTGTACTGGCTTGCAGCCAATGAGGACTTTGTATTACAGTACATTGTTTCTTCAAACATAGCATTATTAAACATTCCTAGTTTAGTTATACAATTACTGTAAATTTCAAAACAATTATAACACATTGTTTATATTAGCCATAATATGTCCTGTAAAAGGTATTGTTATGTAGAGTCTACTGGTTTATTATACAAGCTGTAACGCATTGCATAGGTGGTTGCAGTTCAGATCCTATCACCCTCTTCTATGATCCGGTGTAAATTAATTGGAGATTCGTGGCAAGGTTTCAAACAGCATGCAGCTGGAAGAAGAACACTGGTTTGTGCTTTCATGATGTGGAGTGTGATTTTAGGGTATCAGGGAAGTTCATTCTATAGTTGCAAAAACCAGCATATGCACATCAAAACAGACTGAAGATTGTTTGAAAGGGAGATAATACAAATTATGTTTTTATACAATTTCTTCTATCTCATGACACTATTCCTCAGTAAGATCTTCTGATTGCTCAGCTATAAAACTTTAGTGCTCCTTCACTTAAAAAGATGCCGCCAATGAAATACAACAGGTTCCATCAGTTGGGAGTCAGTAGACTATTAATCATGTACAGTAATCCATTGGTGTCTGAATCTAATTCACGCCTGAAATGTGTCAGATATCAAATTCTTTGGATTTCCAAATGCGCATTTCCCATTGTTTTAAATGGGAGAGGATTAAATGAAATTTGAAAAAAAAAGTAATAATGTTCTCCCTGCCCATTGGAAAACACCTATATTACTATCAGCTCTTGGCTTCAGCATGATAAAACATTCTTAATACTAGTTACTTAATTAGAAAACACTTAATGTGTCATGCCCCCTATCCCGGACTCCATCCCTCCTGACCTGTAATCGCTTGTTCCCCATGCCCTATATAGACCTGTGCCCTCCAGCAAACTGGTGCAAAGTATTGCCCATGATCTTGCTGAGCGGTTCTCTTGTTTGCCCTCCTCGGTACCGACCTGTGTTTCCGTCGAACCACTGTCTGACCCTCATCCCTTCTTGCTACCTCGCTTGTGCTACAGTGATTGCTGGTTTTGACCCTCGCCCGTTTTGTGACTACGACTTCGGAACATCCCTCTACAATAAACAGAGTTCATCAACTTGCGTCTGCATGCATCTGCATCCTAACTCCAGCATTACAAATGTTGTCATTAGTCTGTGTGTTTATAATGTATGGTGAAGTCTAAACAGTACAGGACCTTCTGCATATTAGTGCTGCCAGCAGCCTTTAAATAAATAGGTTTATTTAAAAAAATAATAATTGTTTAAGAAAATAGAGCTAACAAGAATAGAACTCTGTGAAATTTGTTGTGTGGACTGAATTATCTCAAGCTGGATTGTCCAGTTTAAAATACAGAAAATGTAGTGATGTTGCATAAACCCATTTACACAAAGCAAGGAGACTTGCAAGGAAACCAGTGGAAAGAGCTGATAAGACACCAGCACAGGTGTGCAATTTGAACTTTCACTTAAATGGACGGTATAGGTATTTTATAATAGGTGAGTCTGTTGCAGTATATAATACAATTTATTAAAATACGTACATTTTTTATTATAATATCTGCATCTATCTGCATATGATATCTTTGCACCTGCTCCAAACAGTGACAGAAAATATTTAATTTTTAAAGTAGTAAGTAGCCTTTTTAGGGTTTAATGAACTTGACTATGCGGAAACCTCACTTATGGTGAAAGGAGTACCTGTGTGACAAATTTAAAATCTGTGGCTTAAAAAAAACCTGAGCAAATCAACAACTGGACAAAGACAAGAGAAATTGAGCTTCATAAATACCAAGATTAGGGAGATGGAATACACAATACTGGATGGCTTGGCAAACAACATAATATAAAATAACAGAACAGCACAGCATTGCAGGGAAAAAGCATGGGGTGACCACTGTCTTGTTTTCCACAGTGGTTCAAGTAAGTAATACCAGTTTGATTCTTTCATTATTTCAGCATCCCTCTCCTTCCTTGTTTCCTGAGGCACTGGCTCAGGCTCCGTCCTTGGACTCCGCTGCATGCAGCCCTCAGAACAATCAGTGGGTTTGAGTTATAGTTCAGCTGCTTGATGGTGACATTCTGATCTAAAGACCCGGTGTCCTGCTTCAAGCTTTTTAATTTACACGAATAAATAATGACCAGGGCCTAAAGTGTAACACTACTTGCACTGAACACAGAAAGAGAGTTCAAGGATTTCTATGACAGTCATATCCTACAAAAGATGTGTCATGCTGAGCAAATTTTGACTGAAAATAAAATCTTCTCTTAAATGTCCATCCATCCATTATCATTAACTGCTTCATTTTGGGCAGCGTTACAGCAAAACTATCCTGGAATCATTTGGCACAGGGCTATGAAACTAAACCCTAGAGGGAAAATTCCCTTACACGATAAGACCAAAAGGACACTTGCCCCTTGACCTCTTGACTTATGGTGTCAGAGAACATATAACGTAATTTGCACACCTATTTTAAAATATGCATTTTAATTAAAAATATAGTTAAGTAATAAAATTCAATTTTTATAATGATTGTTTTGTATATTTATTACTTCCCTTAAGATCATCCACTTCAGTAAAGAAACTGTTTTTCTTTCAGTTTTGCTCGGACAGTTGTATTTTTGCAGGTCGACACTGGTACTTCGTTCTGCTCATCTTCATTAATGATGATGTCACCGTGCTCATTCGGGCCAGTCACATCAACGGTAGCAAGTTTACGAACAAGGGGGGTTGGACTCGAAACAGCTTGTTACTTTGCATTTTATTCATCGTGTTTGCTTGTTTGGTTGTGTGTCTGTGTGTTTCCTTGGTCCCATACAGTCACCTCTATTAGTGTTTGTGTGTCTTTGTTAACTGTGACTTTGGGGAAAGCAGCTGGAGAAGTAAGTCACATGACATACATTGTGGACACGTACATTTGTATATGTTTGTGAGTGTAAAAAAAAATACTAGGTTATGAACAAGTGCCTTCCGTGTACTTTGGTTTGAGTTAGTCGTGGCAGTTTGGTCAGGACATCCATAGGCACTAAACATCTCTATTTCCCCTTTATGTTTAATTGATTGAGTTAAATTTGGAGGAACTTTATGGGCTAGATTCATATTGGTTTTGATTTGTTCTTTTCTTTGACACTGCTCACGCTCCTGTCCTTGTGCGTATCGGTGCATTTGTAAGGAAGTCTGCATATAATATTACCTCTTACACATGCAGTCATATATAGTTAATCACTGCACCCAAATCCTGCTGGTTTTCCTTTATTTTGGTCTCCATCCAAATCCCCAGTGTCAACACAGTTCTAGTGTTACAGCCCTATATCCCTAGACATTTTGGGGTCGTAACATGTATAATTTGAGTGTTTCTTGAAACAAAACTGAAACAGAAATACATTTTCACCCAAATATGCCAAATAATCTTTCACACACTTCTTCTCCACAGAAATTTCATGTGGAAAGAGCAAAAAAAAAAAAACGTTTGGTAATTCACGTTTGAATCTCGTCTAAACACCTGTAAAAGTACTGCTCTAAACTGAGTTACAACATTTATTCAGTAAGCTTGCAAAGAATTTACACATTTTTTAAATAATTAAAATTAATAAAAAAATAAGAATCATTTTATTTAAGTAAACCTATTGACAATTACACCATGTAAAGCTTGCACCGACATGTGAATGCAAATTTAGACCCCAGAGGCTGATGTTCTGTAAACACACAATCTGTGTAGACTACTGTACAGGCACAATGCTAGATTTATACATTGGTGACTCATGAAAGAGGAATTTATGTTTCACGCACAGCCCCAACATCCATCTATTCCCCTGATAACCAAAAGGAAACCCCAAAAGTTTGTTGTCACATTAACCGTGAGCCACTATCTTGCTCGGGTCTGACTAATACCTGCACTTTTACGTTGACTTATTTTACTAACAGCTGTGCTAATGGTATTGAGTTCAAAGGCCTCAGTTCTACTTAGCCTGCTTCTCATAATTATAGAATGTGTTCATGTAATTCCAATCCTTTTACAATACTAGTTTTCAACATGATAAGTTTAAAAAGCACTTTTTCTTCAGCACTCTGTATAGGGATACGGGAGTCAGAATGGCCTTCTACCTTACTGCTCAGTTCTCTCTTTCTTTAGAACATAGTATTTGATGTAGTCAACATGCCAACCACTTTACTGACAACCACTTTTTATAGGGAACAGGCAATTGTTATAGCCCACTGAACATGACTTGTAATTTAGATCATAGCCCATCAGCACACCAAGCAAAACCCACATTCCATCTTCCTGAGATAGCAAATAAAGAATAGCCTGTTAAAGTGGTGAACTGGTTTTGACATCTACCTTAAAGGCCAGCTGTCTCTATTGGACTTTGTTAATTGGCAGATGTGTCTGAACATGCCATGAACTTTACTGGTTCAACATGCATAGGGTATATTCGATCAATACTGCCAACTGAACTAGCTGCCACAATGGTCAGAAGTTTCTATAAGCCTTAGCCAATGGTACAGCCAGCCGAACGTGCCATTTAACTCTACTGGTAAATATCAGGTATAATGCCTTAGCATGGGAGTTCAACATGTAATCCGTTTGTGCTGAACTCTGTACGCAGTAAGATGTAACCCATTGCTGCACACACATGACCATGTCATCCACCTTACTGATCAACTGTGAGGATCAGGCATACTCAGTCAAGTCAGCTGGACATCCTATGTATACTGACGGATTTCTCTATGAATATGACACACAGTTGCTGCGGCCAGATTATCCCGCCTTCCAATTTAGTGATCAGTTCTATTTTTCATTGATTATAATAACGTTCCATATCATTTACATTTTGCTGCTTCTTCTTAGATGTGCAACCAGTGAGATGTTCATATTTACACTTTTCAGTAATTGCATACTTTTCTATTAATTTTATGGGCCAGTTTTTGAAAAACGTATGCATTTTTGTTCAAAATATGTAAACTAAATATTAAAGCAGTTCTGTAATCTTGTTTCACAATAGTCCAAAATTAAATTGTAGAAAGTCAAGGGCTTTTTAGTAACTAGCAAGGCAGTATAAGCGTGTTTATTTGAGTTGTCTAGATGTATGTAAGAGTTTTTTAAAGGGAGCAATTTTTTAAATGCATTTATCTTTTTTCACAAGGAGACACGTTACCAATAAACTTTTCTTATGGGTGGATAATTGTAGACATAATGACAGAGCGTAGCAAACTAAAAGTTTTAGGCATTAAATTAAGGATGTTCAGCAAAATCTGAATCAGCTGGCCATTACCACCCCTGTCAAATTTCGTTGCAACATCTTCCTCTGTTTATTATTTACTCAGTTGTAAAGAGTTAACTGCCACAACAGAAATCCAATTAAATTGAAATTCATGAGATACTTTTGGATTGTGCTGGAATGCATGTTCTATATGTGTGTGTGTGTGTGTGTGTGTGTGTGTGTGTGTGTTGTATGGCTACAGCGTTAAGACATTTATAGTAATTGGGGATTTTGATAGTTTGATAGAAAGAAGTTTTTCTTTATATTCATTTATTCCTTTCTTCTATTTTAACACATTTCTTACAACCACCATCAAAAAAATTAATAATTCAGGCTCCATATTTGTATTTGACTGCCGAGAAGGAATTTTCACTGACAGAGCTGTCTCTAATGGCCATTACTACAGTATGATAAATATGTTCTTATCACTATTGCAACACACTTCTCTGCATGTCTCTTTTTTTTTTGTAGGAATCTTTAACTTGAATCACCTTTTACCTTACAAGTTTGTCAGGCTTTTACACGCAAGTTGAATGCTTTAATAAATGTCATCTGTTACACAACACACAATATTGAACAAAATAAGGCATTTATGCTAACATGGGGAATTTAGATGGGAATTTTAAGACTTTAGGCAGACAGATAGATAGATAGATAGATAGATAGATAGATAGATAGATCTCTTCACACTAGTTGCTTTCAACCTTGAAACTTGACTGACCCACTAATGACCTAATCAGTGGCCGTTAATTATTTTATACCTCAATAGGCTGTGGGTGGGCAGCGGGGAGCTGTCCGTCGCTGTCCGCCCTGCCCCCGTCCTGCCTACGCGTCGTGCCAGCTCACGGACTGGCAGTAAACTGTCTGAATTACAAACTTGCTCGCGAGAAGTTAAAGCAGTCAGACGCCGTTAGATGTTAAGCTGCTGTGATGATGCTCGCAGCTTGCAGAACTGCGTCTGAAACACTTCGACACCTTTTTGTCTCTACGTCTGGTCACCGCTCGGCGAGTAAAAGACTAGCGTGTCTTTGATTTACTTTGGCTGCTTGCTGCATTCGCGTTGCTATACTAATTGCGCATTTTATGTCAGGAAAAGGTTCAAATTTGGGTCTTTAAACTTTAATAAGCCCCTGAAACTCTCAGTCGTATAAAATAAAAAGATGTTAAATTATTCCATAATTTTGTAACTTTGAAAGCCTAATTATCACAAGAAAGGGAAGAGGAGAGCAGATATCCCACATGTTTGTTCAGTGCTAGGTTTCATCTAACATCAAAAGGCTTTTTTAAATAAGTAGTGTCATGGAACCTGATTGACCTGTTCTGATATAGAACTAAAATCTTACAAAGATCTAATGTTTAATCTTAAATTAGGATTCAAATGAGAGGTTTTTGCAAGCTGAAATGCAGAGTACATATTTAATAGGGGCCCAGAAAGCTAAATCAAACGTTCAGTGACATGAATTATGAGGAAAAGTGTGAAAAAGAGGGAATGTTTAATAAAGGAGCTGTATGACATGGATTCAGTGTATGTGCTTAACGTGTCTGAGCACTTCTGTAACTACCTTCATCTGGGGGCTCCTTGTTTTTTTTTTTTGGATATATGACATAGTATACTCGATGTTGATCTCTTGGATGCAATCCGCAACTTGTGTTGGTCTTCAAACACTTAGGCGTTAGTGAAGCAGGTTTATATCACACAGAGATTTGCTTCAGTAAATGTACTGGTTAAATTGAAGTCAACACTCTACTTGATTCTGCCTTGAATTTGAGTATCCTAAACTTCTAACTTTTTTAAACGTTAAAAATTGTGATGTTGTTTCAAAATGAATGAATGAATTTGCATCGCATGGATCCAGAAGTGTAAACCTTACTGATCGGAGCATTATTGGCATCTTATGAAGCAAAATAGTGTAGTTTGAAGAGTCTTATGTTGAACTTATGTTGAACACACTGCAGAGTAAATAATTGGACATTAGGCTGACTAAAGTATTAAAATAAAAGTAAAAAATTTATCATTCCTAATCAGTATGTGTTCTACGTATATGAATTGAATTATACAATAAAAATTATATTATTCTTCTTTTGAATCAAGTGTAACTGTATTTTTTGTGTTATAAACAATAAGAATCTCTGACTTCTAAGATCTAAGAATCGCAAACTTTAGAAGTTGACATGACCGAATCATCTGACTTTCTGGTCTCGTTTTATTGATATGTTCAGCCCCAGTGCTTGAATTATTGTTGTACGTACTGTACAAAAACAATATTCTGAAGAGACAACAAAATATACTGTATAACTAACCTTGCAGACATGCAAAAAATAATAAATATTATAAAAAAAGGATGTAGTGGCTGCAGTGGTCTTTTTCTATCAAGCTCAGGTGCAAGCAGTCAACTGATGCACCAAATATATAACTAGTATTTGTATAATAATTAACAACTTTGAGTTGACTTGAAAGCATCTCACACTATTTTTCTTTTTTTGAGACTTTTTTGAGACTTTTTTCTTACTCTCACTTACCCATAATCTCCTTTAATGCATGACTTGCTTCTGCACTCAGCCTTGCTCATCTATAAACTTATAAACTGGAGAACACAATTAGTTGTTTTTTTTTTTTCTTGGCTCAGTTTTTTATTTATGGTCTGTAGTTACCAATGCACTGAAGCAAACTGAGAAGATTCTCTCTCTGTGTCTGTTTAATTACATGGTTTTTGCAAACAAATAAGATAAGTTACACGAGGATTATTTTGCTGTTGTCGTATTCATTTCTTTAGATGTTAAGTTTCTGCAGCTTACATTAGCAACCAGAAACGCTCTTGGCCATCATAAATTCATGAAAAAAAAGAAAGAAAAAAACATTTGTAAAGACTTGCAGTTTCAGCTTTTTTTAAATAGCTGGGTTTAAGGAAAACATTTTAGATATGCTAGGTTCTCAAGTCTAGATATGATTCAGGTGTGACGTCTGAGATGCACCACACAACTACAGTTAGCAGCTCTAGGTGTGTGGTTTCCGACATACGATAGTAATCACTCCGTTTAAATTGGCCCTCTAGAGATCTGGCTACCACCAGGTCTTCTACTGCAGATGATTCACAGTGAAGTTCCTGGAGGACCATTAAGTGCAGACCGATGATCATCATGGACAAAGCATGGGAAAGCTCAGAGATGAAGAGGGCAACTGAGAATCCAAGAAGGATGAATCATGAACAGATAAACAATGGATAAATATAAGCAACCAAAGGATGCTGAATATTACTCAACTTCTTACTCAGTTATGCTTTAACAGTTTTGGAATCCAATGACATTCCTTATTCTGTTTTAGGTTCTCAGTCATAGATGGTCACATCTAGTCACAGAAAATTTCTATGACAATACCTCCCTTCTGGTACTTCTTTTATACGATACATGTATACATGTAGCCAGGAGTCCTGCAGAAATGAAGAATTTACTTTTTTTTCATCAACAGTACAGCACAAAAAAATTAGACAATATTTACAATTTATTAACATTTTGTAGCAGACTGCATATTACATAGCTGGTGTTGCTAAAGATCTACATTTTGTACCAAATAAAAATTTGGCTTTTACCAGCGATGGGCAGAAACACTTCACATACACTGTTACTTGTTTATAAGTACCTTTCTGAAGAACTGTTCTCTTGAGCAGTGATCTTTTCCACTTTTAAGAGAGGATATTTCTCTTAAAAGTACATTTATTCCTTTACATTTCTTTCACTCCGTCTTTGAACTTTTTGCATGTTTTAAATGTCCTTTAAACCAGTCAAGTGAGCTTCAGTGTTAAAGATCATGTCTTGCTGTGGAATTCCATTTGCTATTGTCAGGTGGAGGTCAAAGGACATGCCTAAGTTCATAAAATGTAACAGACCTTATAGAGTTTTACCTTAATTTGAATTTTGAACATCTGAACTGAATCTGAATGTTACTGATCAGAGTTACTTTGTGTGTGTGCTTTATTATTATGGTACAGTAAGCAGTATAGCAGCAAGGGTCAAACACTACTACAGTGTTACTTGGTTAGAATCTGGCTGTTGCCACTGCACTTTGGCCTTTCTTGCATTTATATCCACTATTAATGCTATTTTTTGACATTTTCATCAGCAACTCTACCATTTAGTGCTGGTGCTTCACAAAACTTATCCTTTGAGTTCAGATGTTGGTTTTCAGTCTATCTCAGTTTGAATGAAATTTGGATGATCTTTTCATGTTTGCATGGGTTTCCTCTAGGTACTCTAGTTTCCTCTCATAGTTCAAAGACACGTTTATCAATGGAATTGATCATTTGAGTTACCAGTAATATGTGAAAGTGTGAATGAATGAACAAATGAATGTCACTGCCTGCCTTGTGCCCCATGCAGTGCCGCCCCTGCCTTCTCACCCTGTGTTAGACAAGCAACCATCAACAGTGACTGAGTACCTAGCAGACTGTGGGATTTTATTTGCAACTTTAAATTTGTATAATTGACAGGACACAATTTTACTGGCAACAAAACTTAACATAACATTTTGATTCTCGTTTTCAACTGTTCCAACCATTGCCACCGAGTGCAAAGCAAAAATAAATGCAGTGTATCGTCTAAAGACACCTTTAATATCATGAGTTTTTCGTGCACCATATTGTACTGGTGTTTAAATGTTGTCATGAAAAGCTTGATACTTAAATAGGTGCTATGTTTTCACAACGTCAGCGTTTTAATATGCTTTTATATACAGCATCGTGACCATCAAAAATCTATTTTCACATTTCTAATCATTAAGTGAGCACATTTTTTTGACATTTTGACAATGGATGCGCTGGATAGTAAGAGCCTGTAGACAAGGATTCCGACTGCTTGTCATTGGTGCACACGTAGGCCTGAGATTATTATTGTTGTTATTTTTATTATGTATTTTTCCAAACTCTATCTATATGTCAGAATATACAGAGCTTTAAAAATGACAGTCATCATGACAATATGACCCAGTACCGATACCGAAATGGATTGCTCCTCTTTGATTAATCTCCTAAGGGGGCGCACGTTAAAGGCATGTTCAATAAATCAAAGCTGACACAGCTCCCCGCTACTGGCCTTGTTACCACCGAGCCTCTCAGTTGCACTCTCCTCCCAACCTAGATCATTAGGCCAACACTTTCGACCGTATTCCATCTCTTATTCAAGTTGTTAGACAAGGGGAGCCTTGAGAAGCAGTCGTCTCAGTGCTCTTAAGAAATCTTGTGTGCAATGTATGAATGCAATGAGGTGTGCTGCATATTAATTTCACCATTTACAGGGCTTTGAAGTTGAAGTGGCTAATCTGATTGCATGTTCTTGAAGATATTGTGATACCTGACCTCCTGGTAAAAGGCAAAGCACTTGCAGGAAACTTTATTATACTGGGGAATTCAAAGTAGTGAGGAAAATTGTGCACTTTTAAAAATGAAAGCTGAATTACTTCTGGGAAAATTCTAGAAGTAATTTCTGTACAAATCCATTTTGTACTCATGTGTTTTGACTCATTACTGGTTACAGACAGTAAATAAAAATAAAGCTCATTATTATTATTTCCATCGTGCTTAAGTTCAAAGTTAACTTAAAAAAATGGCTTACATACTTCATCAGGAAAATAAGCGTTACCTGACCTACTTTGTTTCCAGTTTTTTGCTCAGTTCCAGTGAGAATTGAATTCTATTTTGTGAGTTTCCTCTGGGTGAGCTTGGCATTTAGCTGATAGACATTTATCACATGCATTTGGAATAATGAACAAACAATTGACCCTTGCCTTGGGAAAGTAACTGAGATGGATCTAGTTATTGTAAAAACTGGCCCGTGGGTCTTTAGCCAATCTGTGCTCCCTGTTTTTTCGCTGCAGGAAGTTCTGCATTCAGACCTCCTACGGAAGCCGTTTTTAGGGTTTTCTGGCAAATTTGATTGTCTGTTTGCTCGTTCATTTAATCTTCAGAATAATATTGGCAAACCATTAATAAAATACATGGCTGACAAGGTTGGATAATCAAAATCAATGTAATTCCAATAATGAAATAAACAACGTAGGTACGAATTGCATCAAAAACAATGCTTATAGCGAATACGAGTTCAAGTTTTAGTTGAATTTCAGTGGTGTGCAATGCGATGACCAGCATTCTCACGATTCGGACTGGTCACGCCTACACTAATGTGACATTTCCTGAAAGTGAAACATGACTTTTGAAAACCACGCCTGCCCCACAATAAATATGCATTTCAATGGATGCCTTTGACATCCTTTGTACTGCGCTTCATTTACATGTTTAATTAGACCGTAGCCGAAGACCAGTGGTCTCTGCTGTTTTGTTTTTGCTCCTTTGTTCCCACACTGATGTGAATTATGTTTGTCCACAGCGACATAAATAACAGCCGCCTACGCTATGCATCAGAATTGTAAGAAAAATGCATTGTTCAACTGCTTGTTTTATGCTTCTTCATTTCGATTCCAATAGGTGTGGTGGTTTCTGATGGAACGGGTGGCACGTTCTAAAGGACTTTGAGATAAGCTGCATATGACACATATGAAGGCTCTTACCTTTAGCTGTCAACGATTACCTTAGTTACTTGTTAAACGTAATGTCATTGGTCAAAAATAATAAAATGATGTGGAAGACAGTTAGGTGGTCCACTGCACCACATAGTTCATATGTGGAACACAATCACCTGATTCTATACAACTCTTGTACCCGAGTACATCCAGAAAGTGGATTAAACTGAAATTAAATGAAGGCACATACAATAAGATTCAATCCATATCCAAACACGAGCCATATCTGAATAGCATGGCTAGAACACCCAGCTGTAGTTATTTAATGTAACTACCTTAATTGAATAAGTGGTTACTGAAATGAGCTAATGGATAAAATAACACTGGATTCAATAACTAATGTGTTTTGATAACAAATTCTGTGGATGTCTGTTGCAGTTGTGCAACTGCTTTTTTAGCTAAAGATGACCGATTACAAGGACAGAAACAATGCTAATTTTGTTGCAAATTTAATGTTGGATATAATATATTACTATGCAGTACTGAGTGATAATATCATTATTACATTTGTCCAGTGTAGCTTTCACTTTGTATAATAATTAAAGTCTGTTGTTGTGATTCGTTGGACAAGATGGGTTTTTTTTATCTAATACTAGAGACCCATATAAACATGGATTCCATTGTGTTTTGTTAAAGGAGATTTTTTTTAAATATGACAACATAAGTAGTTCTTATGGAGATATTGGTTTAATTACAGCAGTGTCTGTAATGTCTCTATCCCAGTTTATTTAAACATTTTTGTATGTTTGGCATTTCTTTGTTTGCACACATCATTGTTAAGTAACTAGTAATATTTCTTGCATTACACTTTTTAGTTATGGGACCACCTGTTTGTCATACTTAAATAAAACTCATGAACACATGAGTTCTATATGCAGTGATTTAATGACCTTTATACTTAACTGTTTATTGTAATGGTCTTTGGACAGTTTTAATAACGCCACTGTCATATGTTAATTTTAATACTGCAAGTCTTTCCTATGTCCCATACAACTTGGTTAACTGAAGGAATCATTGAATTATCACAGTTAAGGGTTCAAGCTTGCAAACATTGAGCAGCACCTTACCAGATTGAGGGAAGCCTTCAGTTACTGAACCACTAAGTACTGTGATGCTGAAACTAATTTGCATTTATTTAAAGAAGAAATCCATTGTCATTTGAACAGCTTTGTTATGGTAGGAATCAGCATCGTGAAGTTCATGGTTTTTTCATAGCTTTCATTTTTCTCCCATGGATGAAGCTTCATAGTTTGCTGTGCTGCTGTCTAAAGAACATTGCGCTATGAGCTGCTTATTTCCCTCATAACAAAAAAGCAAGGACTGATTTGGCATCTTATTTGTATTATTAATTCACTTTGTAGTTTTTTCCTTTCTCTAAACGTCTGTCTCTCCCTCGAGGTTTAACAAACTCCTTTATATTTTATTTATGTCCTTTATGATGTCATAAGTCTTTTGTCTGGAGCTCAGATCACACAAACATTGAAATGAAGGGTGGAATATTCTGACGATAAATGTGCGTGACTTTAAAACATTGGAAGTGCTGAAATTCTGGGACCTTAAATAAAAGTATTAATTTAGTGTACCAAGGACGTGGAGGCCTTGTTCTCTATTATACAATTTACATGGGTTTTACTGATAAAATATGTCACAGATCAGAACTGCTAGAGCCACTTTCATGTCCCTTGTAAGGTCTTAGGAGTGGCTTGACACCCCTAAACAACAAGCAGCAGGGTACAGCTAGAAACTGTCATTCAGACCGAACGCTTACATGTATCAAGCCCTCACCGAAATGTAGGCAAAGAGCAGATGAACTGATATTAAACATTATACTAAACCTTGACGCTCTTTTTTCTTAGTTTATTCATTTACTCTTTCTATCAAGTAGACTACACCTATTTCATGACGTGAAGTACGGAACGTAGTAGATTGTCCTAAGTGATGAGACTTTTTAGTAATGACTTGTCTTAAGCAGTGGTGAAACTCGCAAAACATTTTGTCATTTAGCAACATGAAGGGCAAGTTCACTACTATATATGTATGTTTTTTTCCTCTTTCATGTTCTCCGTGTTAATTGTTTATCTTTTCCAGCTCTCCAGAGCGCAGACACTTCTTAGTTCATCCTAACTCATTGTGTCCTTCTTCTTTTATGAAGGTTATGTTATACATGTTACTATGATGCCATTACCACTTAAGGTTTGAATCCAAAACACTGATTTTGATTAATTCTGTGCTCACCTTGAGAAGAATACCAACTAACTAAAGTGCAGTATAATAAACAGATGACTCATTCACACGCATTCTGAAGATGCCTGCAGGATGTTCTGGAGAAGCCAAAAAAAAAGAAAAAAAATTCTAACAACCTGGTTTTTGCTGTGGAACTAACGTGAATGTTCAATATGAAAATTATCAGCCACTTCAATTAAAAAAAAAAAAAAAAAAAACTAAATTAAACTTCCAAGTACTGGTCCTGTCCAGATAGCTGTACAACACATCTACTACTGTTAAGAAACTTTTAAATTTTCCATACTCAGACAAGTGAGAGTTTACAGATGTTAGTGCAGGAACAAGTGATATATCTCCACCTAATGATGCATTGATGTAAAGACTGTGATTCTGACTCAGGAGGATCCTTTGTATCCTTGCCTGAGGTTAGGTGCTCTCTTGTAGTGCTAGTATTGGCTGCTATAAAGCAATTTCCCTGCTGTTGCTATATACCCTGCTCTCTCTCTCTCTCTCTCTCTCTCTCTCTCTCTCTCTATATATATATATATATGTGTATATGGGTAAGAAATTTTCTCTAGGCGGGGGTCATCTGAGAGTGCTTCAGTTAGGCCAGTGCCGTGCTATTGATGGAATGATGGATTTGATGGAACGTGTGATCACATAAATGAAAGTGTATAATGCTTGAGATTTTCTTGTCTGAATCAGATGCTTCAATCAGCAGTGTAATGCAGGCAATAGGCTGCCAATAACAGCAGAGCAGGGTGGGGTAATGGTGTAGGAAAAGGCCCCCCGGTTATCATTAATTAGCCAAATGACTCGACAGTTTCAGGTTCCTCAGCCAGAGCTGATCAAACATCACGCTACTAAACGTGCAGCGTGCTTACATGCACGACGAGTGCATTAGTGCTCTTCTCTAGGCTTTAATAATTAAACTCTTCTATTTCTATCAGAAGACAGTAACATTTTTAACAAGCCCCAATGTGCTCTATTATTTTGTGTGTGTGTGTGTGTGTGTGTGTGTGTGTGTGTGTGTGCACGCGCACACGCGCGCGCATATGTACGTAAGAGTGCAACTGTGATTTCAACTTACAGTGTATTTCCACCACTGCTGGAACGGGGGTGATTGTACTTGTGGTTTTTTTACAGAATCACACTCTAAATTTGTGTGTGTGACAGATAAAACATGAGAAGTGTTAGAAACTGAGAGTACAATAAAACATTTGAAATGGAAGTATAATTACATTAGGACAAAGCACTGCGTATGGAATAATGTAAGACACTGAAAAGCACAAGGACGTTTAATAGCTGCCCCTCTGTTTAAATACCCACAGCCGGGTGTGACTGGTTTAATGGTCACCATTAAGTCATTACGGTCTTTGTTTAAATGGCCCTCTTTAGAATTTTTAAGTGAAATTAAAAGTGTCCCAAATCAAAACATTAATTAATGACACTGACAGTCGACAACCTTCAGAGTTATGACATCCCCTGTTGCTGCCTCGATCCGACTGCTGCTGCAGATCAGCGCTGGCACACCGGCTTAAGCGTGGAATAGGAGTGCCCACTAGTGTTCAGTGTTTAATGCGAGATGCACAAATCACTGGTGGGTGACTTACTTATACAAGCGAGGGACGTACCCTAAGATATTATGATAGGGACTTAATTTGTTTTAGTATTTTGTTTCAGGATGAATGCTGCTGAACTGTGTTAAAGCAGAATTTATTTTCAGTTTCCCGCCAGCATCCAAATATTTGGGAAAAAAAGGGCAAAATTTGTTCTTTATTAAACAAAGGAAAAACTGTACTTTTGTCAGTCAGACAAAAAATTCCGCACATTATTTTTGCAGACAGAGGATTTAAAAACAACATGAGGCCTTGTAACTGTCCACCATCAGTGAACATGGCTGCCCCTCCCTGGTTTGGTTTGATGTTTCGGCCCCCTTTTTTACTAATTGACAGTGGACCATTTCAAATGGCTGCCTAGTCAGCAGGACGTCTTATCCTCAGATGGGACAAGTCAGCAAGTGTTTTCCCAACCCAGGCCACCACCTGATACGGCATCACGGCAAAGTTATGGCTTCCAGTTTTCATAACTGCGCGGCCACTTTTGCGCCACAGTTGATGGAAACCGAGCGAGAGCTTCAGATGACGTATCATCAGCGCAGTCGGCCAGCCTGACGGTCCTATACGTCAAACTGTACAACCTAAAACGCCCCCTGAAACGCTGCTCCATTAAATATCAGTGCAGAAGTAGTAAGTCTGAGATTTTCCACTCTACATCTAAGTTAATAACGCTTTTTTCTGTTATGGAAGACCTGACTGCAATAAAAAGAAACCTTATGTAATTGGCATAAATAAATACGGTACATATAGGTTTTCAAATATGAGAGTAATACCTTACAATAACATTATAGAGAAAGCTGATCCAGTAATGTACTGACTTTGCAGCTTATTATTATTATTATTATTATTATGCAATAAATGCATTTATATTTCACTTCACATGTTTATGCCATTTAGAAAACATTATCTTATAAGCAGATTTTATTTAGCAGAAATTTTTCACTATGTTATAAAGTAGCCCTAACCCTAAATGAATAACAACAACTGCACTGCTGTGAAATATTGTATGTGGAATTTTCCAATTCGACTTTCATTTACAGAATTATTTATCATACAGGAAAAAGTCATTTTCAGAGCAACACATACCTGTTTTTTTTATTTATTTATTTCCCCCTCTAAGGAGGCCATTAAAAACAATCGTACTGAAGAGCATCAGGTTGCTGACTTGGGTTGCAAGAAGATGGCTTGCTAGCTCCTACTATCTGTTTTCCATGCTTACAGAGAAAACATCACAGGGAGACAGAAAATATCCCAATGCAGTTTTCCAAAAAGAGCTCCAGTTTTGTGAACGCTTGCAACGTGAGACCACATAACACGTCTCGTTTGCGTATTCATGTTTGAATTGCTCAGGGCACTGTTGCCTTCACTGCCACCATGTATTATGCATCACTTCAGAGATGCAGCCTAGTATATTAACCACAGTCCCGCTTCGTCTAAGGTGTTAATTGCGCATTTCTGATTTGCGGGCGCTGGTGACGTCTTTTGGGTAGGAACTTTCTCTCTCTGGGAAGGAGGTTGGTTTGTGTCCTGATTTATACCCTCGGTGGCATTATTAATGCATCCAGCTGCTTGTGTGAACCAAAGCTCTCTGGAGGACTAGCAGATCTAGGTCTTGGTTTGACCTAGCTGACCATGTGGAATTGCTTCCCTGGTGAGGAATCCTGATGGAGAGAAGATTTTTGGAGATGATGGGAACACCTGGAGGGTGGGGGCTCCTACATTTGTTTATATTTACACAAGACCAGTGCAGTTTTTTTTTTTTTTTTTGCAATGTATCTATGATAGCACATGACTGAGTGTGGATATTTGTTAACGGCACACCTCAGGTCGACTGTGAAATATTTTAGGAAGTCATTTATCAAAAGATGATCTCATACTTTTCATATTTTTTTAAAATGATTGCTGGTACCTTGATGTCGGTGATAAGAGTTCATTTGACAACATGTTATAAAAAACGTGTTGAGCTTCAGGACCATCCTCATTAAATTATCAAAATGCACCTAAAGCCATTAAACAAAATTATAACTAGGAGGAAAGGTGCAGCTATATTTGTCTACAGTAAATATAAATATACAGTACAGTCTATACGCAACATGTCAGTTGCCATGTGGCAATGATGCAATAATGACTTACTGTCTGTACTGCAGGGTTCAAAAGAATGATTTTTAAGGTTAGTTCATTTTAGGTTTAAATCATAATTACTGTATTTCTTGCAATTTGTCTTTAAATCTGTCTTTCACTGCCTCAGTGTATGACACTTGTGTAATGAAGATCATTTTCTTTAAATAAGCTGCTGATTTGATCTTAGTGGATTTCTACACTACTATAAGTCATGGATCAGCTTGTTTATGTAGTGTATAGTTGTAGGAAAATGCAAAAAGCCATTTTTTAATGCATGGCATTTTGACAGAAGAGCCAAATATGTAAAAATCCTGATTATGTCAAAACTGACTTGCATATGCGTTTACAGCAGGTGAGCGGCCTGTGTCACTCCGTGTATTATATGGTCAATACTTACATAGTTTTGAATGGAATACAATTCAATAACGGTAACATATGATATTAATTATACCTGTACTTACATAAAAATGAAAAACAAGTACAGTCCTCTGTACAGAAGTGCTGCTTCAGAATATATTTCTGGGTATAAATCAGTAATAAACCCCACTTAATTCTTTTTGATCATTGTCCTATTTGCTTATATTTCTGTAACTGAAACTACACGTTGCTACCTTGACATCACAGAGAAGTTCCAGTGGTTTGAATTTTCACTTTCTCCACACACACACACACACACACACACACACACACACACACACACACTACACACACACACACACACACACACACTACACACGCGCGCTTGCATAATTACATTACTAATCTGTGTCATGATATGTGATACTATTGCTTAGTTTTGACCTTGATGTGAAGCCCCTCCCAAGGTAAATTATTTTGCCCCACTTCCAAACATATGAAGGATTGTTATTATTTTAATATGCACCCTTCACTGCCTCTTTATGTCTCAATAGACCTCATTCACATTCATCTTTGCACTAAAGTTCCAGGTGTCAGATACTGTGCAATAAATATGTGAAGTTAGCCCTATAATGCTTAACACTGTGTTTACCTTTCCCCTCCAGTGTAAAGTGTGTGTGTAAAGGGATATGTAGTAAAGTCACAGGAAATTTACTCAGCTGCCACTATACATCACCATTTTCCCAAGTGTAATGGACATGTGATATGTGTCATGTCAATGAAGTGGAACTTTTATGTGGAAAATTATACATATTGCGGTCGAGTAACCTGGGATGTTAATAAGAAACAGTAATTAGGACGTGTACATGGTGAACTGCTGAGCAATGAGGTGTTTCTGGGGTCCTTCTCCACCCCACTGGCATTCATTGTCCGTGACGGATTTGCCCTTTGAGCCCCATAGGGAACAGTGAGGAATTAAAATGAATGGTCGTGGAAATATTATGTGTATTAGCTGAAAAAATGGTTTAAAAAAAAAACTTATCTGCTTTGTCATTTTTTTTGCTATGACTGCTGTACAGTAAAATACCTAAAGGGCAAGGCGATGAAAAGGCAAAAGGTAATGATGACAGACAATGACGGGCAGTGACCAGATTCTGACTGAGTTACGTAAACAGCTGCTGCCGTTCAAACATTAAAAATAAAATTTTATAAAATCTATTAATTTCTACCCCCCGACTTGTCATGTTACTCATTTGTTTATTTATTTCCCTTCCTTAGTTAAATCATTTCCCAAAAGCCATGGAAACACAGACAAGAAGTGGTTCAACAATGAAGAGCCTTTTCATGCTGAACTTGTGATGTATGTGGGCTCCATGGTGACAACTACAAGAAGAAACCATTTTGTCCCTGCACTTACCTAGAATATTCTGACAAAAGCAAAAGTGGATCCTGTGTAAGGCAACGTTTTCTGGTGTGTTGTTCCATTAGGGAACATGGATGCTAGGCAGCAAAGAGAAATAAAATGCAGTGTTACACTGCACACTTTGAGAGTGCTTTCAAGTTCACTTAAGCTTCTGTGTCCTTTTTTAATGCCACTGTGAGGGAGGGCAGACTTTTTTTATGTTCTTCTGATTGTTGCATTACTTTGACATGGACTGACATATACCAAATACAATTGTATAAAGTCAGGTTTAATTAGATGTATCACTCTTTAGTGTAGAGAAGTTATTTCTAAAATTTTACCAGACTGATACTTAGACATTAGATAAAATGTAGTCTAACAGAATTTCAGCAAACTGATGAACAGGACTCCGCTATTATTTATTGTGGTCTGTGTGGGAAGGCAAGCTCTGAATGCACCACACAGAGATGTGAAGACATGTAGGTTTTCAAAGAAAAGACTTTTATTAGGCAAGATAAAAAAAGAAAATTGGTTCATTGGCTTTTAAAGAAAAGGCAAACCTAAAAGAAATGGCCAACTGGACCTGAGAAAGCCACGGAACTGAAAGAAACAGAACACACAGTAGAAGATCACTTCAGCTGGAAGAATCCCCAACTGAACTTCCTCACCTTCTCACTTTATCTTCTGACAACCTGCCTCTGTCACTAGTTCTGTCACCATCTGTTGATTAGAGGCAACTAGTTATCTTTGACCGTGAGTTAAATGGAGAGGGCTTGAAGCACTCAGCTGTAATACTCTGTCCTGTTCAATAGCCTGGTGGTCCTCATGATTTTACCACTGTTGGTTTAACATTGTTTGCTTAGCCTGTCAGAGTTTCCAGTGAACATTTGGTCAAACAAACACAATCGGCAGCACTTATCATAATACAGAAAACGCTGGAATGAAGTGAAGGTTCACACAATTTTTAAAATTTTACGTTTAGCCGACACTTTCTCCGAGGTAATTTGCAGTGTTAAGCTGCGTACAGCAATTTACTCAATAACACAGCTGGGTAAATTTTACTGGAAGGTAGGTGATTTACTGAGGGTTACTACAGTAGAAGGTGGGATTCAGTCCTGGAACCACTGAGTGCAGGGCAAAAGTTTGTTATAAGTTTGATGTCAGTTTGCATCCTGATAAAATGGATGCACACGTGTTTAACGTATTTTGGCTAAACATGTTTCTTTTTTTAAATTCATGTTGTACTTAGAAAATAAGCTCAAGAACAGACAAGTAGATAGACAGACCAATTCTGTATTGCTTCCGTTTGCTAAACAAAGGCACAAAGTTTTGCTACGACGAGTTCACAAACTAAATAATATTACAATAATGCAATGCGTGTAAGTATGCAAAAATAGCTTAACATCCTCATACCCCCTTCAAAGATGCCTTTTGGAAAGCACAGCAGATATTTATTTATTTTTTTTTTCATTCCCCTCCACCGCCACCTTTTGTTGTCTTGAACTGAATGAAGGGAAGAAGCCCTTGAAACGCAGCCAATGTTTTGATCTTATGTGCCAAGACTGCCTTCGACTAAAGATAGAGGCTCTTATCAATTAGTCACTCAAGCGCCCCCTGTTCACTGGGTGGTCAGATTACTTGCCCTTGTGGTGAGGATTGACTTTTCCTTTTTTTTCCTCTACTCAGTGTCCTTGATGACTTGATGGACGAGAGATGTTTGGGAAGGAATATTTACACTGAACAAATGTTTGTCAGCCAAGCATTATTCTTTTGTGTGCAGGATGTAAACAGGAGTTGGATGGTAGCTTCAAGTGAATGCAAGTGTTAAAAACCTAAAGGCACAAATTTTAACTTGCTGTGTAAAAATTCTCTGGAATTGCCATCCGTTATCCGCAAACTGCTTGTCCAGGGTGGTAGAGCCTTAGGTCTAGAGCATATTCCAAAAGCACACTGCCTGAATTCCAATATATCAAAAGGCAATCTCACACACACATAGATCAATACATACACACCTATGTGAGCATGCGGAGAACAAGCAAACTCTCCACAGCCTGAGCTAGAATTGAGTCTATATCTGGACCAACAGCTCAAGAGCTGTGAGACTTCAGTGCTGCCTGCTGAACAACCAAAACCACCCTTCTCTGGACTGTCCATCATCGAGGACCTATTTGTGGATATGTACTCACTTCAGTGATTTGAGTCCAGGTAGTGGCTTCTTGTACTCTACATGGTTGCATTACATGGCTAAATCCTCTGGTGACCCTGACTGGGAGAATGGACATTGTTCAAAGGAGGACAGAAAAATCAGATAGGGTATCTCAGAGAACCAGTGTCCAATGAGTTGTTCTTTCAGTTGATGGTAACTTTTCTATATAGTACCAGGAAATGTAAAAAAAAAAGAAATACCACAGCTTTCGTGACTTTTTATCTGCTGTCATTGCAAACAGGTATATATGAGGGAAATTTTAACCCAAAATAATTTATCTTTTACAGTTGTATATCTTGCAAATGTCTATATCACACATTCACCTAACAATCACATGCTTCGTACGACATAGTAAATTATCATTTTAATGACTATAGTAAATGCATAATCGTCATATGTGTAAAACATTCTCAGTCCGCCCATCTGTCAGCCCATCAGGTTGTTTGTTTGTTCTTTATGCGCAGCTTTCTTTTTAAAGCCACACACTTGAAATTCAGCACACAAGCACTTAGGTGCTATATGCAACCAGTTTAAGGGCAAAATAGTTTGATGATGTATAATGTGCTATTACTTCTTACATTTCTACTTTGTGACCTGGGCAGCACCGGATATCTTAGCTAGTATTATATTGAATTAGGCTCCAGAGATACTGCGCCCCTGAATCTGACAAGTGACCAGTAATAATGGATAGATAGATAAATAACAATACAATATACAAATAAAATATTTTTTAAAGTAAATATAAACAATTCATCATATAGACTTTTTGCTGCATGCTAGGGGAAGCATCTTAAAATGTCACAGAGGGACCCTGGATATTATCCTTTACCTCTGAAAAATAAATTTATAGTGAGGGTTTGTGGTGAGCTTGAGTTAGTCTAACAAGACCTCAGAGGGTGATGCTTTTAGTTTTCTTTAAGTGTCGAGTCATATAACATGGTAAGATGCTGCAGCGTTGTGCACCCAGCGACTAACCTTCACAAGCAAAGCTCGAAACCATCTTGTTGAAAGATTCATGGCTTTATGCATCTTTTACAGCCCTGAGTGCGCTAATGGGTTTGGGGGCAAACCCCAAAGGAGCCAATCGAAAAGTGCCGAGCAGCACTTACAGCAGTCACAGTGAACGACGGGCTACCGAAGGAGTCCCAGATACTGTAGCTCCAGGATCTGAAGAATGTGTTTGAGGAACACCAAGACCCTGTTCAATCACCACACCACATTTAGCACCATCAGCTGTAGAGGAATAGTTATAATGCATCTGTAACACTTTTTTTCATAGTGCTACATTATGCTGTACTTTCCAGGGAGTTAGAGTTCATGATACCTCATGTTAAAATATAAATATTGTAACAAAGTGCATATATCTACTGTCTGCTGTCACCGCAGGTATAAGATCATCACAGAAGACCAGCTTCGAGAGTCTGTGGATATCTTTCTCTGTCAGAGCTGACCTCTTTATATGAAAAATTGACAGGTGCATGTACTGGTATGTGGGTGAGGACAGGAGGCCCTGGGAATGGGATAATGAGATAAACCAGTAGATGCCTAAGCCTTTGGGAACGGACTAATTAAAGGGAGAATAAATGCTGGATATCTACTGGAAGAAAAGGAGGAGACTAGGTCATGAATTTGGAAGGAGTATACTGATTTTCTCATGCAGGTGATTTGTATAAACATAGTTCTTCGGCAAGGCTTACGATACAACACGAAAGTAGTGAAAGAGTTGACAAACACGATGTGCTGATGTCAGACTCGAAGTGAAAAGGCTGAAACAACGGGGTTATGGTGAAAGGAATCATCTCTCTTCAGACTGAGGATGCATTATTATTGAAACTGAAGACATGTGAAGTCAAGGTGCTGCACCTGAAAGGCAATAAAAACTAAGAATATCTTGTCTTAATAAAATGAAAATACTGCTAGTGGACAAACTGCCTTTTAATATTTTTTGTTTCACCATTTCTTTGTTTGTGGGTTGAACTATGACTTTTTTCTTTCCTTTGTTAAGATTTAATAAGGCAGAGATCTTGCGAGAGAGTCCCTTAGGGAGGGTCAACTATCTCCTAGCTGGTAGTTTATCTCCTACCATTGTCATCCAATATTAAAGAAACACTTAATAATGGTGCAGTTGTAAGGTTTTAAATTTTGGTTCAAATGTACAAATATTTAATGTAGCTTTTTTATTCCAATTACTGGTTGTATTTGTTGCACATAAAAAAGGTCTTCACAAAGAAATCACCCCTCACCCTGTACTCTTTCTCACATTTTAGTCTGAGACACGTTCAACTTTTGTTTAGGAAATTCATCAGCATTGATCGATTTGTCACACTGACAAAACAAATTAATCAAATATATGAAGTAAGTTTTTAGTCTTAGTATGAGAGACATATTTCAGTTTCACTTTTGGAAATTTGCCCATTCTTCTTTCAAGCAAATTTGCTTCAACTGCCAAGTTAGACAGTGGCAGCAAAGTTTAGGTTATAGTACCGATGGATTCCAGTTTCAGGTGTTTTTAAACAGTTTCTCTGTAGTTTTTGCAATTTGTTTTGGCTTTTTGGCCAACTGGAATATGAATCCTTGCCAAAAACACAGATCTGCTGCTAAATGAAACAAGTTCTTCTGAAGAATATGTCTTTATTTGGCTCTGTCCTCATTTTCCTTGATGGGAACACACTCACCGGCTGCCACCACCACGCTTCATAGTAGGAGTGGTGTTACCTGGAGACTGTCAAATCTGTGCCAAACATAATGCTTCTCCTTAAGCCCAAACAGCTCATATTTAATCTAATCAGTTCTCAACATATTCCAGAAGATCTCAGGGTCTTTCACTTAGTGTCTGGTAAATTCCAGGCGTGAATAAATTTTGGCTTACATTTAGCTACTTTTGGAAAGAGAATAAATCTGAGGAGTCCTGAAGACATTATTCATGTCTGGAACACGCTTCACGCTTCAGCTAATGAGTTCTGAAACTCTGCTAGTGTTGTAGCTGGCCTCTTTATGACTTTATTGGCTGTTTTTATTATTAATGCATAGAAAAAATGAATATTGGATTTAATTTTAAATCATACATTTACTTATGAAGGTATAGAAAATTCCATTCACAAATACTGCAACCTGACCTTGGAAGCCAGGAAAATAAGAGTATTCAGACATCAGAATCATAAATGACGTAGAAAGACTACATTTTGATGCCACAGAACTCGAAAAGCCCAATGAAGGTGTTTATGAGTCCCGCTCCAGTGGGACTTGAACAACCAATAAATCAACGGGCTCTCACAACTGCCAGTGCCTGCATCTGTCTTCTGATGGGGACAGAGCCTCGTGAAACAGCTTGTCAATGACTGGGACGGGAACAGCGAGATGAGGAAGGTGCTCTACTTCCTTGTCTACCTGAACCTTGTGTGACAAAGTGAACATGTCAGCCAAAGAGAAGCTAAAGGAAAAAAGCAATTAATAATGCAGCAAGTTACAGAAGTGAAATGTTATAGTTGGTCCAAAAGGTTGCTCTTGGAAAAATGGCGCTGCTTATATTAGTGTTTTTATATACCGCTTTTTACTATATTTTCCACCAGGCTGCCTCCAAGCAGCCGCCGCTGCATCTGCAAAGCTTCGTGTGTCTGCATTACTGAAAGTTACCTGTTTATCTTGGGACATACCTTCCCATGTTTACAGGCATCTCAAGAACAGTGGCTAGTCACTTGGACTGACTGTTGTGTTTGGCTAACAGTGTCACAGCTGTCTAAAACATCCAACTGACCTCTGCGCATAATACAGGAACCTCGACATATGGCTGACAAATCAGCTCCTTGTCAGAGCATACTTTTAGTGTTGTTAGACAAACACTGCATATGCGACAGTGCATGCACATCTGCAGTATTAATGATAACTGCATTTTCAGTGGTTATTGTATTATTCATTACTGTAAAATCAAATAACATGCACCTGGGAAATTATTCCTTGGCAGTTAAATACAGTTAAAAAGCATCTCCATTGATATCTGTACACTGAGCTCTTTCTGAAGCCTCTAAAAGTATATATAAGAAAAAAAAACCTCCGTTCTGTGCAACTAGAATTAATAAATGCACGACTATATATTCTCCTCATGTTGGTGCAACGCTCAAGGGAACATATCTGGGTTTTAATAAGACCGGCAACCTCCAAGCAGACCAGTGACCTCTAAATCATAAATGATGGACATCACACCAAGGATAAACAGCAGAAATGGTCGAATACCTTTTCAAGTTTAATCGCGGAAATTCACTAAAATATAAAGTGGACCTTGGACATTGTCACTGGGCATTATGGGCACATTTTGTCCTTCTCAGATTTAAACAGGAAACTTTATCTCTTCTTTGTAGCTCGCTTCTACATCATTTTCACCACACGACATGATATATTACCTGTCATAGGCTTCCTGTCATTGAGGTAGTTTTACCAACATCACAGTGGCCTGCATAATGCAAACAAAAATCCTTCTCCTTTCAGTTCAGGTTAAGATTTCTCAGATCTGCTTTTACATCTGTTAGGGAAACTGTTTCACATTTAAGCTGAATTCTCCGAAATGATGCTGGGCTGCAGATATTTCCATTTAAAAGACACCTTAACCCATTCTAAAGTAAACTATCAGCAAAAAAACTATCCATCCATCCGTTATCATTAACTGTTTTACCCTGTTCAGGGTCATGGCAGTCTGGAGCCACTTGGGTGCCAGGCCAACCTGAACACCGCATGGGATGTCACTCCATCACAGCAATAGGAACAAATAAAACACGTTTTACACTATTGTAAAAGAAGCTTTTTTTTAAAGAATTTTCATTAAAAAAAGCTTGTATTTGCAAATGATAGTTCGTGGAATTTGCTCTGTTCTGTACATCTGGATTCCTGACTTTAATTTTCCGTAGTTACATTTTTTTTTTTTTACCTCCCTGCAGCCATTAGGTACCTAAGTGATAACAATTTTGAGTAATAAGCAACATTTTAGATTGTATAATACGATTAAGTTATGGAATCTTTCCTTTTACCTGACTATGAGAATAATATAAAACATTCACAATCTTCAGGAACAGAATAGTCTCTCCAGATCAAGGCCATCATTATTTTATTTCTTATTACCGTGATGGTTTCTCCAGTGCATGGCTAATTTCACACGAAGCGAAGCCCTCAAGCTGCCTTCGAACGAGGGTTGAGTACAAGGAAACTCAGACAACGATGAGGAAGAAACAGAACAGTGTCGCTCTCTGAACCCATCCACAATATGCACTTTTAAATACACATTTCAGATAGAAAGATAATAATTTGCTTCTTAGTAACTTCTTTCAGAAGGTAAATATGGTTTATTATGAATTGAGACTGATTTACACATTAAGTAACTGCATTAGCCGTATGTTAAGAATAAGATTTTAAGTATGAAATAACTTGCAACAAAGTACTAAAACCAACATAGAATATAAAGTACCAAAATACCTCTGTCACAAAGCCTCTTTTTGGTATTATAATACTGCGGGCTGGATGACTAGATCAGCATTCAGTGTCCAAAACTAAGTGTCACTTTTGTCCTCTATGTTCTATACTTTAGATCTCACATCATATACTTGTACAAATGATTTATTTTACTGATCCCTCTGATGGGGCAGGTACTCTTTAACAGATTGTTCTGAAAAGATTAAAAAAAAAAAAAAAAAGAAACATGCCGATCAAAGGTCGCCACCAACCATGTTTTAAGGATGTTGACATACACCAGAATGGGAAATGCTGGGTTGTGTATCATCACAGATTCATCTCGAGATACACAATAATTTCCTCTCACCTCTCGTTTCTTTGTCACACTATTAAATGGGAGATTGCCACCCTCACTTCATAAAGGCAGCCTGAAGTGTATTGGGATAATTACAAATTGGAAATACCGCCGATCCTAAATTTGAGCGATAACGGTAATCCCTGATGCCAAATTTAAAGCTCCTCAGATAAGTTTTCCAGGCCTAATCCATCATGATTTCTTCTCATTGATAGATCCAAGTCAACTCCACTGTGCTGTTAAGCCAGACTGACACTCCCAATTGATTGAATCGCAGGACAGCAAATGAATATCGCTGAAAGTATCAGAATTAGAAAACATAAACACATTACCCTTGCTGAAAAAAAGACACGGTGCTCCCTGAAGCAGCGCAAGGCAAATGCAGACAGGCAAACTTTCTTGTAACTTTCTGGCTGCATGCAGTGAGAACTAGTTGCCAGCCTTTTTCTACATCACTGTAGGCTATTTACCCCAGCTTTGTCCGCAAAAGTGTGATACACATCTATTCAAATTAGCTGTCAGAATGTTGCTTTAGCATTTCCATTTTCAATCATATGATTTTTACTGTACAAACATATGGAAGAAAAACAGTTTGGCTGTGCTTATTCAAGTTGAAGTTAATGTTATTATGCAGGATTTTGACACGTTTATGTAAAGCACGTTAAACTGTGATAAAAAACAATAAACAGAAACGTCTTTCCAAAATGACAAACAGTATAGATGAACAGACAGACAGAGACAGAAAGTTACATAGATAGATAGAACAACCGGCCAGTCGGTTGGACCGATTGATCAATTGTTTGAGTTAACTGACGGTTATATACGTTGAACCAGGATCCCTGTGCTAAGGCTGTGCACAGCGTTTACAACAGAAGATGCTGGATATAAGATTGGTACCTTAGGCCAAAAGCGATGGGAGCAAGATGAGGCGTATGGTGCTTCGCCAGCTCAAGTCAAGGTGCTCTAAATGAAGCTGACACTTGAACTTGGACAAAGTGAAGCAAGAGGACATGCGTGTCCTTGTCCATCTTTACTTCATGCTGGCAAAAAAAGTGAATTGAAGAGAGATGCGAGACCAAGAACGGGTCATTCTCCTTATTGTGTCATGACCTCTCCAGACCTGGTCCTCTTGTGTGCAATGGTGTTTACCAATGATTCTGCCCATTTCCAGCTCACAGCAGAATTTGGAAATGACAAACATGGAGGAATCTTCTTATAACACAATTTACGAATTGACATATACTATACAGATATTAAATTATTAAAAAATTAACAGTTTGCGTTTCATAATATATTCAAATTTCTGCATTGTAAACACATTAGAAGTTAAGTTTTCTAACAGATATCTTAATCGATGACTTTCAGTAAATTGGGATATAACAGTCCAATTAAAAACAAGTAATATAGACAACAGATTACTATGTTTAATTAAAATTCAAAGACATTAGGCTATGGATATTATGCTTTAATGGCTCAATTTGTCATGGACAACTTTATTAACTCTCCTGGGAGTGGAAAAGTAGATAAGTTTACATTTTTATGAAACATACTACTATTACACATTGGTTTAGCTTCTTTGTTGTCTCTTTCATCACTGAAGTTTGACCTTTTATTCTGTTTATGAGAAGGTAATTTTCAAAGTATTCCTTGTAAACAGTATTATGGTCACAGTTGAAAATAAGAACCAATATTCATTGCAGAAAAGATTAGATTTTACCGCACACCTTAAAATCACCTTTGCAATAAAACAGTAGAACCAGTGCACATGGAAAGTAAAAATGACAGAATGGTTTAGAGTAAAACTTTTTTTTTTAAGATTGACTATTAGAATTTATATTTACAGTAATTTTTTACAGCATTTAAACTATTTTGGAACCATATTGCCTATTATGATTCTGTGGATAAAATACAAACCGCTACATTTCATTGTGTCTTTTGTTTGGATATCACTTGTAGAGATATCAAAGGAAGACATTTTCAATTCAATTCATAGACAATCTATTTTATGCCCTGAAAAATAACTGTAACAAATAAAATCATTCAATTAAGACCAATAAAATTGCTGTATCAGTGTATCTATATCCTGATAACTTGAGACACAAGCTGTAATACAGTGGTGATTTTTTTTTTCTCTGCCTCGGTCTTCTGTACAACCTTCGTGCTAATATGACTCATTGATAAATTTAGATCCATTTAGCTAATTGAGACGTTCCACCGTGAGGATAATGGCCATAATATTAACTGTAAAAGAGAAACAATAAACAATTTAAACAGTGCTAAATTACAGAATTTAAAATTTCAGCAACAATCTTTTTTTCTGACCGTATGAGTACAGTCATTATCATAATTTCGGTTCACTTTAAATCGGAGTCAAAGCGACTAGATAAGATTCTTTCAATGCATTTGCTTCACAGGATCCTGTGTCTGCCATTATCACCGTGGTGATAGAGAGGGTGGATGGAGAACGTGGCCCTTTGCTTCAGTGCTAACGGCCAGGGAAGAGGTCTGTGTCTGTAATGGGGTCTCAGATTGGGGGCACCATATGGCTCAGAGACTGATGCCATCCAGAGCTGTGTTTACTTTAGCATGCTTCGATGCAGTTTGAAGTCGGGGGTGCAGGGTGGGGGCTGGGGGTGGAAGGTGGCGGGATGGGGAGGCAGGGTTAGCAATCGCACTGTCAGCAGCTTCCTTGGACCTCATCAGAGTTGTGTGTCTGGATCGGGGGGTGTGCCCATTAAGTGATCGGACGACACGGGACGTGATGTGAACCTCGATGGACGAACTCCAGAGGATGAGCTGGGCGCAAGACAAATCACCCGTTGCTCCCTGCAATCGGGAAGGACGTCAAGGGAGTGTTGATGGGATAGGATCTGGGCCACACTCTAGCAGCGCATTTGCCCAGAGGGGCAGGAGAAGTGGAAATGGCCCAGCATTTCAACAGTAGACATGGGGAAAGGTCTTTTGCTCGCATTGTAAAATGGTTGCCAGGTTTCGAATTGGAGTAAAAAATCGATCACAAGCTGTTCTACTGGAGTTGCTGGCTCACTATGAGGTTCACAGTCCACCGAAATGATGAGGCTGACAGACTCAATCTTGCTGATGAAAAAATGCTTTTTATCTGATTTCTGATAAATTCATCATTGCACACAAAAATATCAAAGGGCTACACATCAATGATTTATTACTCCATATTGATGATTGTCATCTAGCAGTAAAAATATATATATTTTTTAAATAATTTGTTTGTGATCAGGCATTCAGTGAAACACTGGGGATACTATAGTTTTACACTGGGAAAGCAGTAGGAAAAAGTACTAAATAACCAGCAGACAGGCAGACTTTTTTTTTCTGCGTCTTTCTTATGATCCTTTGAATTTTATTGTGTTCACTGGATATTTTCTCTGAGATGCATCCCCAGGTAAACGTAACCTTTCCGGAGCTGACCTTATTTTCCATCTGCTCCTTCTTCCACTTCTGCTGACCTCTCATTTTCCCCAGAGACTGTCATCCAGTGCCATCTTCCTCAAAAAGTAATAATTTCTTCCTCATTCACCTTTTCAGTTTCCATGTAATATCCATCTAATTTGGTAGCTGCTGACAATACGAACAACAAAGACCTGCCTCTGGTACTTATCTACTGTATTCTCTATGAATGAGAGACTTGGAGAGGGGAAAAAGTAGATAGGGGAAGAAACAATTTAGTTTCATTGTTTTATGGTTGGCTGTATAATTTCACAAAAGCACTGTTTATATCCATTTCCAGTGCTTTGGGATCCCAGGCTGATACACAATACCCTCACAGGAGTAGGTCTGACCTTGCACTGATCCCAGGCCTGTAACCTATACGACACACAGGAATGCCAAAAGGCTTTTGTTCCTTGATGGATCAGTAAGTGGAGTCTCTCCAAAATGAATTGGTCTCAACAGGCGGCACATATACAGCTGAGACCCTTCTATTTGGAGATCTGAGACTTTGTCTTCCTAAACGTAAGCTTTTAGCAGATTAAATATTAAGGAAGTGACTTTATTGCCTTTTTTTAGAGGCAGAATCTAAAAGCCCTTCTTCTTTGGAGAAATATAAGCCAACTTGAAAGACACTGTTGTATAAAGAGTTACCTGAATGCTGGGTTTGTCTTGGATTTTTTGCTTATTTTAAATTCTGTGTACATTACTGACAATAATAGACAGAAGATAAAGAAGACATTTCAATAAGGTTTAAAATTCATCATGACACACACACACACACACACCAGAGCAAGACGTAACATTGAAAACGTATAATATTTGCACAATTCTGTACGTACTGTGCACGTGTATGCAATTTATTTTTACATTGGCGCCTTTGTGTATCTTATTTTAGATTCGTGAACAGAAACACTGCAACATAATTCAAAATTATAGCAGACAAGCAATGATTATTAGCCAGAATCTAAATTTACAATATCTTTTCAAGTACTCTTGCTGTATGATAATAGGATTTAACAGATGCTTTGCTTAATGGTGGCCATAGCTGGAAAGTGCTTTGTCCAAAACTATCAGATAGGCAAGACTGAGATTTTCTGGCATTGATTTGAATATTCTTCCCTGCAGTTCTTTGGTGTAACACCTCCTAGTGTGATTGTCTGAAGACACTTTCAGCTGCTGGCAGAAAATCTTGGCAGCTGTCTGTCCTTTCTCTAGCCCCAAGCAAGCATCTCCAAAGGGCAGATTCCACACAGGGATAGGTGTCTTTTATAGACATTAACTCAAGGGGGGAACCCGGTCTATGCTGTTTTTAATGCTTTTTTAGGTTGTTTTTTTTTTTTTTAACATTTACCTGTACTACAGCTAGAATGCTAAAGGCATGATTTCATAATTCAAACTTTCCAAGTTCAAGTCCCAAGTGGTTCACTTCTTTTTGAACCACTGACCAAGATATGCAACATAAACTTCTCTGAACAATTGACAGCAGTTGATAATGTGACATACGTACAAGAGCATTAGTAGACAGAAGCTCCACACCTGATGTTGGTGTGCTAAATGCTTATGAGCAAGACAGAAGGTTGTTGCTCAATCAAAGCTGGCTACTGTGGAAGGAGACATAGTATGGTCAATCTTGACTTGTCTTTGCTTGTTCATGTGCCTATCCACCTGTTTGTTCTTGAAAGACTTCATTTGTAAGACTCATATCTTTCACTAGGTTCAGCAATGCCTTCACTAGCAGCCTTCGCAATACCTTTGCGTTATGCCTGTCAAAAAAACTTCCTACCTGTACCAAACCATGGTTATGTTTCTTCTGCTGCAACTCAATTTTTGCTGGGAATAACCAGCTTTATGCCCATCTTAACAACTTAATTAACAGATGCGTATCTTCTTCGTATAGCTATATCCTAGTGGAAACCCCTCCCAGAGACCAAAGAGAAGGGGTAGCTGCTGTAAGCAGAACACAAAGCATTTATGGATTGATGAGCATCTGTAAGACAATCCATACAGACACTTCCTGTGTATCTACATCCTTTTTAAAGATATACCTTTAGAATACTTTGTTTGGCACTTCAGATCACCCAGAAAGGGACTTGTAATATAAAGAGCTTCCTGAACAGTATAGAAGTAGCAAATATAAAGTGCAAGAATTGTGGTCCTGTTGTTAAGGCTTGGATATTGGAAGTGCTTTTCCTTCTATGAGAATCTTCAATTATGTTATGTTATGTTACTTTTTCAGATTCATTGCTGCTGATTGCTTTGCTAGAATTTTTTTCTTTTTTTTGATATCCTTTCCTATATCTCCTGGTTTTTCATAAAGTCCTTCTGACTCTTTGTTGCTGTATTCTTCCTAGCATGCAATTCTTGTACTGTGTCTCCTCTGCACTTGGGTGTGTACTTTGTGAATTTGCTTATGCACTCACATATTTACTGTTTGCCCCTGTAGTCCTGGCAGTAGTCAGGAAACCCAGAGCCTTAAACAGAAACCAGTGACTACAAGCAATAGGCAGAGAACAAGATACCAAGGGCTTGGTTGTTGTGGTTCTCTGAACGCTTGCACAGGATGAACTCTTGTCTGAGATCACTGCACAGGTTCAGGCAGCTTGTTCTCCAACTCTGATTCTGGATCCTACGCTCATTGCACTTGACTGATGATTGAATGATCACCTTTCAGTTGTAACTGCTATCTGTGTGAATGGGGAGATGGACGGTCAGATTGATACGCTTAACACGTCTCAGAAACAATGTGCTACTTAAGGTTACATCTTCCACCAATCAAGAGGTGGTAAAGAAGCGTAGTGAGGAGATTAAGGGTGCCTTTAAAAAGAAACACTTCAGTTTCTACCACCCAGCCAGAATCAATGCCTTTTAGTGGCACTAATTTATCTACACTACAGGACCACTTTATTAATTTACATTTTATTCACCTTTATGCATCTGTTAGACACCTTTCTGAAAAAATAACAATTTCTTTGTAGGACTTAGCTAACACCTTTATCTAAGCTGAGTTATGAGGCTAAATGTTACATTAAACTTGCTGCAATATAATTATAATCTAATGTAATCTAATTACTGTAAATAAATGTCCATGCAGTGCAACTACAAAGGCTGTATATATGGCAAAAATACTTTCATAAGTGAATTTTACACTTTTGATATGGCTGAACAATATGAAACGCTGATATAGACAGCGTTGTCATCAGCAACGGATATACGCTCTCCAGTCTACATTTTAACAAGAAAGTAAGGATGGCTGTCCCTGTTATTTACATTTATTTAGGTCGTGTCTTGTTTGCCATTACATGCAACTTATAAATCCAAGCCTAAAACGATTGCTGACAAGGGTAATAGCAGCTGCCAGTTTGTCTTTAGCTGTTTTCGTTCAACAAGAGTTGGCATGAAACTGATTGCAAAAATGTGATGATGGCTCACAGATGACACAAACACATCCATGACTCATTGTTTTAGAGGGAGATTAATGATGTTTTTCAGCAATTAACAATAGCTAAAAAGATTCATTTTCAACATGCTTTCAGTCCTTTAATTCAAGTATTTCTTACACTGCGACATATGAAGTAAAATATAATAAATACTAGTTAAGGTCGGGTTTTTTNCCATGACTCATTGTTTTAGAGGGAGATTAATGATGTTTTTCAGCAATTAACAATAGCTAAAAAGATTCATTTTCAATATGCTTTCAGTCCTTTAATTCAAGTATTTCTTACACTGCGACATATGAAGTAAAATATAATAAATACTAGTTAAGGTCGGGTTTTTCGATTCACTTTCACCAAGGTGCGAACCTTTGTGTCACAAGAAATGCCAGAATGTTACTGATGCTTGATGCTCTTTGCCAGGCTGTATGTGCCCTTCCACAAAAGAACAAACTGAGAAGTAATGTTTCCGAAGCCTGCACATATGGTATATTTGTCTCTGAAGATGATATATGGCAACTAAAATTAATTCCTTTTCAAATGCACAGCACTTGATACTTTATGCTAACAAAGCTTTGTGGACACAATAAGAGATTTTTTTGTTAAAACATAATTGTTGTACCTGCACATTTGTATTCCGTTCTATGCCAGGAGGCTAACCGATGAGCAGGCACATGCAGCAGAGTATCTTCAGGAGCGCCGAGAGCGGCGAGATGGATCGCTGTCCGTGGTCCTGAAAAGTCCTCCAGGTTGCCGTCCACATTTTACTATACATACTCTGCGTTGCAGCCCTCCCACCGACAATACCACGTACATGTTTTATGAATGACAAAATACTGCTTCGTGGGATAGATGCATGAATCTAAACCAGACTGGCAATTTGACCTTTTACAGAGTTGATTTAACACGACCACTTTCAGGCTCTACAATGCTTGATTTGTGTGGTCAATGTGAGCATGTATGCATCTTGCCATACGTGATGTATACAAAAATAAATTGTTCTGCATGCTCTCCGAGCATATGATGGACTGAATGACATGATAAAGTAGACTGTAAACCGACTAGATGTCAAGGTCTCCATTGCAGACTAACGCGGATAAATGTGTCACTGTTACAAATGATGCCTTAAGATGCTACTGAGATCTCGTATGCTTGAAGTTATTGAACAGTTATGTGGGAAATCAATTGCACAGTGACTATAATGTTCGGAATGAATTGTTATTCTGCCTCCAGTTCATATTTCACTATTACAAAATAATTTTCACACGGCATTATATTGCTTTATTGCTTTTGTTGTCATATATCCCAAACATAGCATTGTGAAAAAGTGTGACAATTAAAAGAGCAGAACATATACAGTATGTATGTTCTCTCTCATGGACAAAATTGTTTTTTTTTTTTACACATTTGTGTGGGGGAACTGAGTGAAAACCAAACAGCCATTTCCCATTATTTGAGAAACAGATGTATTTTACTGCAAACCACACTGGTTTCGTCATGAGTGCTTACCCAGTTTGTCCAATATTGAGTCATTTCATTTGGATCATTGTCAATTGGAGCAGATGTAATTATTTCATAATGTTATGGAGAACTGATGTAAGAGTGTAAGAGAAACCCAATTACCTCAGGCTGAGTTCCCCTTAGGAAATATTAAAAGAAAATATTAAATAAAACTCCCAAGTGAATGTTGAGCTGTGGTGAAAATTTGCGGCTTAACCCACAGCTCCGTGTGTGCTTGTGCGTGTGCGTGTGCGTGTGCGTGTGTGTGTGCGTGTGCGTGTGCGTGTGTGTGTGTGAGTAGCATATACAAAGGTTAGCATGGCAGCATGAAACCACTGAAGTGTAGCCATTTTGCACTTTCTTTAATTGGAAATGTGCTTCTCCAAAGAGACATAAAGAATGTAATGGTCTGTTAATGAGCTCTGCTTTTTTAATCAATTATTAGTTTCTTGGATAGATACGACTTTTTCTGTCAAACATGCAAAGATTTTTGCATTGAAAGATGTTCCTGGGTCATTATAGAGTAGCATGATTACTATGTTTAATGTTTTATAAAATCTGAGCATCCCCATTACCTCTTTTTGTAACATAGCTTTAAATATCTATACAGGCACATATATGAGATTTGAGCGTTAACGGAGAACATTTCAATAGCTGATCCAAGTAACATTTTTTAAACCTTTTTTTACGTCAAATATTGACTGCATAGCCAATGAATTGTGTACTGCCATTTATTTATTTATTTATTTTTTTAAAATCTTATTTTCTGGGCATAAAAGTGTGTATTAATTTTTTCAGAGATTCCTTGAATACATACTGCAGTCCAGCTCCTAGCCTGAACCAGCTGTGCTTTGTCACATTTCCTGGCAAATCTGTAAAGTCTTACTGTAAAAAGGTGGGTTTTAACCAGTTATACTGTCTTTGCAGGGTGCTGAACAAATGCTTTCACTGGTCTGCGAGGCGGCGATTCTGTCACTCCACCAATCTAGACATCTTTTTTGTCAATCACCACAACATGTGAATTTGACCATAAGGGTGTCTGTTGAGCAGATTCGTGACTGCTGTCACCTGATAGTAATGTGACCATCTTTCTCAGCTGGCCTGTCATTGGTATCCCAGCTTTCCCATTTACACCTTAATCCACCAACTTTACACTGTATGCAGTAATTCAGTGTTCAGTTGTCTGTAAATTCTTTAGGATCCCAGCATTTTAATGATTGAATTACCTAACTATTCTCTTTGGTCTCTTTTTCTGCCTTCTGCTCTTGGCTACTGGTACTAATCTCACAGACCACTGACTGTACCCTGACATATGGCTTCTTGGAGAACCCAGAGAGGATACAGTGCTTTAGACTGATTCAGTCTTCTTCATCTCGTCCCTGAGGCTTTCAACCCCCAGTAGCTATGCCCTCTGATGAACAGACTTGCAAATGCACTTTAGGAACATGACCAGTGATTTATACATTCATCCATTATCATTCACCACTGTATCCAGGTCAGGGTCTCAATGGTCTGGAGTCTATCCCAGAGTCACTGGGTGCCAGGCTATGAAACTCCATCTGGATGAAATGCCAGTCTATTACAGGGTGGCTAAACACACATACGCACATTCACACATTACGAGCAATTGAAAGGGATTAATTAACCTGAAACTCACACCTCTGGACTGTGGTGGGGGACCATAGCACCTGGAAGAAACCTATGCAGAAAACATAAACTCCATATGAACTGAGCTGGGATTCAAACCTGTGCCCAAACGGTACGGATCCCGTGAGGTAACAGCCACTTTGGTAACCCAGCTATTCTGTTAGAAAGGAGACTTTTTTTAGTCTTTCCTATTATGGGGACAACCTTTTTCCTGCCTTTCCAATTATGTTCATCACTTAGAATATGTGCCTCTCAATAAAATTACACTTATTTATTGAAGGAATCATTAAAGGTCCCCAATTTTAACATGAACATGCGGGGGGAAACTGGGCACATTCTAACAGTGCTAAGCTGTTGATATTGAATCTGTCGTGCAGCCAGTCAAGTGTCCACCCAACCAGCCTGGTCAGCAGTGCATCTGTTCATATTTGACTTTGCACCCAGTGCAGAAGGAGCATAGGCCAGATTCGGTCTCGCGGTCCTCTGTTACTGGAATTGCTCCGTCTCGCATTTTTCATTGCTCTCGGTCAGTACTGAAAGTGAGAATTGCCCTGGTGTGCAGCACTGTGATGTATCATTTGACAGCCCATCTTCCATTGCACACTGTTTAATAAATAGAATCTTTATTGTGGTGGTTGTTATACTACCCTGGGTGGTCTTTGATGGATTGATTACACCCACGTCTCTCTGCAGGTGTCAGCAATTACCACAGTGCTTTGATACGTAATAGTGGTTCACGTCACTGCAGTTCATACTGTAGCTCTGAACACTGTGTATCAGTGAAAAACATAGACTTGAAACAGAATTCAATTTCTGAACTCTGTTTACATGACTCCAGTCTATTTCTGTTTTCTTTATAGTTCTCGTATTTTAATTCATGAGCAGTTCTCTGAAAATCACTGCACCCATCTTTGAAATAAAGGTTTTGTATGTAAATATGACGGAATTTCTGTGTATATTTAGTCCAAATTACGGCAGCAAATTATATGGTAAAAGTGTTGAACCAGTCGCAGGCATTAAATTTACCTTTTTAATTACTTTTTAATTTGCACACAAACACTTCCCATTTCAGCTTTAGTGCTCCTGCGAAAAGCACCATTAATATGGTCGCAACTCAGAATCCATTATGCTCATCAGAGAAAAAGCACGCCCTGTTGTTACGGAGTATGTGCAGATATCATTATAAATATACCGACCGTTTGCATCATTCCCGACAAGGCTTTCTGTGTCTTGGTTCATTGCTGGAAAGCCCCAGAAGGCATCATGACCCTCAATGCAATACCAAATTAGCTCTCAGTCTATCAAAATTCACCCGGGGAGTGGTGTGAACAAGAAAACAGTAGCAGACGTGACAACATGTAGAGTATAATCTCAGGCTCAGCATTAACTATTAAATAACAAGTTGTCAGTCGGGATTGCCGTGAATCATCACACAAGATGCCCTGAAGCAAATGCTCCAAAAAATAATAAAATAATATTCAGTTAAAGCTGTAGTTCACATTAAATGTAACTTCTGCTGACCCTAGACCATAAGCAAAATATTCTGCTTCAAAGGAAATGAGCTACCAAACACAGACGAGGAAAGCAGTCCAAAACTGTATATTTACTGTCTTTTAACTGTTGTTTATCTTTTAAGCTGCCATATTTCTGAGCTTTACATGTATATTTCTTTATAACCCATTGGACGTGATTGGTCTCTGACTGCAGTGATGAAAGATTAAGTGCAATTAGACATAATTGAAAGTAATATTAAGCCAGAAATGAACATCCCCTTTGCAAATGTTCTATTTTTCAGGGCTGTGCTTTTATGTGTTTTATGTGCTGTTGAGGATTGTGTGTTTGCAGCAATTCACAGAGAACAGCAAATGCTGATATAAACCGTGTGTAAAATACAGGTGGATTCAGTTTTAATCCTTTCCCCTACAGTTATTGTTACATGGAAGTATTTTTCCTTGAATTGCCTGTAGCATTCATTCATTATTATTATTATTATTATTATTATTGTTGTTGTTGTTGTTGTTGTTGTTGTTGTTGTTGTTGTTGTTGCTGTTGTTGTTGTCGTCATCTTATATGCGTTGTGGTGTCCAAGGGCTATAATCATATAATCATCACATTTGACCTTTTTTAATAGGGATCTTGAAGAAATATTTGCATAGGAAAGGTTTGACGGTAGGCAGAATCACGGCCCTGTGGTTAATATCAGCGTCTCTGGTTATGTGTCGGTTTCCCGTCATGCATCCGTGCAGCGAAGGCATCGAGGCCCCTGGCAACTCCAGCGGGACAGGGTGAATAGAGTTTGCAAAGTAAAAGCAATTTGTTCCTTCAACCTGTCTCCCCGCGAAGGCCCATGTCGCCAATCCCCTCCCTAATGAAGTCCCTCTGCTGGGTCTCTCCTCGGGCGGACATGTCTAATTATTCCCTCACGCATCAACCCTGTGAGACGTCTGTCCGTTTCGGCCTGGGGAAGCCTGCGGAAAAAAAGGGAGCGATGTCCTTGGGGTGGTTATTTGTCAATTAACCCTGCAGGCAACATGTTGCGGATACACCATGTGTCCGGTTAATGGGATGCTGGGATCTGTCAAGGAAAGGACCATCTTTTCCTTTTTTTCCCCCAAAACAGTGAGACTTTTTTTTTTTATTTTTTATCTTCATTTGTGCCGGCGTTTGCCCAAGATGGCATTTATGAGAGCGCCGCTATTTACCTCAATACGACGCTACAATGAACAGAACGAGATTTGCCTCTTCATTTTTAAATTTTCTTTAATTGCAACGCAATGCTAGCTTTGGCTATTTTATTTATGTTTTTTTTCCACTCATTTGCTATAGCTTGGCCCTCATTTTGTTTATAATTGTTCCCCCAACAGTGTTCTTTTCACAAAGGAAATGGTCAGCTACAGCTACCAGCACATAGCATAACATTTACTGGATTTTCAGCTGATTTAAATATTTCTAAATTTGCTTGGAACTTAAACAGACACATGTATACAAATGAGTAACTTTATATGCATAAAGATTATGAACACTTTGCCAGACTAGGAACACATAATCAGACCACCTGGACCTGGGGCTCTAGCAATCTGGTCTCCTGGCTACTTGTAGAAACATCAACAGCCAGAAGACCAGATGAAGCAGAAACATATTGAAACAAGTATTCAAACACTGATATTGCTCAGAGCTCACATCATCTCTGGCAGAATCTGGCCATTTCAACCGTGTTAAGCATAGTTATATCCAAAAAGGAACACCGCTCAACATTCTAGTGTAAATGAAAATAAATGATAATTTATTCACTCGGTGGAAAACGTATGTTTCCGTCATATAATGTGATCCTTTGAGCCAGATGAACTGTTATTGTCTTTCTCCGTATCCTTACCGGGTACGATGCCTCCTGTATAGTGCCAGCAACTGGCATTAGATTTTTTTACTCTAGCAAATTAAACCGTCATGAAAATTAGTGGCACCAGACTCCAACTATCCAGTGAAATGTGTTCGCAGACAAAAAATAAAACTGAGACCTGTTAGAAAAGCCAAGCTTTATATTCGTTGACACAAACCTTCACTCTGCCCATTCCTCTTCGGGGAAACAGGCACATGTGTTTGGTGTCTCACAAGGAGGTTCCATATTTGTGTGATGCTGCAGCATCCAGAAACATGAAATGCAACCTTTGATCACAAGGAATGGGTGGGTGGGGAATAGCTGACTTCGTTTTAACCGACGAATCCTTCTGAACACGAGCTTACAGAGTAATGGGACTACAGAAAAATTACAATACACACGTTTAATTGAACAACACCTCAACTTGGAATAAAATGAAGGGGATTGGGAGTGTGTGATAACACAATCGGCTGCTCGGCTTTTAGCTCGGTGAGTTTTCTCATGTTTTATTTTACGTAGCAAAACAGGGCACAGCAGCTAGTGATGCACATCAGCATTGACACATCGATCACTTTTGAGTACACGATCAATCGTGGACAATTCGTAGGCATGGTGATCCAAAGTTGAGCCACGGTGGTGAGAAGAAGCTGCTGTACCACTGTAAGGTGAGTGCCAATGACCTCGGGGCAAACACAGCATATCTCCACAGCTCCCCTGTCACAATGTTTTCTGTCAGCCCCTTGACTAATTGCAGGCCGTCGAGCCTTCCAGGTGTCTTATGACACGTTCCGTCAG
Organism: Arapaima gigas; assembly: GCA_900497675.1. Classification (NCBI taxonomy): domain Eukaryota; kingdom Metazoa; phylum Chordata; class Actinopteri; order Osteoglossiformes; family Osteoglossidae; genus Arapaima; species Arapaima gigas. Next base: position 244,243 of record UFQX01000160.1, on the reverse strand, counting down.
GAATATTAAATGCTTGCCTTGGTGCGTTTTAACAAAACGTGAGAACAATAGCAAGTGACTTGTCGTGTTTTAATTCAACAGTTAAACACTGACTAGAATGTATAAACAGGGCGGAAAAGCTGAGGTGGTGAATATTTCTAGTCTCTTCTGCGTTTCTGGTCTAGCATGCGGCAACAATTTCATTGCACTGCAAAGAATGTTTGCCACAAAACAGGGGGGAAAAGAAGGTCTTAAGCTGCTAATTGATGTACCCGTGTCAAGAACAAATGGGCTGCAGTAGTTGATTTTGAATTGTTTGCCACCTTTAAAAGGTTATGGCAATCGTCTTTAAAACACTTCCACCACTTACTATGCAGTCAAGGCATGTTTTCTCCTCCTCCCCCTCCGCTCGCTCCATACAATGCAGCTAACATCCAGGCTAGAACAGATGACTGCACTCCGTCGTTTTTTTGATATTCAGACCGCATAAAAAATGTCCGACAAAGCCTCTTTGCATTAAGGAACACTTTTGACCAAGTTGTCCCTTAAAAGCTTCGTGGATCCTAGACTGTTATGCGAGTCTGAAAAATTGGAAATGGGTTTACAGCTGTCAGGTCACGAAGATCCACTGACATTTGTTCAGGACTCATTTTGAGCTACGCCACCTACCATATGCAGCACAACTGATAATTACCCAGAAGACTTGCTGAGTCATTTCATAGTTTATGGTATATCCATGTGACAAACCAGGACAAGCTGCTTTCAAGGAGACACGAGGTGAGGAGCAATGATGGCTTCACTGTCTGTTTTATTCTTTCCACCCATAATGGCACAGCACTGAGCCACAGACATTCACTTGCAACAACCTGGAATGCAACTAAAGCAAAGATACTAACAAGACTGATGGCACAGGACAAAGTGCTAAAGCAACGTCACATCAAATATTACCAGGACAGTGAGTGTCCTCAGATCCCCCAAACCGAACTTCTCACTTCCACTCCTGCTGTCTGAATTCAAACTTTGAGTTTTATCTTTTATCAGCTGACTGGCTCCAGTTGATGCTCATTGTCCCTTTAACAATCTTCCCAGGGTTAAGGTTAGGCTGAGGGCAATAGTCAGTTGTGGCAACTAGGTGTGGTCAGGCTGGAAACTGCTGCAGTACAGAATATTTTATAAGGAAATTCAAACCTGTTTTACATGAAATAGTATAGCTGATGCTACAGTTTTGGTTGGCAAGACAGATGCGTTCAGAGACATCAACATAAAAAGTCATCCAAGTATAACAAATTAGAATGCAGTGTAGAAAGTATTTGTTAAGTAACTTTGCGAAAGTACACAAGTGCACTCCATTCAAACCAAATGTGAACTTTGAGAAAGTACTTTCTCAAAGTTCACATTTGGTTTGAATGGAGTGCACTTGTATTTTTTTGCATGCCATACAGCATACTTACTATTTTTAAGTCGTCTTAGAACTCTTTCAACTATTAACCAGAGCTAGTTTAGGTTTTGCGTGTTAGTCTGTTCACTAATCGGAACTCACTATTCGCCATCTTGGTATAATCCTTGCCACCTACACTTGAGCAGTGGGGAATGAGTCTCAGTGGGGGGATTCCTATCTCCAGGCCTCACTCTCCTCATGGCAGATGAAATTAATCCATGATTGCACAGTAGGAACTGTTTCGTTGCCTTGCAGGAACCTTGGGGAGTGGAGAAACCAGGGATCCTGCTGGGTAGCTTCCCTCCAAGCTGTCAAAACACTAATGCTCTTTTTTTAAGAGCATCTCCCAGCAGGATGTGCACAACTTTTTTTTTTCTTTCTTTTTTTTATAATTATCAATCAAACAGGTCTGGTGCTGTTTAAACTTGTACAAAATCTGTAGCAATTTAACTTCTGGGGCAAAATCATCAGTTGCTGGAATGTAAGTGAAATAATTAATATTTCCTTATATTGCATTTTTGCTTTCCGTTTTTTTTGAATAAACACATACTTGCCATACTGCTATCGTAATAATGCTTCTTTTCTGCCGAGACACAAAATAGATAACACACAAATGAAACCTGCAAGCGTATTCTATTCTCAGTGAAAGTGGCAATTTTATTTTCCCTATACAGGACTGAAATGAGCTGATGAATGTACCAATAAAACACAAATAAATATTTCTTGCTTTTCAGTAAAATAGCAAGAAGCAACAAAACACTTAAGTGGCTGGCTGTGCTACATTTTCCAGTACTTTCTGTTAGCTGAAACCCATTTGCAAGGGTTCATAGGAATAACTTCATCTCAGTTGCTTATCACTGATACAGCATTCAGTTATACTCACAATATTGTCCTTAAGACATCCACTCACATCCCAACCCATTTAAATTCTGACAGTATAGCAGCCATAATAAGTGTAGAACTGCGCCTATAAGATATGCAAACCAATTCTAAATAATTAGAACCGGCGAGGCTTGCCTTTGCACTCCAAAAGTCACCCATGGCTATCAATCATTTCATTTGGTAAAAATTCACTCTTCCGGCAAAAGCTTTATATTTTCTCCATTTGCTTTCATTCCAATCAATAGAACAATTTCTCAAGGTTGTCAGAAGGATCATAGGAGGAGGACATATGGTCAAAAGAGCACTCACCCAAGATATGCAGCAGTTCGCCAACATTCTTACTTTTGCCCTTGTTTGTTTAGTGGGTCACTTCCCTGTTTAAACATATTATTTGCCTCACCGTTAGCGGGGAGTTTCGAAATGGCCAGGTCTGTGGGTCTGAGACAAGGTATAAGATGTTTGCAAGAAGCCCTCAAAATGTCAGACATGAAGGTTAGAAAAATATAATAATCAAACGGTTGCTTTTTCTTCTACTGGGTGGGATGCAAAATGAGGTGCACCGAAGTCCACTGTCCTCACTTTGCTTTGTTGCTTTCAGTGAACATGCAAGCACAGCCAATATTTTCCAATGCTGCAGCTGCCACGTACCTTCAGTTCTTCTCAGAGTCAGTCAATGTGAGTCTTCAAAACAATGGCCATTGCTGTCGTGCTCTATTATATTCTTTACCCTGGAAACCGATAAAGAAGTATGTTTAAAATAAAAATAAGTATGTTCATTATATCAAAAAAGAGGATTCTACATATTCCAAAGATAAAAAGATGCATTTTAGTTGTGCTTTTTTTAATTGATTATGTATTATAGTTATGCAAATCATACAGGACGCCAGTATCATCAAATACGTTTGTACTATTGTCAAACAAACATTTAAAAATGGTAGCTGCCGAATTAAAACAAGCTGTCGAAGTCGTCGAAATCAACTACATTTCAACTGCACACATAGGCTTTTTACAACGTGTTACAAAGAAAGTTGTTTAGCTGTTAAAATTAATCCTCTGTGCTTTTTGTGTTTCTGTTAATGAGGCTTTAAAAAGAGGATGTGTTATGTGTTAAATCGTGGTGTAAATGTGTGTGATTTTTTATATCCAGCCTCTGGAAGGCCATATGGCTCTCATTTTAATGGTGTTCCTAAAGACACGAACCCTTTGGGAGGTTTTGTGAGTTGGGGGGGGGAGGGGGGGTGAAGTCGCACAAGGATGGAGATGGGAGTTCTAAAAATAAAATTAAAAAAAGAAGAAAAAAGAAGAAAAAAACTTGTCACCTTGTTACGATATGGCCGGTTTATTTTAAAAACTTGACATAATATATTGCATATGTTTATTGAAAATTGTTAAAATAGCTGACCATACCAGGGATTACTTTAGTATGTCAAGCAACAGCAAGAATAACGTGCATGTACTCTGACTTGCGTACCTTTCAGGGAACCTGAAAGATGCGCATCAGTGTTGGCAAACAGTGAAAAATCTGCTAGACGGAACGTTGGAGGGGGACACCCCACGGCTTCCCCAAATGACCTCCTCAGCAACACTGATTCTGTACCAGCTCATAACAGAACTTACACTGCGCTTTCATGATCTTAGTTGTTCAGTCGTTCGATCGTGTCCAACCCTTTGTGACCTTGTGGACGTTTTCCACATCAGCATGAACAGCATAGTTCCTCAAAGTTTGTATTTTAAACAGTCCCAGCATGGTGTCTATCAGAGATTTCCCAGAAAGCATCATTACCCTATAAGCTCTTTTGTGGCTTATAAACCTGATCACTGGCATTACCTGCAAACCTTTTAACTGTTGAAGTTTTCTCATCACTATCAAGTATTCGTTTGATCCACGTGTTTTAATTAAATGCACTTGTATTTGATTGTAATGTTTTAATATTACAATACGAAATAAAGCTATCAACCAGTTATCGGGTGTGACATATTTTCTACAATGTGTTTACATGTCTTTTCATATATTAAAGATGATGGACTTTATCTCAAAATTAGACTGAAGAATCCATGCTTCGGCAGTGACGTGCCTGTGAATGGCAAGAGTAATCCCTGGCTCATGATGTCGTCTGTTATTCTTCATTTCTCTTCCCATGGCTGAACAGAAGAGAGATCTTTGTGCATCTGTGTACAACAATAGCCCTTCCAAAACGCAGCAAGAAATCTCACAATTGTTTAGCGAGCACTTTAGCCAGACTATTATCAGGCATTGCATATTCTTTATATATAACTGTATATACAGCAGAATATACAATCAAACTGCTTGTCAAATGTCTCTTAGATGGATGTGGGAGGCATACGAATGTAAGACTGTATTTTAGGTTTTGGGTCTGTGATACTATATATGTGTTTAAGCTTATTAGGTATGATTTAAGGCTTTCAACATACATGCAGCTTTTTAGACATGCCATAGCTTATTGATTATGTCGTAATAGCTTCATTCGGATCATGTACAAGAGAAGTCAGGCTGTGTTCATGGCAGGGAAAAAAGATGTTTTAAGTAGTTCAGGTAGAACTGACATTGACTTGGGCAAGAATGTGCTTTTTTTTTCCTGAATTGGTCACAGGACACTTTAAGTCACTCCAAGTTTTGTCATACCACGGTAGTCAAGTGGAATTTGGAACATGAATAATTGAGCAAATCTTAAAGTGAAAGGTATGCTTAGGTTCCACTGCAGATATCTGTATTTGAACCCTGAAACTACGGCACACAAACAATCCGGTTTTTTCTGAGTGTGCACATTGCATTTGTCATTTCTAGTTTCACAATACTGCAATACTGGTTCAAGTATTGTTATGACCCCTCTAGGTGTTAAGCTCCTTTAGGTGCTATGGAGCAAAGGGTCCACACACAAATGATAAAAAGGAAGATGCTGACTACATGTCATTCACATAATGTCTCAAGAAACAACCCAAGTGAAATTTTGGGAAGGGTTTATTGCTGGGACAGTTAGTGACGCACAGTAAATAAATATACAAATAGCTGAGTTGTGCTTAAGGGGTATTCCACATGTTAAAAAATAATATTAAGAAAACCCTTACATATTCTTTGGTGAAAAAACAAAACTTATCTTTCTCACACCCAGAAAAGAATAATGGCAAAACCAAAAACAAACAAAAAAAAATGTTCAGCTCCTGAGGAACAACTCTAACCCACACTAACAAAACACACAATTAGAACAGCTTTCGGTGAATACAATGAACTGCAAAGCTTATAACAAACTGCTAAGCACCAGACGGGAAGAAAGCTCCACACTCTTCCTTGTGTGTGTTTATTTCCACTGGAGGCGAGGCCAGCAACTCATTATTCAGTTTTCCAGGTGCTTCCACTCTGTGCCACAATCCTAGTCAGACACGAGGGGAGAAGAAAAGCAACAAACAGGAGAACACGGGCGGTCCAGGGCTGTGGCAGCATTCTGAAGTGACAAAGGAGCGGACGGACAAAGGTGTCTGAAAATCAATAATTGCAAGATACACAACAGTCAGACTGCTACAAAACCTGAATACTGAAATCAAAATTCTCTCATAATTATTCTTTCATTTCATCCGTCATCGCTAGCCATTTAATGCTGGTCACGGCTGGGCACCGGGCTACGAAACCAGGCCTGGATGGGATACTGGTGCATCGCAGGGTGGCCAGTTTAGAGCGACGGTTAAACTGAGCTGCATGTGTTTAGACTGTGGGAGGAAACTGGAAAACCTACACAGAAGGGGAGAGAAAATACAAACTCCACCTAGACTGAGCTTGATTTAAACCCACGTCTGAACAGCCCGGGCACTGAGGCAGCAGCGCGACCCACGGAACCTCCATCCGTCATTCCTTTCTTGTTTAAAATGATGTCATATTTAAAGAAAATGAAATACATGTGCATGTAAGTGAGTGAGTGTGCACATTTTATTTGTAATTTCTAGATCAACTGCCCTACATTTTCACTGCATAGGCTTTTTTCAATTAATATAAACAGCAGGTTTAAAGTTATGTCGCAGTGCTTTGCCTGTCTTTTTATTTCATTCATACACTATGTTTAAAGCTTTAGCACTGAGTTAAAAGTAGCATATAAACTGTAGTTGCACAATATCTTTTTTCTTCCATTTTTGACTCTTTTTACAATGACAGAACCCCGTTCACGACATACATTCGCTGTGACTGTGATCTATTCCTCTGTGGTTTCTGGTGAATTTTGCATAGCCTACCCTTTGAGAAAAGCTATTAGGAATGTAAGCTTGGAAGGGCTACATCTCTAAAAGTGCTTTCTGGAGGCTTTTAATAACAGCAACACGTCAGAGGTTACCATTACTTTATCTTGCTGAGGATTTTTTTTTTTGTGCAAGAGTTTGTCCTATATAAATGTACAAGAACTGTTGTTTGGGAGAAAATTGTAGTTGGAAATGTAAAAGATGTAGAAGAAGGAATACAAATTCAGGGGATTTATTTCTATGTTTTATTTATGTGTATGCATACATTTTTTATGCGGTGCCGCATTTAATGGGAGCTCCCGGTGGTTAACCTCATTGTTCACCTAGTCCATTGATCATTTCAGACTCGCATTCTGGCGCATAAACAGAGAACAAACCTGTATGTTTGTGTCTTTGTTTGTTTTACTTCAAAATGATCTTTGCTGGGACTGTAATTTAGAAAAATGTGTTAAACATTATGATGTCTGCAGAAAATTCTGAAAATTATTTTGAAAGTAAAATTCCTGTAAAGATATAAAAAGTGATTCCAGACTTGTAACAGACTGCTGGTTCAAGTTTTATAAGTTGACAAAATTGTCTGAAAATCATCCGTTGTAAGTTTCTCAAAAATACCTACTTGCTGCAAAAATCTGAATATTGAAATTAACATTTTCTTATAAATACTTTTAATGGAATTCCTTTGCTGCTTAACCTTATGTTATATTGAAAGGAAAAATATGTGCACGTGACTGCAAGTGAAGTCTTTTTGCCAGCTGGTTTTAAATCTGCACCCATGATGCCGAGGTCCCTAGTGTGGTGGAGTCAAGTGATGGGATTGCTGACAACTTCTGTTCCCTGGGATGTCCTGGCTGTGCTCCATTTCTCGGCGTAACCACGGTCGTAATTTCATCCCGGTGAACTCTTCGGACCGCAGCACCTTGTTAACTCCCAGAGACCGAACAAGTCCATTCATTATGTGGCTCTTGTGATGAATGGCTTTGGCGGACAATAAAAGAAAGCCAAGGTGTAAATGGTAAACCTCCCATAAATCACCCAGACATGGGAGTGTAGTCCTCTACCTAAACACACTGAAGTATAAGCGTATACTGTATACTGTCCCATCAGGTGTGAGATATGAGCTGAAGAGGAACCGAGATAAAAATCTGGCCAAAATCGTCCCACGTTGTGTTCAGAGGTGTGGTTTAGAGGAAAATTTTGCATTTGTATTGTACCCATACTGTACACAGTGACAGAGCAAAATCTATTTCATCTACACTTGCTGTAGAAAAGGACACTACCCTGTGTCTTTCAGTGCTGTACTCACAAGGGGTTTTAGCATGGTTTTTGGCTTAAGTTTGAAAGCCCACCGCCATGTTCAGTAGGTATGTAAGTCAAGTGTAAACTTATAGGCAACAAACTGACTTAAAACCTTCTCAGTGTCTTTTGTAATCCTGTGATCATTTGAACACAGTCACATTTCCAGTAGTTATCAAATGACAGCAATGTTTTGCCAAAGTGCTTTGATTTTAGCCCTTTTGTTTATTTACCAGAATTTGATTTTTACATTTGAAAAACTAACTGGAACTTTTAAAATGTTATACCTATCTTTTTTGTCCATTCACTGTGTGTGTATGCTATCATTAAGTTTGGTATTAACAATGTGTTTGTTTGTATGTTGCAACTGTGTCGTTTTAGGATAGAATAGAATATGAAAGAACTTGATTCTGAATCCTCGAAGAGAAATTTGCCCAAAAAGCAACTGAACACAGAGGATTCATAACATAATACACACATACAACATATAAAAACTGCAAAATAAGTAAATTAAAAAAGTCACTTGCAAGTATATTTAAAAAAAGTCATAATAAATAATAAATAATGGACAATTCCAACAAATGAAACAGAAAATTAACAGCTGATACTGGCCATAATGCAGAGAATAAGTTTTTAGTAATCCATCATGTAAAACTAACCACAATTACATTGCTAATGTCCTGTTTTGTTTTTACTTAGGAAGATCTGTATATTTCAGTACTACTTCTACCACGGAAGCAGAAGCCCTCCTAGATGATAAAATGCTATTCAGAGAGAAATGTCTATTTTTAAAATTGTCATATGTCAGATCAATTATGTATTGACTACCTTCCCGTTTCAGTGCTGAGTAGTGAATAAGAAGGACAGTGGCAAGCAGAGATTTGAAAAGTGGAAAAAAGCTGCCTGCAGTTTTAACGCTGGAGTTTTGGCATTTGGCTCCAGTCCTCTTGTCTTGAGCGTTGAACTCCGAGCAGGTGTGCAAAACTGGTTCCAAAATTCAAATGGGCCTAGGTAGGCATCCCTCCTGGGCAAATGGTAATGCCACAGTTAGAAATAGATGTTTAGGTATTATTATTTCTGCCATCCCAAATAAGAGCAATGAGAGTCAAACTAATTCAGGGTAATTTGTGTGTAATGTTTCTTATTACTTTCCTTTATTGCAGCTTTTCCCCTGTCATGTTAAAAATCCAAACCCTAAACTTTGATTTTTCCATATATCCATGCTGACATTTATATTGCAGTGCCAATATAATATGTAATATGAATGCAGAACTTGAGGGATTCACGGCTTTACTACAAATAAATAACTGGGAATTTCATCTTATTTCTACTTTAGACTTACTCATTCTAATAATTTAGGCTCTAAATGTCTGCACACTGGGCTTAACATAGTACGTTCCGCATAAAAACACGATCACAGGGTAATGCAAGTATTATCCACATAACTACTAGAGCCTATATATATAATTTTTATTTTTATTTATTTTTTTTAGAGTATTACTGAGGTGTTAAGCAGTGACACTGCTGTTCAAGTAAGCTAGATTTAAGAAGATGCCATGTTTTCTCTACTGCTAAACAAATAAGCAGTTATGGAGTTGATAGGAAAGCCTTGCGACCAAGTTTTTCAGAAAAAAATTTGCCTTGCCTAAAAGGACTTTTAAAGTGTGGTTTAAAAAAAATATGGTGTTTGTAGTTTCCTGCAGGAAACCAGGTAAACAGCATTTCCCGATATTTACATTACTTGCTCACCCCAATACCCTCTGTGTATGTACTGGATCAATAGGACTTGGAACATGGGAGGACAGTCATTGCAATCTAAGGAGCAGATGTTAAGGAAAATAAGATTTGTAAGATTTGTCCCTCATGGGTTCTTTGGCAACAAAAGACAAACCTAAAGCAAAAATGCCAAAATAACATACTGAATGAAAGTATTGCCAATAGGTTAAAAGAGCTCTGCTATTTCAGCGCATCTTGCTGTGCTCTCGTAGTTTCAGTGCTCCCACGCTCACCATCGCTGCTATGCCCTTGATCTCAGCATCCAACCCCTGAAGGGAAATGTGGCTTCTAACAGATGCACAGCCAGGCGTGGTCCGTGTTCCTGAATATCACTGCCTCCTCCTTGACTCTGTCCACACAAACCCTGCATAGACGGACCCTTCTCATGTTCTGCTCCACTTGTACATTCACTTGCCTTTAGCGTACAAGTTTGGGGCGACCAATAAAACTGTTTCCCTTCATTACCGCTGACTCTCCATGCTTCTCACACGCATAACCATAAGCCAGGTAACAGCCTCCTATCGCTGGTGTTAAATGTCACTTTAACGCAACAGAAGTGTTTTATTTCATACAAAGCCTTTTTAAGCTATTTCACCATTTTTTAGACTGCATACAATTAAAACTGCAATACGTACATAAAGCTCGTACTATAACTTTGAGACCATATTTTCTACCCAAAATTCAAGCTGTATTCCCTACATCCATCCATCCATCTATCTATCTATCTATCTATCTATCTATCTATTCCTTTATTGATTTCTTCTTTTATTAATTCAAGATGGTCAGTATATGAGAGAACAACAGTCTCAAGGCCAAGGACATACCTGGAGCAGACCACTGAGCAAGGGATATGCAAGGCCATTAACTGCTTTGCAAGTCAGGCCTAAAATGTTATAATAAATGTGAGCACCGAGCCAGCGCTGCATTATTCAAACAGTTTTTGTATAATGCGTTGCTATAGTCTTAAAAAAGCAAGCACCCAAGCGGTTGAGTGCTGAATATGTTTTAATTTCTCCCAGACTGTGACTGCCACCCCGGAGAAAGATGCATTGTGATCGTCGAGGTGGGAAATTACAAAGACATTCACAAGGACTTCACTGAATGACGGAGAAAAGCTTAAAAAAACTGTTGTTAATCAGTCACTTAATAGGACATGCTAGTAGAACTGATGCGGTTTTACTCTTGACGTGGATCTGGAAATCATTTCCAAGACTCTGAAATGAGAAAGCAAATAAAAAGCTTCAACTTCAGAAGCTGCTTATTGTTGGAGAGGAATGGAAACTGTTTTTTTTTTCCAAGTTTCGCATTTGATTTGTTGTCTTCTTCTGAGAAGAATTTACCAGTTATAAGAGATTTGAAATGAAAGTTTGCACTGACGGTGTTTCATGCATGCAGTTATGCTCTCAGTGCTCTGTATTTTTATTCTTTACTAGAAGTAATATGGTGCCATGGCGGTACCTGAACTGTTTGGGTTTGAAGAAAAAAATATAGAAAGCTCAGTCTGTGATGAGTTTGTATGTTTTCCCTGGGTCTCTGTGAATTTCGTCCAGGTGCTCTGATTTCCTCCCACATGTCCAATAACATGTGTTTCAGGCCAATTGGCCACTATTCATTGTCCATAGTGTGTATCTGTCTCTGTTTTTCTATCTGTCTGTTGCCATCTTTTAATGGGCTGGTGTCCCATTCGGGGTCCACCACCCACTCATTCAGAGATGGACAGATGGATGGATCAATGGATACAAATAGGAATAATGGAAATTGAAATAAAACTCATCAAAACTTAAATGACTTGTACAAACCAGCTTTTTATGCCATTGGAAAATGAGATGATTATGCTGGGTGGAAAAAAAAATGTATAATGTTTGTTTTTTGATCAATTTTGATTATGTGGGTTAATAGAACTGCAGCCAGTATGTATTCAAACAAATTTTCTTTGCAGTTTAACTCCTTGCGATTGCATACAATTTGGTCACATTTCAAGCTATTTTGACATGCTATCATATCTTTGAACAGCTATATGATAAGGTCGTGACCTCAATCTCTTTTCTCCTCTTGTGGCAGGCTAACCATTACCAACTGAAAATGTCAGTTCCATAATAACTCAGTAAGTTATTGTCTTCTTACTCTCAATGACATGTAGTGTATGAATGTGTTTTATTTCATTCAGTTTGCAGTCATTCTATTTTCATTCAATTTCATTTCATTTTTTTCAGTGTTGATTGACTTTGACAATTAATATAGCATATAAAACAATTCGAACATGTTTAAAAGGACGTTTTAGTACTTACTTGAGAGTTATGAAAATTCTGCTGTTCTATGTAAAACTGACTGTGTGAAGGGTTTTGAGCAAATTGCTTGTAAGTCTTCCCAAATCATTTTCTTATATAGCATTTTACTTTTGCATATATTCATGTCAGCCTGTCACATGCCCAAAAGAACAATTGATTTTTTCTCAATCCTTTAGAACATTGTGTGAGCAATAATGTGTAGAAACAACAACAAAAACAACAACAGCAATAATAATAATAATAATAATAATAATAATAATAATAATAATAATAATAATAATAATAATAACGAAGTGACTGTGCCAAAAGCAGTGTAAAGCTAAAAATCCTAAAAGGAGTATTACAATATTTGCATTCTGATAAAAATGTCTGTCCTTGGAGATGCTACCTTACATGGACAAATATATCTTGACTCCAAAGATAAATATTGATTCTGCACCGATTTCTAAATAACCTTTACATTGGCTGATAGCCAGGTTGGCAGCAAGAAAATGACAGCCTAATAAAACAATCTAGCTGACACTTGAGGAAAAGTGTGTCCCATTTAGTGAGGCTTAAAGGAGAATTTACCATTTGAAAGGAAGACAGGAGGCTTGAACCTTCTGACCAAATGACAGTTCTTCAGACTGACTAGATGCACTGAATTTTCAAGTAATATTAATCAATATGATATATACCTTACTGCTGAGATGATGCCGTTTTAAGGCTGCTTCTTGGGCATCTACACTGGCAGACTGCTCTTTGAAGGCCTTTCATCAAAGCATACATTAGATTTTGTTCTTTCTGACAAGTGCCACTAGGGCCACTTCTTGGCATACTACCGATGATCACAATAATGTGGCAAAATAACTACAAAGACGTCTTAAATTTATCACTTTAGTCAGAAATACAAAACGTTGTTCTTTTTTTTAATTTATTGTGGTTATGCAGTATGTACTGGAGCAATAAGTAGTCCAATCGCCTCGCAGCACTTCAGTTGTTCAGGCTCTGTGGGGAGTATGTATGTTGTCCCAGTATCTGTGTGGGATTTGTTTGGGTGCTCAGGTTTCCTCCCACAGTGCATTGACATGTAGTGTATGAATGTGTTTGTATACGTGTTTGGCCACCCTGCGACGGAGAGTTTTGGTTCCAGTCGCAGTGTCTTTGTGAGACGCAAGTGAATGGATGATATCGGCATGTGTGCTTTCCACTGTGAAGCATGTGGGAGGAGGTGTGATGGCGTGGGGATATGATGCCGGTGACACCGTTGGAGATATAATTAGAATTGAAGGCACACTGAACCAATATGGTTACAGCAGCATTCTTGAGCGGCACACTATCCTACGTGGCTTTCGCTTAGTTGGGAACTCATTCATTTTTCAACAGGACAATGACCTAGAACATACCTCCAGGCTATGTTAGAGCTATTTGGCAAAGAAGGCAAGCGATGCAGTGTTCCATCAGATGACCTGGTCTCCACAGTCACAAACCTAAAATCAAAAGAGATGGTTTTGGATGAGCTGGCCTGGAGAGAGAAGGAGAAGCAGGCAAAAAGTGCTCAGCATATGTGGGGACTCCTTCAAGGCTGTTGAAGGGGACCACCCTGTACAGCTTACTGAGAGAATGTCAACAGTGCAAAGCTGTCATCAAAAAAGGGTGGCTCCTTTGAAGAATCTAAAATCTATGATAGTTTTGATTTGTTTACCACTTTTTTTGCGGTCTTTGAATAATTCCTTGTGTATTATTTCGTCGTTGTCGATGCGTTAATTGCTGTAATTGCAAAATGTGGGAAATATCTGGGAATAGGAAGGTTTATCCAAACACTTGACTGGCACTATAGTGTCCGTTATATTAATGAGATTTAAGAATCGTGGGAATATTGTGTTTTATGCTAGCACCTGTTTTGAGGTATGCTATAGGAAAGCATAGAGAAAAGCATGGAGTTGTGAAAGTTATTGCCTCAGAATTCACACGTTGGAGTGAAATATTGAAATAGGGAGGTGTAAGTCACATTTTGCTGTGCATGATTAGTCATAAACAAGCTCGCATCATTTGGCATCTGACTACTCTGAGAGCTTCAGAGCCACACACCCAGTGTGACATTATCCTTTGTTTCTCGTACGGCTCCTTTGGGGATTTTGATGCCAAGAACTGGCACAATTCAGCTCGGCACCAGCAGGACCACAGCCAGAAACGGTAGCGTTCTTGTTCAAGTGCCTGTAATCAAGTGCTGTATCTTCTACTTATCTGAGAAGGCTTTAATATTTGGTATGTCAGCTTATTTTTGTATATTTTGTTTCTTTACGGAATTGACATTCAATTTATTCAATACATTTGTGTTAAATTGCTCTCTTGTATTACTAGTTTCTGAGAGAAGCTCGCAGACTAATGGCTTCAGGAATAATTCTATGAACACACACACATTTGCTCATGAGCCAACCACCCTGAGTAAATATCCACTGGAAAGCTCTAGAAGTATGGCTAGATTATTACGTAGTCATGACCGAATGCCCTTTACTTAAAGCGGTCTAGAGGCTGTGTGCTGAGACCGTAATCTCACACATCCGATATAACCTGTGAAAGATAGTAAAGTTTATTTCTTCCCCTCTCTTGTGTTGTAATAAGGTGCACGGCTTGTATTCAACTCCCAGTTGTGTGCAGAGGGAGGCTCAGCGTCGAAGCCGTGTTGTAATCCTGCGTCGGAGAAAATGAAAAATGTGATATTCTGCATGAAAACCAGGCCGCTCCCTCAAGTGAGATATCTTTTGAAAACCTTTTCAATCTTGAAAACAAGGCTCTCCTAAGACGACAAAACCTACAAATAATAAAGCAAAGAAACTCAGGGTCTGTGTGTGTGTGTGTGTGTGTGTGTGAGTGTGTGTGTGTATGTGTGTGTGTGTGTGTGTGTGTGTGTGTGTGTGGTGGGCGGGGGGGCTGCAGAGAGCTCTCCATTGGTTATTCTTTACAAATAAGCAGCTTCTTTTGGTATTTTGAGAAGGCCTAGGGGGTATGGGGGAAGGCAGTGTTGAACAATTTATCTGCCCTGCCTCAGGACATACATAAATCAATATCTGCTCTGCGTGCATTTATTTATTTAATTATTTATTGCAGTACGGGGTGGAAAGTGATTACATTTTAGCTTACTGTCCTTCAAATGAACTAGCTGCGTCTGATGATGACACACACACGAACACTGAGGTCCGTACGGCCCCGGGGAGTACATGGCGTCTCATCAAGAGGGTGAAGATATGTGAGATTTACTTTTGGATTAAAAAAGGGCTATTTTTGATATTCGACATATAAAAAGCATCGCGCATATGTCTTATTGACTTATTGAGTGACATCGATTCCTCATACTGTGAGCCTCACCACAGAACTAGAAAACACACTGATGTCTGGAAGGGCATGTCATGTAAACTTATATGGACACGTGCATAGTATGGAATGTGTACAAATGCATATATTTATTTGTATGTCAGTTATACTGGGGATATCCAGATGTAAAGCAAATCTTCTATTGTACCCTTACTAATAATGATAACTTGCAAGTAATTTAAATACCATTAATGTAGAATTTCACTGGCAGACAATCATTAAAAAGGACAAATGTGATGTTTGTGTTTCCTGTTGTCATCGACTGACAAGGTGAATAAGGTGACTTCAAAGGAAGAAAGGAGGATGGTATTAATGCTTAAATATATAATGCTTTGGCTCAGTTGACTGATATTTTATACATCACAGACGCAAGAAGCAGTCAGAACTCCGCTGCAAAGTAGATGAACAGAGGAATCAGAAAAATTTAATGTTAGATTTGTTTCTTTCAGCAGGCTTGCTGAATCTCCTGAGAAACTTATCAATCAGGCAGAGGTAGAATTTTGAAGAACTGAATAAGGAGTTCATTATCCCGCTGATCCAATATCCACTTCGCTCTGATGCTTTATGCTCCATCCCGTGTTTATCTTCAGCACATTTCAGCAAGCCTGCAGTCTCCAAAAATTGCAGAAAAACATATACCGAAGTAGTGGCAAGTGAGAAGACCTCCTGCAGATAAACTCATTAAAGCGGTGTTGTTTATTTACGTACATCTCATATGCCAGTTCCAGTAAAGTACATTCCAGGGAGCAGTCAATTAAAAAATAGTCGCACCAAAACAGGTTTGTAAATATGTATTGTATGGATGTTTCTACACCATTATGTGTATGGAAGTATTCATCCCTCTTGCACTTTTTCAGACTTTATTGTGTTACAATGTGGAATCATAATGCATTTAAATTAGAATTTTTGCCATTCATTAATACAAAGTAGTCTGCGATATGACGGTGCAGCTCAGGAGCTCAGCAAGTAGCACTGCTGCCTCACAGTGCCTGGGCTGCTTAGGAATGAGTTTAAATCCAGCTCACCTTGTGTGGAGTTTGCATGATCTCCCTCTGAGTGGTTTGGTTTGGACCCACAGTCCAACAACATGTGTTTGAGGTTAATTGGCCACTCTAAATTACCTATAGTATGTGAATGATGTGTGTTCACCCAGAGGTGGACTAGTATCCCATTCGGGGGCAGTTTCATGGCCCTCTACCCATTGCTTCTTGGATAGGCTCTGGGTAGTGACCCTACTCAGGGTGAAATGGTTAGGAGAGGGAGTCTATAATGTCAAAGTAGGAAAAAGGGACGGGGTAAGTATTCTCCCCTTTAGTCTGACACACTTAACTTACCTCTGAAGTAACCAACTCTCTACTCAAAGTAGCACAATTACTTGATCAGTGTATTTCTCATAATTTCACAATAAGTGCACCTGTGTTTGGGAGCTTCCCCAGCTATTTAGTGCCTTTATGGTGAAGTACTACACAATGAAGACCAAGCAGATTTGAGTCTAACTTGTTGCATGATTCTGGCATTTATTTCTACCATACTGATAAATCAAGAAAAAAAAGCAACATTCTTTTTGAGAATTTGTTTCTGAAGATCTACCTCGCTTTGGAGACTGCATCTGTGTACGGCACACAAGGTTACGGTCTGAATCCTGTCATTTGGAGTTTAGATAAAATGGAATCCTCTGACCTACCAACGGATGTGTGCCTCTCTTCTTCATGTGTGACTCTAATGTGTGTTGGTAATCCGCTGATGAACGTCCTTCTGCTGGAGAGTGGGGTGGGCCTCAGCTGGACAACTCACACTGAAGCCAAGGTGGAAATATGAAATAAGCCACATGTGACTGTGGCTCATTTACATTATTACCAGGAGAGTGACATGGGTTTGCTATTACACCATGGGATTCCTCCCTCACAACTTTTATAACAAGAGTCCGCCTTAGCATAAGAGTCCTTCCACCTGATTGTAAAGCCTTCACTGCCCCCCCCCCTTCAGGATGCAAGCAGGAATGTCGGCTAAGTAACAACTCTATGTCATTACAAATGTCACAATTGGTGCGCTTGTCCCTGACCGTGTTTATGTATGGTATACCACCATTGCTGGGGAGTGCTTTATCACAGGGACTGCAGTGGTTTATGAAAATATTAACGTTACAATGGCATCTGCTATGTCTCACTGAATTCAATTTTAGTCACACTGCATCTTCTGCTAAAAACTGCCCAGGGTCAGCGTAGCTATTTGGTTTTTTTGTATTATTTCATATTCTATTTTCACTCCAGTTTGTTTTTTTATGATAACATTACGTGATCTTTAGGATCCATATTTCTCTATTTATGGATCTCCTACACTAGGTCTAACAAGCTAATGCAGTTTTAACAAACCATGCTGACCAAAGCTTTGAATCGTGACAAAAACAATTCCATGCAAACTTGTAATATAAATGTCGCATAATTTTTGATTTTGATTGGTGATCATACAATACAATATAAAAGTATCTGCTTTCAGCTGGGTCACTGACACTCAGACATACACTAAATGCTGACCACTCAAGAACAATTTTTATTCTAGTTAAAAAAAAAAAAACAAAGTAAACATTGAACCATATATTAATCAGAGAAGCACGAAACATCTGTCATGTGTTTGAAGCTTTCAAGACCCCAGGTGTACAAACAGTGAACGTGCTGATCCAGGCTACGTATGAATAAGGGGGCACATGTGAAAAGAATCTAGGAGAGGAATAAACACTATTTAGCTTTGCACGTAATATTTTCTTAAAAGAGCTCTGATTTTTAATGAACGCATAAGCCGAAGGTGGGAAAAAAAAACATTTTAAACTACCATCAATCATTGCAGTTAACACGATTCTAAGATAATATTAATGTTAATGTAATAATTATCTCATTAAAAAGTCTTGGTCTATTTATAATTTTTATTAACTTCTTTGTGTCATTTATTATATCACCAATACTTCCTTGCGATATTTCACTATTCTTTAATTACACCATTTTAACTGATGTCTACATTATAAATTGGCTCATTTTGTGGCGTTAATGCAGTACTGCAAATGTCAAGCAGTGTAAAATCCTCCCATAAATAAATAAGCATATTGTTCTACCACAAACATTAAAATGAAAAGCACATGATGCAAGCAGAGCTCTTCAAATTCATTTAAATTTTAATTTAATTTGTCTGAAAATGATAAAACTCGTTGCAAAAGCTTTCTTTAGAGGTAACGCAAGATCACCTTGAGATAAAATTTTACCGTCCTGGAGACTTTCTTTGACACAAATTTGTCTGTATGGCCGCTTTACTTGCCAGCAATGTCTTCATTGTGACAAATAAACATGGCCCATATTGGTCCCTGAGGGCAGTAAATGGAAGATTATAGAAGTTCTTGATGGAGGGAGTATGATACAGCCCGCTGTGCTTCCCTTTCCTCTAGGATGCTATCAAACCTGCTCAAGGTTTCATTCACCATAACTACAATGTCACATTTTCCATCACTTTTTTTGTTGTAGTGGCCTCC
The DNA here is from genome assembly GCA_900497675.1 of Arapaima gigas. Classification (NCBI taxonomy): domain Eukaryota; kingdom Metazoa; phylum Chordata; class Actinopteri; order Osteoglossiformes; family Osteoglossidae; genus Arapaima; species Arapaima gigas. Next base: position 225,474 of record UFQX01000160.1, on the reverse strand, counting down.
CACACCCCACAAAAACCCCCCTGTTGCTACCTTGCAGTTCACTCCTTCCTTTTTCTACCTACCATCTCTATACCTGTCTCTTTTCTGGATTCCTTTCAGTCTTTCAAATATTCAAGTTGAAAACAAGGCTCTTTTAAGATGACAAAACGTACCGTATTCAATAAACCACTGGCTGTACTCTCCGCAGCACCAGAACAAAACTTGATAGAGAAAACCAAACCCCCAGCTGATCTCTAACAGCACCTACATTCTCTGCTCCGTGAACAGACTATTACAGTGCAATGGAGCCTGGTAAGAATTAAAAATGTCCTTTTAATTCCAAATTGCATTAGTAAATTGCTCTCCCAGCTTTATGATACCTCGACTGACTTCTAAACAAGAACAAAGGAAACCTTTTTTTCTTCCCACCATCCTTGTTCTTTGGCACTGCCTTTTCCTTCGTGCACCGAATCACATAAACCCACAGTAGGATTACAGAATCCCGTTTGACCTCTTCTTAATCTTCTCCATATTCAAACCCTTCGACACCCCATAACACTTAAATCCTGTGTTCTCCTTCGCTTTGAAGCAAACAATGTATGTAAAAATGACTGCAAAGGGACCCTGGCATCTTGTAACCACCTTTTAGAGGATCTCCATTCTGCCATACAGGGCAGTTATTTTTCAACAACACTTTTTCAGTGACAGACACCTGTTGTGTAAGGCTACTCACCTTAATATGCTTGTAAGATAGGAAAGGTTGATGTTCAAATCTCTTTCACCCTCTTGCTTTTGACACTACAGTAAGCTGGTACTATGTCCACCTTACACATCACAGGTTAAGTATCTTATTAATTGTTTGTAAGATCTCTTTTAACAACCACTTCTCCAAACATCCTAGTATTTTGTTTTCTTCTTCCATAAGCCATCCAGTTTTTCACTGCCTCATGCAACGCCAGGTTTCACATTGTCATCCAGGCCTCCAGATGAGTAATAAGACAGCTTTGAGGACTTCTGGGAATGGTATTGCAGAGCTGGGCAGCCATTTCTGCTGCTGCCTCTTACACTGTATGACAGTGTCCAGTTTGAGTTTAGAGTTAGGATATGAGGAGGCAATAAAAGGGAGCATGAAGATAAGCTGGCAGATGGTCATTTGAAGAAGGCAACAGGACGGGTGCTCGTTGCGTGGTGTGCCTCTGCCCGAGTTTGTGCGTGAGCGTGAATGCTTGTATCCGTGTTTGTATTCTCAGTTTGTATGTTGGCTGACCTTGGGAGCAATCCATTCTGCGAAAGTCTTTTGATTTTGTCAATAAATGGGTCCGCCCCACCCCCTTCTCTTTAAAGGTTATACAAAGACGTCTTGGCGTTATAGGTTTCCTTCTGAAAATACGTTCCGGCAGCAACACAGCTGTGACAGAAAACAACAGCATTATTGAGGAAGATACAGACATTTACTGTGCTCCCATCCTGGTTCCAGCTTGTCCCCTGGCTTTCAGGTTTAGTTATCCGGACTGATCAAACCACGACACATTTACAACCAAATGTTGCTTAGACTACTTTCGTGGTACGGCCAAGGCTGTCAATAGGAGGATACGCATTTAATTTAAAAAGGGACGAAACGCATATACATTCACCGATAAGCTTTCGGGTTGTAATTTTGTTTGTCATTGGTTTTTATTGGGTTTTTTTAGATGAATGAAAATCACTTAAAAAAAAAGATTGTATAGCGGTTTTCTTTTTCATTTTGCCAGTTTTTTCTTTCTCCAATTTATTTAGCCAAAAAAATCTTGTTGAACCAAAGGGCTAAAACACAAAATTCATCACAAAAGTGATGCCACTTAACCTTAATTTTTGGCAGCTGTTTGAAGTAGTTCATATTTATGCAGTGGTTGCTTATTACATACTTGAGTGTATCATTCAATTAGCTTTGGGATGGTGGGGGTCCTTCTTGGTTTATCACTCTCCTGTGAATGAGCAAGGTGGAAATAATCCTGCACATTGCAATTGGCTTTCATTTCAAACGCTTGCTCAGTTTGGAATCCCTCCAAAACATGTTATGGCCTTAATCTTTCTCAGTTTTATTGCTGATGCAGTATTACATCTCATGGAAATTGAACTAGGTAGAGATGTGTTATTGTTGTCAAATGCATCTACTGTATGTTTCCTCTACTGGTTTTACGTGGTTCAACCCCAGTTACAATTTTAACATGTAAATGAAGAAAGGAAATGAACTTAATCACATAAAATTCACCTTTCATGAAGATTCCTCTTCAGGTTACATTAGGGAGACTTGACTCTTTGCTACAGGCCGAGGAATGTCTTGCCTTTTCTGTCAGACCCCATCAGCAAAGGTGTCCACCTTTCTGAAGCAGATAATTGTTTTGCTCTTTGTGTGAAAAAATAAACTTGCCGTAAAATATTTGCTAAAAGTACTGTAACATGGTTGAAACCAAAAAAGAAGAAAAAAATATGTGTGTGTGTGTGTGTGTGTGTGTGTGTGTGTGTGTGTTTGGGATATGAAATTGCAGAAACTGGAGAAAATGCATGGTTGAACGAGAGAACTAGCTGAAACAAATGGCTGCATAGACAAGTTTAGTATGATAGTATAACACTGACAGATTTTAAATGTATAGCATTCATCTAACCAGTTTCATTAAGCACTTTATCATGGTCAGGGTCAGCAGAGTTCGGAGTCACTAAAGGTATATCGGGTTTTTTTTGGACAAAAGTGGTAACAGTGCTGTGACGTAGAGAATATGAAGTAATAGGTGAACTATGTATGTATGCATTTTTGTTCTAGTAGTATTACACCAGACAGAGTGAAGTGGATAAAGACCCAGGTGCAAACTTGGGTCAGTATTATGGGATTGTATATGACAGGGTGGTTGTCCTAGGGCAGAAGATCAGAGGTGAAGAATCAGAGGTGTTTCAGGTGCAGATTGCAAACCAAATGGTGTTTAAGAATCTGCGACCTCCATCTGTGTCTGTGCTCCTTTTATTATGTCCCTGATTGTGAAGAGCAGCATCCGGTGTGCAATGGTGGGTCCACTCGTGACATGTGTGTCGCTGGGAACCTGACATATGTATGTATGTAAGGATTTCTTTATTAAAAATGTGGGAAAAATATATATATATATATATACATAATTATTTATGCTGGACAATTATTTTGCACAATAATCAGAAATATCACTAAAGCTGTGATTTTAAGCACCCGCCAGGATTTGAAACTAACTGCTTCCAAACCAGCTGTACCCCTCCCGATCCCCCCACAGTCCCCCCACAGACTTTCAATTTCAAAACTGATTTTTTCTCTCCTTTCCATTTCTACCGTGTTGCGCAGTAGTTCATAGAAAAGAGTGAAATAAAAGCTGGAGCTTTGCTCCGTGGAAGGTAGCGTTGAACGACAGTAATTGCACTTGTACTTGTGAACTGGCCCATCTGAGCTGTTAATTGACAGATCGTCTGGACTGCAGAGTTGCCTCCAAGAAAAGCCTCAAAACACCTAATTATAACACAGAGCAAACACACACTGCACGAGGGGCCCGAATATATAATAGCAGCAAAATTCCTTCAGAGGCAGAAAGAAGAAAATAAAAAAGTCCGTTTTTTTCTCAAAGACGCACCACCTGTTCTGCTGATCGAAAGTTTAGTAAGAACAAGGTGACAAGTTGCAGAGCAGCAAGAAAATATGTATTTTGACAAGATGAATTTAAAATCCCCCCAGGAGGGCAAGTGGGGTGACAAGAAGAGACTGGCGTGAAGACCGACTGGATGAACTGGTCAAACCTGGAGTTAAATTTGCTTAAATAATTTTGTATACAAAATGTTGACTGAATTTTATATATATATATATATATATATATATATATATATATATATATATATTAGTTTATTAAGTAAAGGATTCATTGTAATTCGTGAAACACAGCAGCGCAGCTGATTTCATTTACAATGGGAGTTGCCAAATTTCTAAGTCCTTTCCATGAAACAACAAGAAAGTCTTACAAACTTTTTTTTTGTAACTTTTCAATATTTAATTAATGTGTTCAGTGCAGCATTTCCTTTTAAATAGTTGTACCACTATTGGTGTGTCATTCCTTTAAGCATGGTTTTCCCTGCCAAAACAAATTTGGTTTTATGAAAATATTTTTTACCCTTGAGCTACAAGCACCCTGCTTAGGAAACTAAATTATCACTTGGCGCTGCTTCTAGATGTTGTGGGAGTGATCTGCAGACTGTGAGCAGATACACCCACACAGTCAACCTATTTTAGCCAATTTTTGTATTATGTCCTTATCCTTGTTTATCTTGGAAGAAAGTTAACCTTTTGTTTGACACATGATATTAAACTATATCCCTGACATCCATTTCCTCGTACAAAAAAAAACTGCAGCTTATCCCTTTCATTATTCTAACACAAAATGTGCCCTTTACATTTGTTTTTGACAGGGTAACAAATTACAAATTGGGAATTGGTTTCATGCCACATTGTGACACAAGAGGCTTACTGACAAGGCACTCTTACTGGCAAATAAGGACACCAGTCTTGTAAATATGTTCAGTGATTTTCACAAACACGTCTCAGCCTCCGTTGCACTTAAATGTCACATTTTAGCACAAGGCAACATTTACGATTAACAGCCCAAACATACCATGGCCGTCTGTTACACAACCAGGTCCAGTAATGGACCAGTGTATGTTCGGCGCATAAATGCCAAAGCGGAGTCATGTCATGATAAAGGTTCATAATATATATGCCCAAAACTCCTTCTTTTTCTCAAACAAAAAGAAACAATATATAAAGTTATGCTATGATTAAAAAAAAAAGAAAAAACACAGAGCATGTGTGTGTTTACAGTAGCGACTTGTGGAGTTTTGGTGGTCTTCTGCCACTACAGTTGACATGTAAAAGTTCAAGTTGGATTAGAAAGCATCACACGCAACACCGAGATATTGGATTTTTCTGAAATATTAGCCATTGGCTTTGCTAATTTACAAATACAGTACAAAAAATGCGTAATTTAAGAACTTATTATTGAATATTTTAACGTTATGAAAGAAAACGAAATAGATAGATAGATAGATAGATAGATAGATAGATAGATAGATAGATAGATAGATAGATAGATAGATAGATAGATAGATAGATTTTATGTACAAAGGACAAATTATCTGTATCATCTGTGCATGTATGGACCAAGATCCAGTAGTGCAAGATCTGGATTTTTATTCATTTTTCTAGGCCATGTTCATGAGAAAGAGTGAGCAGCCCTTGTTATAGATGTGTCATTGGTACATAATCAGAAATGATTTTTGTTTCTATGGTTTCCAGAGAGATGCAATGCTACAGATACCATCTTAATTTTTTGTTCTCCATAGTAAAACCTACTTAACCATTGTGCAGCATAAGGCTTTCATTGTATCAAAGACAGTGGCTGGAAAAGCACTATATAGTTTTCATGGTATGAGAGTTTATAGAAGTGGTTTACCATTGTTTTCTTCAGCACCCGCTTGGGGAAACCTACACAAACACGTAAACTCAATATACACACAGTCAGATTTAGCTCCAGCTCCAACACCACAGCTCAAGAGCTGTCAGACACCAATTTTATCCACTGCACACAAAGTTCAGTCATCATTACTAAGGTCATACAGACACAAACAAATCTATATTTGAAAGATTTAGTGATGGTATATAGAAGTTCTTCTACAAGTGTTTTAATATTACTTATAGATACTGAATTATCACAACAACACTTTTCACATTATTTGCGTTCTACTATCTATCTATCTATCTATCTATCTATCTATCTATTTGTTGTTTTTTATTTATTTTTGTTTATTTAATTCTTGTACATGTTGAATGTTCTGCAAATCTTGCTTTTGAGTGCCTTTGTTTGGCACAAACTGGTGTTTAAAAAACGACAAAGAAAAAAGGCAGAGAGACAAAACAAATGCATAAATAAATGAAGGAACGAATGAATAAATAAACTGCAACAAAAGAAAAAAAAACATAAAGTTGTCCACTGCTGTTGGTACTTGCAGTGAGGGTGAAGGTTTAATTATTGACAGTCCCGCTCTGCTCCGTTATTCATCAGAAGGATTTAGTGATGCATATGCACATTTCGGATTGCTTCCATTGATGGGCTCTGACAGCCAGCAAAAACAAATGATATCTTCAGTCTGAGCTTCATCTATATTATCTTTCCGCAGTGTTCTCAGGGTACTTGCTTTGTTTTTAACAGACAGAAAACAGTCGCTGATTTACTGCTGTTCACTCTCTCAGGTTTTTGTCAGGATCAAGAGGAGCAAAATTATGTATGAAAATGTTAAGCAGAAAAAACATTTATATCTTTCCAATTTACACTTGTACAAAGTAGTCCTATCCCAGACCCATAGGGCAGGAAGCAGTGTGCATTTTGGACAGGATGTGAGGAANATGACAGTGACTCATATCCATTCATTTTCATCCATTTTTCTCTTAGTATGGTGATCCTTAGCCAACTCCAGAAAACAAGAAGCACTGGAACAGGACACTGCAGTGAACACACACACACACACACACACACACACACACACACACACACACACACACACACACACACACAGACGATTCAGAGACATCAGTTTAACTGAAACACATGTCTTTGGACTGTGGGAGGATAAGTGCACCCAGAAGAAACCATGCAGAACTGATCCAAAAACTGGTGTCCAAATTTGAGATCTTCTAAGAGAAGGCATGAAATTGAAGACAGAACCCGACCTGAACCCAAACCAAATGGTGCTGCCAAATCTGGAACCTGAACCTGACCTGAACTCAAAGCATAGTGACATGATACGTAGACATAGAGGCAGAGTCTTGCTAGGAGCTGGTGTGTTGTTTTTGTTGCATTGATTTAATAAATATAAAGAACCCAGGACAACGTATGTATTTTAAATGTAAATAAGACATAAACAAAATGTACATGGAGACTCATTCTCACGGAACTGCTTTACAGTGCTCTGCTCAGCTCCTGGGCACAGACAATGCTGTCTGCTAAGACAAACCAGTACTTTATAAATCTTTAATACTTTTAAAAGTAGGAAATGGTTGATAACTGTAACAGGTCAAATAAAAAAAAAAAACTTGCTACTAAAAAAAACAAAAAAAAACAGCTATTACTGTTTCGCTACTTCACACACCATAGCATAAGGCAACACACCTTGTACATTCATTATACTACATTTTTGTGGAACTGATTATATTACAGGCAACAATTACCATACTGCAAAAGGTTGTATCTTCATGTGGGACAGCAAATAGTAGTAGAAAAGTTAACCTAGAGCTTAACAAGGCATGGCCGGTCACGAGCACAGTCCAGCAGAGTATGATGATAAGCCATTTGATGATAACCGCTGGTTATCAGTCAGTGAAGCACCACCAACCTGAAGGACGTAACACAGTAATATTAGCAGGTGATTATCTTTGGACTAAGGCAAAGTTAAATCAACTGAACTTGACTGTAAAAACACCCCGTAACTGTGTCGTACTCCACAATCCATAACTATTTGCAGTCATGATGGTCTCCATCAATAGGTGTGGGGGAGGGGAACCACATCCACCACTGTCAGTTTCAGTCCTGTGCTCCACCAGTCGACTGTTAGCCCCTCTGTGTTAAAGTCCACCTCACTGCTACTGCTGTTTGCTTGTCACAGTGACCTTTTTCCCCCTTGTTACCACTAAGTCATAATGACTCCATACAAAGCTGATCCTGAGTCATCTGACATTTGGAACAGTTCTCCCTTTGTGAGTATTTGTTTTATTTCCTCCAGTGTGAAAAGTCAGCTACTTGGATTCCGTTACACACAGACGGGAACGAGAACAAGCGAGTAAGCGTGCAAAATAAGTCGCTAATTTCTAACAAAAATACGTTTTAAACGTAAAGTTTTGACACGTCATTTCACTTGTTTGGAAATAACCCCAGACCTGACCCGAGCTCAAAGCTGTACGTGAAAAACCGACCCGAACCTCGACAGGCTCGGACAGCATAACAGTCCTCTAATCCAAATGCACAACCCAGGGATTTGAACACCACCACTGGCCGCTGTGCCACCAAGCCCCTCACTTTTAAATGAGCATTAGCAACTTTAACCATGCCTTACAGACTCTGGGAAATTTCCTAATAGCTGTGTAAAAGAATGGATTTTTTCAAGATATGTCAGTTCAGGGTTCACTTTATTGTCATTCTGCACTTATATAGAGTGGAAGAAAATGTGTTTGTACAGGACCGCAGTGCACAGTGGACCGAACAGTCAACATAATGACACCGGGCAACGCAGGACAGCACTCATGGGATCAGAACCATTACTGAAGCAGTTGGTACAAACACGTACAGAACAGTGCCATTGTAAAAAGCGTGTAGTTACAACAGTGTATATGCAATGTAAACCCTACATATAAGGTAACATGCAGAGTAGTTAAAAGTGAAAACCTTTGCTTTACTGTGTTTGCATTTCTAAAAGCAAAGCTTACAAATTAGTTGTTAAGAAAAAAAACCTGGGCTGTTTGATGGTGCTATTATTTATTATTATTAAATGTTCTACACTTCAGGGATTTAAATAAATTTCTCGATTTCTTGAGATGGTTCCTCTGCCCTCAGACACAGAGCCTTGACCTCGTGCCGTGGAGGTAAGGCAATGTACTTCCAGCCATGGCAAGATTTTGCCTGCGAGAAGCATCACTGCACTCAGAAAAGTTCAGGCCTCTTGGTAAACCAGGGGAAAAGTTGCACAGCCCTGCCCTAAGTAGTAACAGTGCATCATTATGCTTCCAACTCTTCACGCAGAAGGTAACACCAGACTAATTCCACAAGTCCAGTGCCCACATAGCAAGCTGGAGGATATTTCTGGCTGCTACATGAGATCTGAACCCTACTCTAAATGGCCAAGGGCAAGTATCCCTCCTGTTTTGCAAAAATACCCCGGGCTCCTGCGCAATAGGATAGCTAACCTAGAACCTAATGATACATATCAATAAAATATCAATAATCATTACAAAAATTTAAGACTAGGCCATAATTATATTTAATCCTACTTGTTACATGGGGGGGAATTAATTACGGATACAGAAGTAAATGTCACCATGTCAACATCTCCGGAACTGTCACCTGGGCAGAGGTAATTCATGAGGTTTCAGTCTCCCTAAGGGCAAAGCAAAAGTACAAAACCTGCCTTCAGGTTAGAACACATCATTTAAAATCAATTTTTGTTCACAAGCAGGCATTGCTTTTGGTCAAAAATGCACTTATTACAATGACTGCCAATACAGGGCTCAGAGCTTACTCTGATATAAACCTACAGAACAACCACATCGTATCTGTTACAGCTTTCGACTTCAGATGAAACATTTATATATATATATATATATATATATATATATATATATATATATATAAAAAACAGTATGATAATTTTCCCAGTTTTTCTATAAGAACTAACCAATAGCCAGGACTCAAATCTTAAATCCCGCTGCTGTACACTTGAAGTATTTACCTGCAATTGCTCTGGCAAAAGTAAAAAAAAAAACCTCATAAAAAAAGGGCAAAAGTAAAATAGTAAATAAATAAATAAATAAATTGCACCTTTGGCATTGTAGGGGAGGGGAGGAGAGGTAAGGGTCAGCAGGGCACTTTGTCTACTTTCTGCTGCCCTTGAGTTCCAAAATCTAAGTAAAATGCCCAAATCTTCAAGCGACCCATATCAGCATCCAAATGGATCTCTCTTCTGGGTTCTTGAGTCATTCGGTCAGTCAACTGTTGGACTGCATTCATATCATTTGAGGCGACACAGCAGCGAAGCTTCATACACGGGCCCAAAGCTCTGAGTCCTTCAGACTGAACGGGAAAAGGTTCACAAGTTGAACCGCAGACAGCACATTTGAGTGTATATCACACTTGAACAGCCTCATCGATGCTGAAGCCTCATTGATGCAAATGCACTCGGAGGAGTGAGCGCCAGTATCAGTGTCATTAATGTTTCCATCCGTATTGACGTTTACTCAGACAAAGAGCAGAAGGAACCTGGGTTTTAAACCCGAGCTTCACTGTTATTGACCATTGCTCACTATTATTGATTAAGGCTCATGCATGACTGTTTAGATACACTTCAGGCACCAGTAATAATGTGTGGACACAACTGCTCTTCCCTTTATCAAGGCAACACGATACAAAAACACATTTAAATCACTTCGACATGGTCTCACTCGTCTGACAAATATTGTAGCTTTGCACAGCATCAAGTAAAAGAAAATCACCTGTGCTGGTTGAGCAGGGTTATTGGTTATTTGTAAAAATTTCAATTGTGGAGTTTTTGGCATGGTAGGATTGCTGTGGATTCCCGTCTCGTACTCTATCTGGTGTGCAGATGTTCAGCATATTGTCCGTGGTTTCCTCTCCCACAACCCAAACGTGTGGCAAAGGTCAGCGGATTACTGTCAATCGATCACTCTGTACGAATGACTGTGAATTGTCTCTGGTGTGTGTGAGGGTGACCTGGCTGAGCTTCTCTTCCATGCTGGACTCCACTTTCTGTGACAAGCATGATCCTGCAAATATGCAGTTTTTTTTTTCCTTTACCTCTAATTCAGAAAAATATTACATTGAAAAGGCCGTTTAAAGTAACCGAAAGGACCTTTATTATTCTTAAAAATAGCAGTGATCACTTAGCAATTTATGGAACTTCAGTTAGAAAATAAAACTTTGGTTTACCTTCTTCAGTATAATTTGGGTATTTAAGACACTGGGCTGGTATAGGCGTGATGACCTAGTTACAGAGACAGCATATTTCTTGCTCTGCTGCATCTGTGCCAGTTTGACTGGTTGTAGCTTCATTATCCCCAAGGCAGCAGAAACAGTTGTTAGAGAGACAGAGGTGAGTCATGAATAGTGGTAGCTTTCAGATAACTGCTGATGATAGCGGCTGAGTTTACAGCTTTAGTTTTCTGTCTAATATGCCCTGGTGTGCGTGGTCGCCAACATGTTACCGGGTTCCACTTCAGTGATTCTTCAGCAATGATTCTGAATCCCTCCTGTGTGCATCGCTGCTCCAATATGCTACAGAATCTGCTGCAATATCCTGTACAGATTTTTTTTTTTCCCTCTGAATCAACAATTCAGCTCAGTCTGTGTGAACTGCCTCCAGGTGCTCTGGTGTCCTCCCACAGTCCAAAGACATGTGATTCAGGTGGATTGGTCATTCTAAATTGCCTGCAATGTATGTGAGTGTGTGTGTGTGTGTGTGTGTGTGTGTGTGTGTGTGTGTGTGTGTGTACACATGTGTATGTGTGTGTTCAACCTGGGATGGACAAGCATCCTATCCTGGGGGCTCTTGCATGGCCTAGCGTCCTCTGCTCCCGGGACCACTGCAAATCTCCTCGGGATAACTGTATAATAATGATGGATGGGCGGATAGTAGTAGAAGTAGCAGCAGCAGTAATAGTTGTCGACGTCGTCGCCGTCGTCGTCGTTGTTGTTGTCTTGGAAAATCATCTGGTCTTACCAGCCCCTACTCCTTTCTACAGCAAGCAAAATCTTACACCAAGCGGAGGAATGCAGGCTGATATTAGATTACTCTGTCGTACACTTTAGCTTCCATTCGTCTTCCGCCGGATTCTGTATGAAAGGTAAATGTAAGTCACTGTGCAGAAAGTATGCCCTCTGCATTTTCTGCTGCTTCTTGGAAATGCAATTTTATCCCTATTTAAGTATCTCACAGAGGAGATGTCAGACAGGAAGGGCTTAGAGTCAGCTGCTAATGGGCCTCCGACATCCAAAGTTGTGTTTATTTCTGTTCTTGTAACTTTGTGTGACGGTTTTTGTCAATTTAAGCCAAAGTACACAGACAGTTTATATCCGATCCAAGTGATGACACTAATGCTTCTTCTTTGGCAAACTACCCTTGACAGATAGTTATAATTGCTGTTTGAAAGTTTGTTGAGAAATATTTGTTGATATGAGGGCAGCAAATTCAGCTTAAAGATGTGTGAGGCTTGGCAGCCTTCTCTAAATGAACTTTGGTACAGTCTTTGCAACTGTGTGTAGGCATGTTTAGTTTTAAGCATTTATTCCTTCTTCTTCCTCTATATCTTTGAAAAAGATTGCTGGAGGCTCAGATGCAAGAAACATAATGGTTCTATAAAATTGCAGCTTTCTGCACCTGGATTCTACAGGTAAAAACCTTAAATTCTAAGGGAAACGGTAAGTGATTTTTTTTTTAACCAGCAACAGTGGTTAATAAACACAATCATTCTTCCAGTCTCATTTCTCTTCTCTATCATTTATCCCATGTTTTTTTTTTCTGACTTTTGTGAGAAACTTTTGAGATTTTCACCTGAGCGCGAAGGCATCCTGGAAAGACAAATCTCCTTGCTAGATTAGTCACAAGAAGAGTACAAGAAAAACAATGAAACCTGTAAAATTAATAACTGCCACACAGAGAAATATATTTAAACAACCAATACTGAATGCGAAGACAAGGTCATTTCACTGTTTTTCACTGTATGGGCAAGTATTCAGTTAATAAAGCGAATTAAAATCAGCCAAAAACGTGGAACTTTTAACTCAGAATGCATATTTCCATTATCTTGCAATAAATATGCATGTTAAAAAGCAATTAAATATTGACTTACAAATTAAATTGTACTAATTATTTAACAGAATCCTTTGGTTTGCCATATCTCTGGAGGGGACTGTGGGGTAAGGAGGCTATGATTAAAAACAAATTCCTGTGGCTCCGTCGCTGGTAAATAAAGGCTGCGCATATGCATTATAGAATAAATGACACATTGTAGGGTAACACAGCACATGTGCCTTTCATCTCCTCCTCTCCTGGAAGTATCTGTTCAGCGGACTGCGATGCTCAGGTTACTTTAACATCATCAGCATCGCTCCTATTGTTCATTTGTTTTTATAACCCGGTTAGAATGTACAGCGCTTTTTAAGTACCACGTGTGCTGCTGTTACTGCAAATTATTTTTTTCAAATCCAAAGCGCCTTTGAATGGAAGCAGACTCGTCGATGCACTTAGATGTGCAGTAGTTCGAAACACATGGATGGTTTTATTAAATGTTGGAAAAGGAAACGTGAATGTACATTTACAGAAAGTTCAAAAACCGTCATCAGTCATAAGTACACAGGGTCTCTTGAGGTACAAATGATACAGATGACTTTGCCAGATAAAGTGGAAATGATCCTGGGTCTGACACATCACCGAGTTATAATTAATAACAATAATTAATTCATGATTCAAGGTTGTATAAAAAGTGAAGTCAGGTAAAAACAGTGGTTTGATGTGTTTCAGAAGCAGATTAATAAAGGAGAATAATGAGCCAAGTGGTCTGTGAGGACACACTCATCTTCATCTGATGCTCATGAGTGTGTTTGGACAAACAGCCCTGAGCAAATAAACTACAAAGGGGCAGAGGAGCAGTGAGCCGAGGAAATGAAATGGACAAAACAGCTCTGTTCAGCTCTTTTTACACGTTCTTTTTGTCCGTAAATAAATAAATTCTGTTTTGCTGTCTTTTTGAGTCTGCTTTGTGACCAGGCAAATTTTGTCCATTTGACTTTGCACTTTGCAATGTTTAGTAAGTCCAGTTGTTGGAAATTCATCACATTCCTACTGTTGATAACCTGAAGATGAGCCTGACTCCAACGTTGCATCTTCCATTCAGTATTGCACAAACACCACGTATATGTGGCAACTGATGTCTTTGTTGGTAGGAAAAAGGTGACTTTGTAAGGTTTATGTGGTCTGTGTGAGATGATGCAAATCAAGGATATTAGGAAGTGGGATCAACCTGAACCCTGAATCCATCACCTGTGCTAGTGGAGAGTCAAAGTAAGTAACCATAGAGACAGTAGAAGGCTTCATGATAGAAGAAAACAGGTGTTCCTTTCTGGTCTCAAAGCTTCGGTACTCTTGCCTCAGTCTCCAGAAGTTCAATCAAGGAATTTCAAGGTAAGGGTTTACCAAAGTCAATTTGGTTGCCCAAAACTTCCCAGGCTACTAGAACTTGTCATGATCAGAGTGATGGCAAAGCCCAGGCTCAAGGAAATTGTTCTGGGTTGCAGTTAGTACACTCCAATCTGTGGGACAGAAAAGAAAGTGTACCACACACTGGGGCCTGTGACCTGAAGGACTGAGCTTCTTTCCCTTTAGCTGAGTGGGAAGAGCAGTGGCAGAAAGCCAGTGAGATCACTCCCCCATCTGCTGACACCCGGCCGACGCACCTGAGCGTGGGCTCTCTCGGTGCGTGAAATGCACAATTCTTCTGGACTGAGGGGGAGGAGAGTCACAGAGCGATGCGAGTTGCGATGTTCCATTTTCTTTGAGCCATTTAGACAAAAAGTCTATTCCCTGATGTATCTAAAAGGTATAGATGCATTTTATTTTATTTATTTAAATTTCTGCTGTGACAGGTTATGTTATCTGGTCTCTGAAGCATTGCATTAGATTGTGAACCTCTACATATATCAAAATGGATTTCCGAAGGCCTATAAGGATGTCCAAGGATGTTCAGCTGACCCTCATCTGGGTCAGAGTGTAGTCAACAGACTGGCAGCCTCATTAACCACCCCCCCAAAGACAGATCACATACTAAATGCAGGAGATGCACCGCAGAAACCTCCCTGTGTGTGTGTGTGTGTGTGTGTGTGTGTGTGTGTGAGAGAGAGAGAGAGAGAGCGAGAGAGAGAAAAATTGTCCCTGCTGATATCTGTATCACAGAAGAAAAGAGTGCAAACAAACTGTCTATTCTTACAGCACCTGTAAGGGGCACAAATTACTTTTCTGCACAACCCAGTACTTTATACCAAACTCATTGTCTTTCAAATGAACATTAAAACTTCTTATTTTGCATATTCCTGCATCAACAGCGTGAATTAAGAACTCATTCCAAATAACTGAGCATGCACTTTTTGGGCTTATTTACATTACACAATCTCAGTCAAAAGTTTACATATTCCACTTGGAGTGGACTTTTTTTTCTGTAAAGTACTGATTTAGTCAACCGCTGCAGCATTTCTCTAAAGTTTAAGACGTGTTGGTTGCCCTGGGTGCCCAGGTGTCCTTGGACTTTTGAAGTTCATAGATTTTCTGCTGATTTGTTTGCCTGCTGAAAGTGTGTATCATAGAAATAAATCTGTTATTCAACTTTATCTACACTTTGAACATTTTTATATGCTGGATAAGTCAGAAAAGTATCTGAAGTTACTACTGCTGCAGCCAACGGTATAAAAAGTAGTGTTTACCTTTTGACCTACCCTTATATAACTATATCCAGAGATGAGAGATTAACTTCCCCTACAGGTATGCTTATAAAGTTCCAAATATCTGTCATTATAAGTGAAAATTACAATTTTACAGTAACGATAACTGCTCAGAATAGTTGTCACATTATTATTATTGTTGTTGTTGTTGTTGTTGTTGTTACTTGTACTACTGCCATACTGGTACTTTGTTTTTAGGGCAAACTGCAAGGCTTCTATAGACTAAACCATGTTCCCCGAGTGTATTCATTACCATTAATTAAATCATGTTCTAATTAACAACGTAATTAATATTGTTAGTTTAATGTAATCTGCATATCATTAACATTTAAAGACAAGCTGGTTGCACACTCTTTTGTTAAGCCAATGAAAGCCCACTGCTTGAGTCAGACTGGGTCAGAAACCCAGAATGAACCGTCTATAAAAATAAGCTCCGTCCATTTATTTTTGCAAATGTAATAAATGAACTTAGGAGCATAATGTTTGAGATTCTAAATGGCAAGACAAAAGAGAAAAGGCATAATGACTTTTGTGACCACTGACTAAAAAAAACTGCTTTTTTGTACTGCAGTGAGAGTAGCACATATTTATTCTGAAAAGGTAGGAAGCGACATTTAACAGTGTGTCTTGGAAAGCACACACTGACACCTTCTGCGTTTCATTTTTTATAGGGGGAATTGCGGTCTATTTTGTTTTGGCAATGTCGGATAATTGTAATCTACGAAGCCACTGTAGAATAGTTTTTTTACTCTTTAAAGTTTCAATTCTATGTCAGAACAGTAGTGTAAGCCCTCGATAAGCAGAAATAGACTAGTGAAATTGTGTTTGACGGATGCAAAGAATATTGCACGACTTTAATGTTCCCAAAGCCAATTTTTTGATGAGACAAAAAGAACTTTGCGCAGATTCACATTATTTGTGTTTTAAACATCACTAACATAACAACTTAGAATGTTTATTTTGGAGTTTATGTTCATCATTCGACGTCACAGAGCGGTCAGGCTGTGAAATGACCTGGGTGACACACTTCAGCAGTGACAGCAGCGCTTCCAAACAACCACAAGAACATTATCGGCCGGAACTGGCACTGCTGTTGCAACCGCAGCGAAATATTAATACTAACAATATTTATATTAATGTAAAAAGTGTGGGGATGGGGGGTAGCTCACAATTTGCAGTCAATTTGCAAACAAATGTGAGCAAAATAAAACTTTTAGCTTGATGTGATATTCATGGGAATTATGTAGAGACAGTTTCTTTGTAAAAACTGCACACTGTTAAAAAAATATATGAGGAAAACAAAACAGCAAATCTAAATAATAATAATAATAATAATAATAATATATGTTCTGTTCACATTGCTATTTCTCTCTGTTCTTGTGAGTCTGTTTTTATTAAACCTGTATTTGTGAGATCAAAGAATAGTTTTTCCTTGCACTGTATTTCCTCTTGATACTTCAGTAAAGTACTCCTCATATAATAATTACCTCGCCTCCTCTGCCCTTCTCGCTTCCCTTTTTAATTAAATCACTATCCCTCATATTCCTTTTCCCTCTAACTGCCTGTGTTTGCTCATTACTTTTTCCTTGTATGAGCTACTATTGATCTCAGTGCATTGTGACATTAATCTAAGGAATGATACCTTGTTAAAACAGTTGAACACGTTAGAAAATGAAAAAATGCAGAGCATTGCAGAAGGCCTACTAAATATTGTAATGATGTTTACTTTTAGAATAAAAGCAAAAATAAATATTATCTCTAGACTCACCTGGTTTGCTTGCGGAGGTCTATTGTTATTTCAACATTTCTCGTGACATACGTCAGTAGTGAAGTGCTGTTAGTTGTTAGCAAAAGAACTGCTAATGTGTATGACGCGCCTTGAACGCTTTTGCCAAGCAGTGATTTCAGATTAGGGTTCAGCAATGAGGATGTCTGTAAGCCTGTAAGCAGGCAGCCATTAGAAGGTTCGATCAGTTATTTTATTTCTCCTATAGCGAAGTCTCTATGTGACACCAGAGTGGTTCAGCCAGGACAGCACTCCTATTTCTACCTAAGTACACAGTGAGCCTCACGGCTCTTCCTGCTGTTTGATATACTACAAGTTTACAGATAATGATGGACAGATAAACACACTGGGGACATGAACGTGACTGGCATCTTTTGGCCTTAAAGTTTAGGTTTATGTCTGCCCAGCTGCCAATAAATGACTTTTTCTTACTTTTGACCATAGGATGCCAGTTACCAGCATAGAAAGAACTACAGGACCAGCGGTTCAAAAAAAGGTAAATCATAACCAGATACGTATTTCGTGGATTGCTCTATCTGACACACAATATAGGAAAGAAAAAAAATAGGCCATCTTGCTTTCTACTGATTTCAACAGTGAATACAAATTGTTTGTGGTTTTCACTTTGGGGTCTTGGTCCCCGGTTAAATACGATTTTAGGAAGTGAAACATATGAATTCACCTTCTTGCAGTTTGGGGTGCTGTCAGATGATATTACAACCTTATTCCACATTATCCACGAGAGACTCAATCCAGAATGTCTAAAGGCACCAAGCCAAACCTTATTGGAACAATGGAAGCCGATATAATAAATCATGAACAAGTAAGTCCGGTGCATTCCTAAATGGGAACAGTAAAACTAATGGAAAAAAATAGAATACACATTTTTTTTTCAACTTGCCTTTCTGTTGGTACTGAATAAGTGAGTGTTTTTTTCCTTTTTTTTCAATATCACTTCACATTTTTGCATTCTTGATCGAAAACGGCCAACTATCAGAACAACAAGCCAGAGTGGTTGCAAGCTGTTGGGGGAATATGTTAGTATGTGGTATTCCCATGCACATTCATTATTTCAAGCAGGACTTTTAATCTCATGAATGCATTTATTTTCTTCTACACAGATTTTGGAGAAAACTTGCTGCTTAACAGCCTAGGTTATGAAAAGCAACCCACATGTGTAAAGGACCCCTTCATTATATCCGTCCCCTCCAGGGTATATTCACTGTAGGCATCTGGTAGAGTTTGTAGTAATTACCTGGCTGTTTTTTTTTTTTTTTACATGTAAATATAGTTGCAGAAATGTGAGTTAAGTCAAAATAAATCAACAGCACTTCATACAGATAAAGTTTGCAGCGCAGACCGATCGCGGTCGTCTGTTTAAGTTCCGTTTTAGAAGCGATTATCCGCTCTTGCTGAAATTACATCTGCGTTGTTTGCATTATGTTTGAGGGCAGGTGAGCACGAGGGTCTTTGTTCTAGCTCAGTAGCTAAGAGCTTGACAGAATCGTTCAGTTTCCAAATGAAACTAATTCAGGCTTCACTTCCACTATTAATGCTGCTAGCTGGGGAGCAAATCCCCCCACACCACCCTGTCAGGGTAACAGTTCTGAATTGCTGAATCACAACACTGTTAATCTCATTAGTCTGCATCCTTAGCATTTATCACTAAATCACTAAACTAAGAACTTTTTCCAATATGCCTGAAATTCATTGACAGGCATTATCTTCTTTAGATCCGTACCTGTAAGACTATATTTCAGTAAAACTTTAAGCCCCTTTTTGTTGCATTTACCTCCAGCTGTCATAGCTGATGCACAAAGTCATCATACACTCTTATTCTAGCGTACTGTGATGTACAGAGAAACTGAAGTTCATGCGGACGGACAGGGGCAGTTTTAACCGCAACCTTGGTCTTCCCCTTTTGTGCTTAAACTGATGCATTGTCCATTCTCATAGACCAGATAAAAAGGGGCTTGAGGTTCACATGGCATTCAAGGTGCACCAAAAGCTTGTATGCCTGGTCCTTCATTTGGAGATGTGCTCTATTCATGCAGATCACATTGCAAAGTTAATGAAGGGGTCTTGGTGGGGGCTGAATCACTCAAAGGAATGCTGGCACATGCAAATATTAAATCACATAGAATTGCTTTGGTGTGCAGCCACTTAAACCCCTTCGAAACAAACTAATGGACTTCAATTGAAAATATGGCATTTATAATTTGTAGCAGCGGTACTATGTTAGTGGGGGTGGGGGGGGTCTTAATAATGTGTGTGAGGCAGAGGAAAAGTCCAACATGCCTTCTAAGGCTGTTGCTTTGGCTGTCCGTCTCATCATCTCAGAATCATATGTGGACTCACTGATCATATTCTACTGTAAATTTCGGAATATATCTGGGTTAAATATGAAATGGTCCTCTTATTCAGAACTGTTGTTTCTATGGTACATCTTAATTTGCACCCTATTAAAAACACACGCACACACGCACACACACACACGCACACGCACACACACACACACACACACACACACACACAACAGGAACATTAAATAGTTTCCCTCGAGCACAATATAATTGTTCATTGTTCAATATTCATTGTTAAAGCAAATCTTTGTGTTCATGCCATTCTCAAGTACATATATAAGATGTCTCAATAACTAAAAGGTCATTAAACATTAGAAATTAATTGCAGGACTAATTTTAATAAAATAAGCATTTGAGTACTATGAAACTGAATATTGAATGTAGAGCATAATATTTAAAAAGAAAAAAAAAGCGACTTAAAAATGTACAGTAATCCCATATATTGCCTAAAAGGGATGGGGAGAAGAGAATGAATAAAGTTCATGTTCATTTCACCTAAATGTGAAAACGCGAATGCAGTCCTTTTGGTGCATCTTTCCCCTCCATTATGTCTTTTAAGGAAATTAACTACTTTCCAATTTTCACAGTTTAAACAGCTCAAATATCTGGGCTTTGATGAATCTGGCTCACAAAGTGCATTTTAAGGACACTTGTTCAAAAGAGCTGGAAAATATGAACCTCTTCAGAACAAAGATAAGTCTAATTTCTTATTTCCTAGAAGCCAGCAAGGTCAGATTTGTGATGTGTAATGCTGTCAAGCCTTTGACCAGGCTAAGACAAAGTGAATCGAAGTTGTGATGGCACCATTGTTCATCATTAGGGATGTACGGGATGCTATAAATCATTTCGGAGGTCTAAGATCACTGCATGTAAAACTTTTCTCACAATCAGGTGCTAAACATAAAACAAAAACGATTTCTATTGGAAAAAGTAACACCGGTGTCTTTTGAGTACATTATTCATCAAGCTGACCTACCTTTATGTGCCTTAGAAATCTGTCACACCTCTTTGCAGTTCAGTTGGCTAAATTCTTTATGGCTTAAGGGCAATAATCAGAATGACACTACTGATGGGCATGCAGTTGTTTTAATAACTGTTATTACGTTAAGTGGTTACTGTGGGGGTGTGGTGGTGCAATACGTAGTCACCTTACAGCACTGGGTGTGGGTTTGAATCCAACTCCATCTGTGTGGAGTGTGCTTGATCTTCCTGTGTTTCCTCCGGCTGCCTCGGGTTCCTCCCACAATCGAAAGAGCTTTGCTTTAGGCTAATTGGTCACTCTATACTGCTTCTAGTGCGTGACAGTGTGGCCACCCTGCAATGGCTTGGCAGCCCATCCAGTGTGTAGTTTTAAACCTTGTACTCGGTGATTCTGGGATACACTCCAGACCACCTTGATCGATATAACGCTGTTACAGATAATGGATGGATGGCTGAAGTAAGTGGTCATGTGAAATTAATGCTGCTGACCCAAGTCATATCAACTTCTTTCTCAGTTTAACAATTTAGGCTGAAGAAAGACACCCGTGTTTTTTATGAAGATGATGATGATGATTGTTGTTGTTGTTGTTGTTGAAACATCAGGTGGAATTGTGGCTCCCATCATGCTTTGCTTGTAAATAGTTAATGTGTCCAATCGTGGTAGGAAGTCCAGGGCTTGGCAACAACCCTGAGGTTGTGTGTTTATGTCCAGTAGTTCTGTTGGTGGACATGTTGTTGACCATGTTGTGCAAGAATAAAGTTCACGTTCCCACAACTTTGCCTTTGCTCTTTGTCCGTAACACTGCCAACGTGGTTTGTTAAATTGTTATTTTTTTTACCTTGAAGGACTCCTGAACTATTATAGTCAACTCTGCAACAGTTCCAGAATTTGGTATTATTTAACATTTGTAAGCCTTGAGAGAGACAAAGTAACTTTACACCTTATGGATTCGCTGTCTACAACTACTTATGAGTCATGAATGGAAGGTTAAAGTGATTTAAGAAGATTATCTTCAATTGGTTCTCAATCAAATGAGCTAGTAAGGGTCACTGTATGGAACGGAGCACCTTAAAATTTTGCCTTTGAGAGGCAAATCATTTTCTAGAAACATATCAGCTATCAAGGCCTCTGATGCTTCTTCCAACCTCAAACATCAGGCTTCGTATCATACAGTATGTGGGCTGCCTTTGACAACCTTGCCAGCTGCGTTGTGAATCCTCAGAATTATCCCATATCTGAAGCAGTACACACATCCCCAGTTGCTGAAACTGTGACAAGTTACCTGATGATCATAGCATAGTGCTGTAGTGCCATCATACAAGTGTCATCACGTTAATGCAAACATTTACTGTATGCCGGCAGTGGGGACTGGCTAAAACTAAGGGGCTTTCTGTGATGCAAACAACGGAATAATCTCTGAAAGTTATTCAAAAGGAAATTTTGGCAAAGCAATCTGTTGTTTACTGACCATTGTGAGGAGTGCTGATGCTGTACCACGCACCGTCACAGGAAATTGGTTCTTGGCAGGTGTCGCATAGTTACATTCTAGCTTATTTGCTCAGGTAATAGCATGGGTGAATATTTCAGAAGAATTCTGCCTCTCTATGGCACTAATGAGACAAATATGAGTATATGCAGTTGCTTGACCATGCATACGTAAGGAGAGATTGATACAAACCGCATTCTTGTTTTCAGATTGAAACATCTCAGTGTATCCCCAGTGGGCCCTTTCCAAAGGCATATTTTCATATGCCATGAATACTGATGGTTTCGCCTGCACATACTGCTCAAAATCATTAGGGTTCCAAATGCAGAAGAACATGATAGCTGTCCAATATGGAGTAAGTTGTTTATGAATTTGGCACATGAAAGGTAAACCTGAAACTGGCGTTGCCACCTCAGTCTACATAGTTTGAAATCACAGTATTTGTTTGGTGGAGAGGATTTTGTATATAATAATAATAATAATAATAATAATAATAATAATAACACTCATTATCGTTAACTGCATAATCCTAGCCTAGGCCAGAGGGGGCCAAAATCACTGTCACTCAGCTATGAAAATATCATGTATTATTACATTAATCCATTGCAGGGGTTTGAAACACTCACTCCTTCACACACTTTGAACAATTTAGAGTGACCGGTTAACCTGAAATACTCTTTGGACTGTGGGAAGAAACCCACACTGACACAGGGGGAACATACAAACTATACAGAGACTGAGCTTAAGTTGCACCTACAACAGTGCAAAACAGGGCTTTGAAAATGTAATTCCTCATATTATGCCCTGATCTCATTATGACAGATGTGCAAGACTTGAAAACAGCACTTTTTAAAAAATGTTGTACAGAGGAGTGAGCCAAAATTGTTCCACAGCTGACTGGTCAACAGCTATAGAAAGTGTCTAGTTGCAGTCATTGCAGCTGAAGATGGGGAACTACTGTAATTGACAAAAAAAAATCTGCTCAATTCTCAGAAAGCTATAAAAATAGAGAAAATTGGAAAAGGGGCATATAGCTTTCTTACAGCACTTTGTATAACAATTGAAAATTGTTTTAGAATCAAATTGCCAAATGTTGCTAAATGTGTCCTTTCATTGTTAAAAACCTTTTTTACAATGGGGGGTCACAGTAGTCAGTTTGAGCCAATCCTGGAAGCATAGGGCAGAAGGTCAGGGACACTTTGGATGGAACACCAGTCCATTACAGGACGATCAGACAGACTAACTTATCTATTCACGCATACACACACACACTACAAGCAATTTGCTGTTAACTTGTCAATTCGTTGAAGCACAAGTCTTTGGACTGCAGGAGGAAACCAGAGCACATGGAGGAGCTCCCATATGATCGCAAAGAGAAATGCAAACTACATAAAGAGAGCTGATTTAAAACATAGAGCGTGGGAGCTATGAGTTCCCAGTGCTATCCATTAAGCCGTCATGCTGCCTATGAGAAAATTCACAGCTTAATTTTCTGCGTAACTTTGACAACCACAAAAAGTGCCCAAAACGTTTTTAGACTTTTCTCATTTTTTGAAGTTAGTGTCTACCAGTTGTACACACTGGTTCCGATTGATGCTGAAGCACAAATTGCTTCTGTCCTTTTAAGTATACCCCTGAAATTTTGAAATCATACCTCAGATTTTCGGTGGGACTGTGCCAGTCAAGGACCTTCACCTTTTAATTCATGAACTACTTCATCGTTGCTTTGAACCTGTGCTTAGGATCTATGTTCAGCTGAAAGGTACATTTCTTTGCAAGCTAGCAAACTGAAAGTTCCCTTACATTATTTTCCTGTGCTTCACTCCATCCACTTTCCCTTCGTCTCAAACAAAATTGTTAGTCCCTCGCATGAGAAGCAAACCTGGAGCACGATGCATCTACTTCCATCAGTAGTAGAGGTTCTTGCAGCACAGTCAAGGCACTTGTACCTCAGCTTAGGAATATCCTAATAAAAATTTTGGATGATACAAACATTTCCAAAGTTATTTAATTTTAATTACATTTTTCTTCACTATTTTATTTTCTAAAAATTCTCTTTTGCAGAGCAAAAATGTCCTGCATTTCTTTTTGCTGCTCTCAATGGCAGCAAAACGCATTCAGAACAGAAAGTCAAAGGGGGGTGAGCGGAGGAGGCGGCGGGACGGGAATGGGAAGCTTCACACAAATGTTTTATTTTATCATTGTTTTATCAGACACTTTTACTAAAACTACTGCAGAAAAAAGAGATTTTCTATTACATCCCGGCGCCACCAGAAACATAAATTAACTGGATGTCGACAAACAGATTTATGAGTCGTATCGGTCTCTTTCTTGCAACCCGGTTTGTTAAAGGTTACCATAAGAAACAATCAGCGTTTAAAAGAGTTTTTAATACTATCACCTCACAAGATCCTCCATTTCACTCGCTCTCTGGAGTTTTACTCGGCTGTTTTGCCTGATATGCAGAAACAACACAGCCCTGCAGAACGCTTTGATGTTGTGACCTTTTTCAGTCATTTTAAAGTAGACTTAACTTTAGTGCTGCTTTATGTAAACAAAATAAACTAAAAATGCTGGCTTCCAGTCCGTGTTGTATCCTGTGTCGCAATGCGTGCTTCCAGGAGAGAGGAATACTTAGAGCCTCCGCTGCAATAAGACATCGTACAGCCTCGTTCTATTTAAGAAAATAAAGTGACCAAGTAAAGCAACTTTTCCGTTTCATTTTAGATGTCTGATGTTTATCTGACATTTTAAGCAAATCCTAAACCGTGAATAAATCAAGCTTTTAAGCCTCATTTCCAGCTTTTATTGATTTTTGATGTAGTGGGTGGACTTAAAAACCATTATGAGTTACAGATCAACTTCCACACCTGGTTGTGTTTGAAAATGAAGGTGCGAGTGTATTAGGTTACTAGCGTTTGTAACACGTTTACTTTGTCTCATATGGCTACAGAACTGTTTTTCACAGATCTTGGGTCACTCTTTTTTCTGTCTGGCAAAATGATTTCTTTTCATTCTCCTGTACAGGGCAGTGTTATTCAGAAGCTCTTGACATAATTGTCATATGGATTTTTTGCCTGTCAGTGCTGTCCTTCACAAGTCCCATTCTTGCTTGGATTCTGAATGTTGAAGGACAGTCTTTTCAAGGCAGCATGATGGAGCTCCCACTTCTTGATTATTGAGATACAGCACTTACTGATGGATTTGAGAAGTTGAAAATTTGCTGTTCCCTTTTTTGTAATCTACGCATTTTCATCACTTTATCACTTTATCTCTAACTCCCTTAGAAGTCTTTTCACAATATGTAGTCTTTTTTTCAAACTTTTTCAGATTAACTTTTTGGAATGACTGCCACTTCAGTACCACACAAGCAGAGGTAGTTTAATCCTCAGTTTTATCCTCAGTTTGTTCAGTCTATTGCTTTTTCCTTTACTTGTGTTAATACCACAAGCTACCATAAAAGGTTTATGCACATATCACTTTGTCATATTTCTGCAAGAAATATTTTGACAGACTAACACACTTATTCACTCACAAAGCATTTACTGTAATAAAGGCTTAGTTTAGAACCAGTCTCGGAAGCACAGGGCACATATTCAAGCTACACCCGGAGTGGAAAGCCAGGTAGCCACGTACTGACCCTCAAAATCACATTCTGCAGGTAATGCAGAGTCATGAACCCACCCGAAAAAAATGAGACTTACACACCTGGAGAAAAAACAAGTGAACACAGAGGGAACTAAAGTCATTCTGAACAGAGATAGACATGTGCTCATCACACAGCCAGTCATACACCTGCAGTACCTGCTGTGCTGCTATGCCCATCTCCTAACATAAACATATACAGATACGCTTAAATTTGAATTTGTGTAATATATTTGCAGTTTTGTTATTTATTTACCCAAGAAGGCTGGATCTTAGCATGTCTAAAACTATTCTCTTGCAATGACTATTTTACAATCGCTATTTTCATGCTTTCAAGTACTAGTGATTTCTAGGCCCTCGGGGACTCCGGAAACTACTGTTATATTTCCCTTTGATTTTCCTGAGGAGTATTTATCTTACCCTCATATTACGCTGTCATTCATCATGCATAAATAGCAGACAGTAAGAGGAAGGGGAAAATGGAGGGAAAAAAATTGATGTGGGTAATGAAAATTTATAAATGAAAAAGATATGGCTCTGCCGGAGACGGCTGTGAGGATGAGCTTTAAAAGGCGCTCTGCTTCAGCTTCAGGATGCCGATCTCCGTGCTCTCGTTCCGATGGCTGAGTCGACTTGGATGAGAGCAGGACAGAACAAGAGCTGACAATCAAAATGCCGAGTTCAGCCCCCAACGGAACCCCGTCAACCTCCAGAAGATGACAATCCTTTGGTTCCGTCTGCTTCTGAGCGCCTTTGTGAAGCGACAACGTTCGCTTGCTGGAGGACCGCTAAAGACCGCAGTTAGTTTATTTGCCGAAGACAGTTATTCTTTTAAGTGGTGCCAGGCTCTAAATGTATTCCGTTTTTGATGTGCTTTGAAGAAAGATTGCATAAAGGTTTTTTTTTCTTTTCTATTTTTTGTATTTTTGTTTTAATCTTGAAATTGAATTTCATTCCTTGATGGCAGCTAGAGGGAAGGCAAACTTTTTTGAAGCAATTATATTTGATCCAGATTTTTTTTTTATTTTAGTTTTGCCATATGGTACAAAAAGCAGCAGATAGTGGCTTCATTTGTTTCAGTTTTAAACCTGCTTTATTCAAAGACAATTCATCTAAATGTCCTTGTTCCATTTCAACAACTTATTAATGAAATGAAGCATTTTTTATATGAAGGATATTTTTTCCCCTTGTTTTATACTTTTTTTCTTGTAATTTTATTGTAAAGGCTCACTAATTTTGGCTCGGTTTGAATTATATTTTCTTAACTGGTTTGAAGGTGACATTTATCCGTTAATTTATTATCAATAAGTATAATGTTAAATGTATACATATTTTTAAAATTATTTTTATAGCATATATTTACTCGTGTTTTATGTATAAATTAAATGTATGTATTTAATTAGATTTCAAAACAAAAATAAAGCTAGTTGATTGGTTAAGCAACATTGCTGTCCGCACAAGCCTTAAACATATTTACTCCACTTTTTTAAGACTTTCACATCACTTACCTTATTGAGATTACTGATTTTGAACTATTTGTGCATACAAAACTCTTTTCAGACTTTCGCTATATACTTCTCATCCAGTGGTTTTCCAAAGACCACACTGATATCATGGAGCACAAGACCAGTAGCTGGACACCCTGGACGGTGCATCGTTCCGCCACAGGGTTGTGACACACACCCTTTCATTCCTTCAGTCACACACTAAGGGCAGTTTTGACTCTCAAGTTCACCTGAAACACGTCTTTCAACTGTAAAAGAAAACCAGAGCACTTGGAGGAAACTCACACAGGCACAAGGCAGGCATGCAAATATCACCCAGAATGAGCTGAATTGGAACCTACCTGCTGCACCCCAGTGCCACATATTGAAGAGACCACCACTGGCAGATACCTGAGTATTTCAGGTCAAGGTTTGGCCCATGGACAGTGTGAGTTGTGCATTTGCACTCGCATGTTCGTGTATATCATACCACAATGTGGAAAAATACAATAAGTGAACACGCAACACAAACAGATGCACACAGATGAGCAGTTGTTAGGCTAGTTCCATGTCAGTTTCTATAGCTATTAAGCTGATGATGTTGTGACTGGCATGTTATTTCTCCTTTCACTCCTTAAACCTAAACCTTTGATTTTTAGAAAGTGCCATTTATAAAGTTTGAGTCTATTTCAATTGGTAATTAGGTGCCGTCTCCTGGCATACAATAAGTCGTGGTGGTGTTCGTGATCAGACAAGGTGAAAAACAATATTCTTTCATTAAAATAATGACAAGCGTTGGTGGGTTTTAACTGAAGCACTTTCTAATTAGATGGTTATAGAGGCTTTTCATCACAACAAAGTAGTTGTCTGTCTGTCTGTCTGCCTGTGTCTGCCTGTCTGTTTGTTTGTTTGTGTATTTATTTATTTATTTATTTATTTATTTTCTGTAAAATTGTATTTATACCGACGTTCTCCAGCTCTTTAGTCATTAACACTACATTTAAGGGGCGATATTAATTTCCGGCAGTGGTGTTATCAGCAAAATCGAATCTACAGTACCTACGGCTTTATTCAACTAAACAGCAAGGATGGCTGCTTGGTTTTAATATAATACCCACTGAATTGTATTATAATGTTTTAGAGTTCTAGTCTGATAGCATAAAAGGGTGGGTGATGTAATGTGGACTGTGTTACAGAACATCTCGCAAGTGCCAGTTCGACAACCCTCTTCTGATGGTGTGCATGTTTTGTGTCCTGGTTGTTCTGCTGGCAGATCACCAGGCTGATGAGGAACTGTCACCGTGCTCTCCTTCCCACAGCAAACCAGACTCGATGGGAACAGTGTTTTTTTTCTTTTGTTTTTTTTGGACAGCACTTTAACAACATTGTAAGACACAGTCACAACAACAACTGCAAATATAATAATCAACAGGGTTTAATTTCTTTATTTACATTAAAGGAAGACTACTTCAAAGAGCCTTGTAAAAAACTCTATTGTACTGAAATCTGTATTCAGACAAGGGATGCATAAATATTAGATTAAAAAAACCAATATGTATGATTTTGACTGGAGTCTGGAATGAAATCTTTGAAAATTAAGACGAAAAGCAATCTTTTTTTGTATTCTTTCTGTGTTTCTCCCCTTGTTACATGTATAAATGGTGACTGTTTCTGAAAACAAACAATGAATTACAGTCTCTAATCTGCACTCCTGGGTTTTGTTGAAAGCATTTCAGAATTCTGATGAAATATCAAATCAACACACTTTGTCATTTCTGTGAAGATGTGAGTCATTTCTCCCTCATTTTTTCAGCCTATTCCAATATCCTAATGTATTTCCAGGTATTAAAAAATAGTAGAACTTTACCAAACCCTACAACACTAGGTGACACTTTTAATAAAATAAATAAATAAATAAATAAATAAATAAATAAATAAATAAATACATTTTTCCTCATTTTATTTATTTATAGGAACCACCCATCTACTAGTCCCATATGAGAAAGCCCATGTAGGTCCTCAAGCTTCAAGAACATTCTGGGGCAGGATGACAATCTCAGATATGCAGCTCCCAGTTTCACTGGAAGGAGCATGTTGTCTCAGCTGACAGACTGCAGAATCTGCACCTCAGAGAACAATTCAAAAGTTATTTATTTCCTGAAATTTCTCGGGTGTCTTGGAACAGTGGAGGGTGCGATCTTACATTTGCAGAGGCAAACAGCCAAGGCGAAACCTGGATGTGCGTGTCCTGGGTTTACAAATTATTGACGTTTCTTTGAACGTCTGCAGTCCAACGTAGTCCACATTGCTGGAACGGGACGGTTCATGTGACTAAAGTGGGATGAACGGCTACCCGGAGTGCAGTCAGTGAAGTGTGTAACGTGGGCAGAACGGAGGAGTGATATGTCATTAGATGTGTGTCAAGTGGCTGGATGGCATCAAAAGCAGTTGTGGAAAGTTTTGGCTGGGGTGCGTCGACTAAAGTGTCACAGCAGTATGCAAATAGTAGCGAGTGTAACAACAGATTAAATCTTGGAGCTTTAAAACTATTAGCCACCCATTAAATTACCTGTAGGAATATATGACAAATAGCTCTAAACTTGTGAAGGAGGTTGTTTATTGTGGCTTTGGCTAATTCAAATGCAGACTCTTTTCAGTTAACAAAAAAGTACATTCTCTAAATTGTTTAGTGACACTAAATGCACAATTTTTCATTTACATGGTCAAGTTTGCATGTTACTTAATCATATGAACATGCACTGAAAATAAAGCATTGTCATTTTGTGTGGCTTCTTGAAGAACTCTTTTTGTGATGTTTTGGGGATCACAAGGCTTCCCCAAAAGTGATGGGGGCGTCAGATCAAGGAATTAGCTGGACAGATTTAATACTTATCCCCCCCCAACAGATTGTTGCTTTAGGGCATTCAAGGTGAAAGGATTTAGCTTTTAGTCATTCCGTGACCAGTGGGTCTATCCTCTTGTTGGTCTGGAACTGCTCTTAGTGGGGTAGCAAGACCTCAGTTGACCTTCATAGCTTTGCTATCCTTTCTCTGCTCCCTTTTTCCATGCTGCCTTACTTTCTTTCTGCTGAGGCAAGGAAATGTCAGGCTGCACATTACTTTTCTGACCTAATTTTTCCCTGGCCTCCTTTACTGCAACCCCCCCCCACACACACACACACACACACACACACACACACACACACACACACTCACACACTCACACTTTCATCTTTTCTTTTCTCTCCGTCTTCCTGCAACATGTCTGAGCGATGAGCACTCAGTGGTCCAGCCCCGAGTGGCCTCGGTAGCCTTATAAAAACCACCTTGAAAACATTCTACTGCAGTGTCTTGCCCACTGTGCAGCTAGCAGGTCTGATCCATGCCTGTGCTCTCGAGAGTCAAGAACAACAAATGTAGGTTTACAGAATCACACATTAAACCTGGCTTAATCATGGCAGTTTATATTTTAAATTGGTCTAAAGTTAATGAACCTTTGCAGGCGTGAGATTTCTTCATCACCTGTTTAATGCCAAAGGCACCAGCAGGTGTAACCAGGGTTCTACACTTCTGGGGTCCATGATAGAAAGTCCACAGGTTCTCAGATTTGGCTCCAGTGCACTGGAAAGCGCCTCCTCTGTCCCTCCAGCATTCAGCAAGGGTGTCAAAGATTCAAACATACAGTTGAATCACACCCCCTGTCACAATTATCTTTCCATCTCTTGCCTGACTCTCAGTTCTATAGGCAGTTACTCCTGTGCTGTTTGAAAAATGTCAGACAAACTTACTGTGCTTTGATTATAGCTTATCTTTCTCTAAAAGTCTTTGTTATGAGGTTCACAGAGAGTGAAGTACAATTCACAGCCTTCACATCACAGCGTCAACCAAAACCTCTCTACTCTGAAGTGCTCGTATTAATGATTCTAATACACGTGTAACAACAGTTTCATTTAAGAATGATTTAATTGAAGAAAACACAACTGAGTCTCACACCATGTGTTCCTTTTTTGCACTTGGAAAAAACCTGAAAGTCCCTAAAGTGAAAGGAAACAACATGGTTCATAGAGAGTGAGGTACAATTTATGTCACCTTCTAAATGATGGGTCTGCTGTGTAGCTGTTTTATTGTAAGGCTTAAAAAAGATGATGCCACAAAGCTCTCTGTGTTAGAAGCTTGTGTTTAAGCATGATACCTGAAAATGGCATAAGTTAAATAAATATGCAAAATTCACAAGTACTTTGATAACAGACAGAGGTGCCGTGGTATTTTTATTTCTTACCCTCAGCACTGAAAATGTCACAAACAGGTAGCAGAATTTGTTCTGCTGCAGAAAATAAGCTAGTTATATGTAATGTATAACGTATAATGTAGTATTGTATAAAATACATTATAGCAAGCAGCCACATTATAACAGCAGCAAATAGCGTTATAGTCTGTCTATCTATCCATCTATCTATGGTTGATGCGGTCTCCATGGTAAATGGAGGTGTACATGAGGTATTCATCAGAGGAATAACAAGAGAAGCATAGGATTTAAAAAGGCTGGTGGAGGAGAAGTGCTTAAAAGCAGGAAGCATTCCTCAGGGCTCAGAGGGTATCCAGCATATTGCATTAACATACACCAGCATTGTGGGTATATTGTCCGTTCACCCCTCACAAATGGCTGAACACCTGCACTTTCAATCGAGGGTCTGACTGGCTCTACGCGTCACTGCATGTCATGCTGTGCACCCATATGTGTTCTCACCCTGAACACGCAGCACTGATTTTCACATACATTTCTAGTGGTTTAACTTTCTTCTGACTCATCTTGAAATTCTGCTTATACTGTGTAAGTGCCAAAGCTGTATGAGCAACAGTACCAAATGCGGCGCCTGTAAAAATTCTGATTGTTTATGTATTTATACCCTCATCCCCCTAATGCTATGTAGCAGACAGATTTTCATATTTGATGAAGTGCAAAATCTCATTACGGAGTACAAAAAGAAAACGGCAGTTTAGAGCTTGGTTGTGGGTGTTTACAATCAGACTTCATGGAAAAGAACAGTAACAAACTAATAATGAACCGGAAAAACTGATTTTTTTAAAGCTGACTATGGTGACAAATGTGCAGGGTTTACGTTTCTATTTGTATCAAGAGTATTGTAGTGTCCCACGCTGACTAAGGGCTCTGCGGTGATCGGGGCAAGCGGTACACAGCCATTCACACTGGAATGTGGATGTGTGCAACTGTGAGGGGGACTGTGTATGTCACCGGTGGGGTTGGCATGGTCCCTGCGTATGGAAAAAAGGGCTGGTAAATAAGCCTTGAGGTGAGGAAGCGGAAAAGGATTGTAATAAAGGTGTGGAGCAATCTTTTCCTCTCTCCCTTCCCAGCTGCAACCTCCTGCTGCTCTTACATGTAAATAAAGGCTGCCTTATGGAAGCTTTCCTAGCATCTTATGTGTCCACTGCAGCCCACACCTGCCCTTGCTACAGTATGGTAGTGGCAGGGGGAGACACAGCTCTCCCATAATGCATTGGTGCTGCATGTTTGTAAATAGCTAAGTTGTGGGTAGTTACAAGTGGATTGTTGACCCTCTCTGTGTTCAGCTGTTTTTTTAGAGCTTTAGGGTGGGCAGGTCACTGTGCTCCGTAAGTGCTGATGGTTAAAGATTCTGCAGAAAACACAGCTTGTGCTCCCACAGTTCAATTTCCTGAGGACTCTTTCTGAAACACTGCTGACAGCACTAGTATTAGTGCATTTTATATATGTCACATGTGCATTTGGTTTTTATTAATCATCTCTTCCAGACATCTAACAAAAGAAAACAAACACATGAATATGTTTTGTCTTTTCTTTTCACACAGTAACTAGTAGATCAACTGAAAAAAATATATATTTTCTTCCTATTAACCTCCCGATAAGCAACCCTGCAATTTATCTAACCGAAGTTTTTTGGACCCCACTTATCATGTAGTTATGGGGTTTTGTTATATTATAGATCTGAACCTGAATCTCAGTCAGCCTGTATGTAGTTTGCATGTGTTCCCCATGTTCACTTGAGTTTTTTCTGGGGGGTCCGGCTTCCTCCCGCAATCTAAAGACATACCTTTCAAATTAATTGATGACACTAAATCGGCTGCTCTGTTTGTTTGTTTGCATGTGTGTGAGCCCGTTGGGGGGGTTTACCCTGGAATGAAGTGACAAGGTGAACTACTACTACCCCAGGGCTAGGGAACCTCACCAAGGACAAATGTTAATGAGAGAGTAAAATGAAGTGAAATGTTGCAATGCAATATATGTGGATATGTGACACATAAAACAGAGCCATTCCAGCACAACATAACAAAATAGCAGCATGTCTTGAAGTAATAGTAAATCAAGCCGGTGATAGCTTACAGCAACTATCTTCACATTTAGAAACGGATGTGTATATGGCTGTGCTGAAATAAATGAATATAATGTGTTTTGTGTCGGAGACTATTTGATGTCACGTCTGCAGTGCCATACAATAGTGAAGGCATGACAACAGTTGCCTACAGCAACTGCCTCTTCACTGATAAATAGACAGAACCAATGTTATGGATTTCTAGGTAGCATTAACTGCAGGACATTTAATGGCATTATAGCATGTATGGGACAATAGATGCTTTCATGGCCCTGTCCACATGATGTCCAACAGATGACAGCGTATGTGACTGCGTTCATCCTAACGTGAATGAAAGGCCCAGGAGTACCTTAGGCAATAATGGGAAATTATTATGCACACCTACAGGTGCACACCTATAACACACAGCATTAAATAACTTTGAATGTTGCACTGTAATCTGGTCTTTTATGGCATCCTTAGCCTTGACAATTTTAGCCCAGCACCTCTGCTTGTGTTTGTCCTGGGATCTGCCGTCAAAAGAGAGCACATTCAGCCTGGCACGCACTACGGCCTAAGTGGATCAGAAGCCTGCTGGATGTGTTAGCATTTGAAAATGTGCTCTGGAAGAGATACATGTGTCTCCGATACAAGTGTTTTATGAAATAAAGGAATAAGTGGGGGTTGGACAGGGATAGCTTCACAGGGACGGGAATGAAATGCCTGGAGCCAGCCCCTGGCAACGAGAAAGGCAGACGGAATTATAAAACGGTAACAACCCTGCTATCACAAAACCCCCAAAATGGAATGATTAGGGCCTTTTTTTTCCTCCTTGAGGGATATAGTTTCAACTCGCTCACATACATATGCCACACAGATCCAAATAAACACACGGATCAAATTCCTATATATTTAATTTTTTTTTTTTTTCAAAATACAAAATCTTTTTTTTTAAACTGAGTTGAATATGATTCATTATTCTTTGTTAATATTACAATGTGTAGTTCACGAGTGGTAGTTGGACTGGAGAGAAGTTGTCAAACAAGGGCTGCTCTTCAGTACTCGAATGGAAAACATTGTAGAAAACTTGACATTACAAGCGTTTCACTTAAAGAAACTACAGCCTATATCAGACTATGCATTGCATTTATAAAAGTGGAAAAACCTGTCCTTAAAGTGAAAAGACACAACATGGTTCAAAGAGAGTGAAATAACTTTTAAGCCACATTCTAAATTTATTATTGATGGGTTTAGAGCATAGTTTCATTGCAAGGATTAACAAAGATCATTTATGCCACAAAGCCCACCGTTTTATGTGCTTAAAGATGATGCCTCATAATAGCACAAGTGAAGTTCTGGCCAAAAATGGAGCCACATAGTACTGCATTAACTAACAGAACTGCTACAGTGATTTTATTTTTTACTGTTGACTGCTGGAATTTAAAATATAAGTAAAAGAAAGGAGAACTTGTAACATGTAAAATGTACATATATGCATGTATCTATCTATCTATCTATCTATCTATCTATCTATCTATCTATCTATCTATCTATCTATCCTTGTGGTCATTTGTCAAAAATGAAAAAGAAATATTGGTAATTGCATCCCTGGGGTGCATGGCGTTCATTGTTTAAAACTTAATCAGCAATGGTTACTGTTTTTCTGTTTATCATGTTGCTGTCAAATTATCTGTGTTAAAGGAATAATTATGACCGGCTCCAAGAAGGAATATTATTTTTTCATTTTATTCAGTAATTTTGTTTATTTTTAAGAGTGCCAATCATAGTCGGTCATTTCACCGAGGTGTGAGAGAAGTGTGGCCGTGTCACTTTTTCTATAGCCGGAAAACGCATTCGTGCGATTATAATGCAAGACGTAACATAGTAAAAGAGACAAAAATGTTACGCAATCCCAGTTTAACACAGTACTTCCCCAACATACGATATCAGTGTTCTTCCATGGTATGGTAGCTATTCGTGGAATTTTCCATACCATTTCATGCTGCTCCTATACCATGCGGTATTTGTCCAGTAATCTGTAATCCAAGGAGACAATAATATGTGGACAAAGCACTAGAAAGAAAGAGACAGCCAGGAACGATCAACAGAGAGATGAGACCGAACAAAGCTCCTTTCAGTGTCTTTTCTTTAATTGTGTTCCTTCAGCATGACTCATCTGGTGCTCATATGTGGTTTTACTTGAAGTTTCAATCTTAACTCCTTCCGATGTCCTTGGACAAGGTCCCTGGATTGCACTGTGCGGGATAGAGCTTCCCGAGCCACCGCTGCTGCAATCTCGTTTTGTTTAATTAACAATCTTTGGCTCGGAGCCCGAGCAGCCGATTTGGTTCCATTTCAAATGACCGATCCGCTGTTTGTCTGTGTGATAACGTGTGCGGCATGGCCTTGGGGGGGGAGGCGCATGACTGAGGCTGTGTCTCCGAGACAGCTGTACAACTTGCAACCTGTCTCCTTTATTGTCCTGCCAGTTTCCCCCAGAAGCATCCTAATTAATCAGAAGGGCTCATCAAAGTTCACATAGCGCTTTGGATAGCCTCACATGTCATTTCAGCAAGATGCCTCTGATGTTCTCGATAGGAGTCAGTGTTGGACAGGATGTGAGATGCTGTTTAAAGGCATAAACGGCAGCAGAATCTTATTCGTGTTTTTTTTTTTCTTATTTGTATCAGTATGGTACATTTTTCAAAGTGGTACAAATTAGAAGTTAAATTTGCATTTCTGTAGGGTATAGAAACCCAGTCAAAAGTTTGATGACACTTTATGGAACTTGATACCTGAACACCTTGTTAAGCTTTTATTAAGGAAAATGCCAGCTCTTCGTGCCTGGAACCCGTTGTGGCCTTCTGCTGTTATAGCCTGTCCGATTCAAAGTTCGACATGTCATGTGTAAAGAGTTGTTTTTCGGCCCACCGCTGTTGTATAACGTGGACATCTGAGTCACTGTAGCCTTCCTGTCAGCTCAAACAAGTCTGGCCATTTTCCTCTGACTTCCTTCATCAGCAACGTGTTTCCGGCCACAGAATTGCTGCTTACTGGAAGTTCTGGTTTTTTGTACCGTTCCACGTTCACTCTAGAGACTGTTGTGCGTGAAAATCCCAGGACGGCAACAGTAAATACTCAACCCATCCCATCTGGCACCTATGCTGCAGTCAAAGTCACTTAAATCACATTTTTTCCCCATTCTGAAGTTTGATAAGAGCATTTGCTGAAGCACATGACCTGTGCTTGTGTGATTTTATGCTGTGCACTGCTGTAACTTGATTAGCTGACTATACGATCGTGAATGAGCAGGTGTACAGGTCTTCCTAATAAAGTGGCAGGTGAAAGTTCGTGTATACATATTCTATATTCCTTTCGCACGCAGATTTCCTCTGTGGGTGGTAATTTTCCTACAAAACTCAGGCCTGGGAGTTTGAGGGTACAATGCAGTATATCTGCCGTTCCTAGAACTGCTCTCTTCTGGACTGAGATCAGTGTTGTCCCACCTGGGATCTGATGGAGCTACTCCTCAAGCTTAGGGGTCACAGTCCCAACTGCTCCTATCACCAGTAGGACTACCTTATTTTCCCCCTCCCACATTCTCTTCAGTTCTTCTTTCAGTCAAGTATTTCAAGTATTTCAAATATTTCTCCAGCTTCTCCTATTCCTTCTTTCTGATGTTTCTATCATTCAGAAAGGCCACATTAACACTACTTCCATTTTCTCCTCCCCTAATCTATCTACTGCTATATCTGGTTGGTTAGCCAGTACCCGTTTATCTATCTGGATGTGGAAGTTCCACAAGATCTTGGATCTGCTGTTCTCCACCAATCTCTGTGGTGATTTAGACTTAAGAGTGTCCGGACCATATTCCTCGGAAGCTGCATATATATGCATATAAACTATTCATTTTTGCTTGGAGATTTGCTTCAGCTCTCTCATTGATATTTGCTTATGATCCGATTATTACACACAATTGCTAAGTTCATTATTGACTTGTAATGGCATTTTTTAACGGGGTATATTCAGATAACCAGTAATGAAACTGTCTCTTTGTTTGGCCTCTTCTGTCTGTTGTGATTGATTGTCCTTTGGTGAAACAGACCCTCAGGGCAGTTTGAGAGGAAAACACGCGAGCTCCAACACTTCCCATCCGTTTCCTTAGCCCTTCTTCTACAGTCAATTACTGCCTCAGCCCTGCGACAGTTTTAGAGTCTTTTTCCCTTAGAAGACTAATCCCCTCACACATACAGTAGGTGTTACACAGCGTAAAGGAAGGATTACTCATAAGCTGTTCCTTAAAACCACCTTTATTATCTATTACTTCATAATATTGTCATTATTATGCATACTGTTTTGCATTTGCATATGCTACTTTAAAACTTTAAAAATTAGTGCCTTATAAATAATTAATATACAGACTTACCATTTTTAAACATTTATTTAATTTGGAGCATGAATGGAAATCTCAGCGGAGGTACAAAGTCCCTAGATTTCAAAGACATGAAATGCGTTTTATGCTTTTTTAACATTGTATGGTACTATCCTTTTGCCAAACTGTTTAAAATTCACCCAATCCCTTACATTACGTGCAACTGATATCTAGTACATCCAGATTTCTTAACGGATAGACTTCAATGTAATTTTAAGTTTCAGTGTCATCCTAAAATTTGTACTGGTCATTATTTATTTGAAACTGTCAATTCAGAAAATATCCACCATCATCATTTGGTGATATATAGTCCAAAACAAGGATCAGTAAAGTTATGCTTTACTGAAATAATAACAGTAACAAAAGGGTAACTAGAAAGCAAATTGTGACACAGTGGGTCTGTAGTGCAGGAAACTCACTCAATAATGTCGAACAGTTACACTTAGCGGGTGCACACACTTGACTATGTTTCCACGTCACACACACTATACATACAAACACCGAACTTTCCGTTCTGTCATTTATAATATGTGCAGTGCTTGACTGTCACTCATACAAATCTTATCCATAATCAATACTTACTTTTAGGTCTGGCGAGAGACCCAAGTAAGCTTTTAGGTGGCCTTTTATATTGTTTGTTTCAAGGTGCACATGCTCAACTTCAGCTGAAACAGATAAATGCACGCATTCAGGATTTATTTTTACAGTTCTGCTTTAGTGTTTACAAAGGCATTTGATTGACTGCTGCAAAATTCCCCCAGGGAACAAATCAGGTTAATATAAATTCATTTTGTTGGTGCACAATATGCATCAGCTGCGGAAACTCTCTTTTGAGACAAGTTGCTCTTGCACAAGTATAGCGTTCTGATAACTGTACCTTTCCATCTGTATAAACAGCTTGTAATGGCCATAATTTCTCATGCAAGATTATAGACGGTTGACTGATGTTGGGAGGACAGCATGCATTACATTGCCAGTATTGCCCTCTGGGAATATCGCGGCGTAAATTAAACCGATATCCTGCCGATTTCACTGTAACCAATCAAAAGCCTATCAATTAACTCACAAGCTGATCCTCCAGCAAAAGTCATACTGAAAACAAAGACAGGCAGCGGGGGAGGCTGTTATCATCTCTGCAAATTATGAAAAGGTTATTAAGATATTCTGAAAGCTGTAAAAACTGATTTGTTTCGGCCGCAGTGCGATACTATGGTGCCAGTATAATGAAATATGTGTTCAAAGGCAGACGCGGGGTTTTTAAACGGCACCAAACGGCAAAAAAAAACAAACAAAAAAAACAAAAAAACTCAGTGATTCAGAAAAGCAGCAGATAACCACCAAAATATTTTCTTAGCAAAGCAGGCTTCACAAAAGAGTTGCGTAACTTAGTTAACCCTTGCCACATTGCTGGTGTGATTTAACATCATGGAGTCATATCCTAGAAATATAGGATACAGTAGTACAAGAAGCGTAGTGTCTTCATTCCCCTTACAGTGTCCTAGTAAAGTACGCACTTCCCATAATTGATCATAGATCGGTGGACCACAAGGCCATGCTGGACCCTTCAAGGCCAGTCTAAAATTAGATGCATATATAATGATGCTCATCTATTTTGTGTTGCTGCCGACATGTTGACTTTGCACATTAAAAATATTGCTGCTTTAATTGGCTGAACAGAGCAAAGGTGGTTGTTTTACACATCAAAGAAGGTTTTGAAGCAATATCAGAGCGTTTAATTGCTTTCATTGTGATAAGAACAATGATGCCGGCAAAATGAACAAGTGGGTCTCGTAGACTGACATGCACACAAGCGTGTATTATAATGAAGCTTGGCTTTATTGTTGTCAAGTGGGTTATTAGGAGAGGGCGCATTAACTGTTTGGTCAAATTTGCATGTGTCTTCCTCCAAAAATGAACATGATGTGCTGGAGTACAACAGTTCCCAAACCTTTCCTTTGAGTCCCCGGTCGTTGCATATGCAACATGAAAAGTGAAGGTCCCCAAGGAGAGGTCTGGGAACCCATTCTGTAGCAGAGAGAATGTGACAGAGACATGCTGAAGTGTAGAAGTAAGCAAAGCCGCCTGTAATGGTAAGAAACTGATAGGGTTTAAATTTAATCATCCAGAATGTCAAATCATTCCTTTGTCCAATCTATCATTGTTGTTGGTGTGCCTGTATTTGCTTGAGAATACTTTAGAAAACATGTTTGCCTTACAGAGGTTTGTGTGAAATGCCTGTGAGAACAAACTGCCCGACAGCTAGTTGTTATTTAAAAAAAATTATCCATTCATTCATTCATTCATTTCCAGCAGATTTCAAGACACTGGTGTGACCCCTGATGCACTGGTTCATTAAAGTGACTTATTAATAATGCAGATGAAGCTTATGTCAAGCGTTATGATTTTGTTAAAATATTAGAACATCTCATTTGTAGAAACAATGTTTAGAATCTGGAGCACCAGAATCAGGGATTAAAAATGTACTTGGCTTGTTGTTTGTTTAAATGAAACAAATGAATTTCTCATCAACATTAATTCAAGTAGAAGATAAATAAATCGTTCTGATCCATGAATTAATAAATGAGTGACTCACTACTATTTCTTAACTAAGCAAGGAAAAACGTACGTAGTGAAATGCTATAACAATCCCCTCCTGCAGGTCAATTTCAACCTTTTCCAAATACTTCCTGAATCGAGGGCCAGATAATCAATGACTTGTTTTCGTGTCTAATAAGAAATCAGGAAAAGAGGGGTACTTCACCCTCTGTATAACCCTCTAACAAGTCGATCGATAACTTGATTTTTATCTGAATGCTACAGACAATGAGGTGATAGACCCGGCACTCGACTACAATCTTTATATTTACATGTCAATGGAGGAGCAGCCGCATTTCAGACAGATTTTCAATAAACCAAAACACTAATTCAGTTTGCTACGAGCACACATTGCAACAAAATGTTTAAGTGTGTTGTGTTCTGATCTGACCATATATGCCTTCTGTTCATGAGAATAAAAAATAAGTTACAAAGGCCGATGTACGATTTAGTGTAGATCAAAATATAAAACACTTTGCTATTTTTACAATGGATCTCAGTCAAACCCCCAGTACTGTTATTATGGATTTTTTTTTTTTTTTTGTAGAAAAAAATTCATAAGCTCTGAATACATATTAGATATTTACAGTTTAAGAAAAACAGTTTCTCATCCATAAGCAATGGTCTTGCATTTTAGAGGAACTTCAGCCTGTGAAATACTGAGGATGAAAATTTATACAGGAGACTGTTAACTTGTATTCGCTATATGTGCTTAGCATCAAATACAGAAAAAGTCCATCCCCGGCATAAACGCAAGGCCACAAAGTACACCTTGGTCTCCCATTCTTCCCAGGGCTTTTCAAGAGCTGCATCCCACCTTTTTTCTTCATACCTGAAGGTGGGCTCCATTCCAAACCTCACTTCAGCACCGGCCCCTCGGAGCCCTTAGTGGGGTCAAGTCTGGCTGGCTGCTCTCGCAGATGATTTCCAGAGTAATTTTATTGTAATTTCAAATGCAAAGCATCTTTGGTGAATGACGTAGAAGTCCGTCTGCTGTTTCTCCTATTCTCACAAGGCTCTTCAATCTGTTTTCGCTTCTTCCCTTAAAACACGCTTACAGATTCAGAAGCATCTGTGGGCTTATCAAAGCAGTTTAACCTTTATTTACTGCTGTCAAGATGAGTGCTGTGCGCGTACAGAAATAGAACTCGTCTGAGAACCTTATCAAAGCGAACCATAAACAAGCACCCACATTGTGCGCTCGGTAAAAAGCACATCGTGGATGAGGTATTGTGGAAACGGAAAAGGGCTTGCACACTGATTGCAAAACTGTAGAAACAGCGGAGAAACCTTTGAAAATATATTTGCAATTTGTTCGTGTTCCCGTCATTTTTACATATACTGTATCCTAAGATCGGTGCTTGCAAGGATTCACTTAAAGTTTCCTTTTTTGCTGTAAATCCTTCACATTATCCACAAACGCGTTCATCCAGCTTTTGGATTGTTTCGTGTTTCCTGCACAGCGATGCAGTCGTTCACTCAGTAACCACCAGCACCGGCTCGAGTTAAGACCGTACCATGAAATGTGTGTAGTCAGTTTAGGCCCTCCAGATAATGTCTCCCTGAAGCAAAGGTCCACTAATCAGTGTGGATTTTTCTTTCTGGACCCCATTGTCTAATCCCATTGATCTGAACGTGGTATGCAGCATGTCCGATTTCATCCTCTGATCCTGGCTCCGAATCAGAAACTAGTTCCGAAGCCGACAGCAGCTCATTCGTGCTCACTGCTGGGTTGTGGGTATTACGGTATAAAAAAATACCTCCTATAGCACCGTTTCACAATAATGCTCTTTTGTTTTATTTCAGCCCCTATCATAATTTAACCAAATGAAAAAAAATTGTTCAACCTTTTTGGAAAATTTATATTTGTTATCCATAAAATAGGATGTTTTATGTTTAGTTTGCTACTATTAAAGGTATACCTAAACTATTTTACATTACGCCGCACAGGCACCGTTTGTAGGCTACTGTATCAATGACCTCTCACAGCACTGTTTCACTGAGCTCCATTTCTCTCTCTTTCTCTCTCTCTCTCTCTCTCTCTCTCTCTCTCTCTCTCTCTCTCTCTCCATATATATATATATATATATAAATATAAATGTATATATAAGAATTTAGTCTTGTTGACAATGTGAGATAAATTGTTGTCCTTGCACCAAGATACAAGCTGCTCCACTTCCCATCTGTAAGTCGACTCGTCGTTTTTGGAGATGAGCCCCACAGCGGTGGTGTCATCAGCATACTTGATGATGTGGTTGCTGTTTTATTTGGAAACCCAGTCATGGGTTAGAAGGGTAAACAGCGGTGGGCTAAACACACAACCTTGCATAGGCCACTGTTCAAATGGTGATGTGGGAGGTGTTGTCCTAGATCCCGACAGTCTGTGGCTGGTTGGTGAGTAAGTCCAGGATGCAGTTGCACAGAGGAGTGTTCAGACTCGATGAGGAAAGTTTACCGATTAGTTGCTGGGGGATGAAGGTATTGAGCACTCAG
Organism: Arapaima gigas; assembly: GCA_900497675.1. Classification (NCBI taxonomy): domain Eukaryota; kingdom Metazoa; phylum Chordata; class Actinopteri; order Osteoglossiformes; family Osteoglossidae; genus Arapaima; species Arapaima gigas. The sequence continues at coordinate 182,572 of UFQX01000160.1, read as the reverse complement.
CTGAAGTCAATGAACTGTCTTTACCTTCCAGAAGATGGGTCAGGCCAGATGCACTGTGGCGGCAATGGCACCCTGACTGGATCTTTTGGGGCAGCAGGTGTACTGATGTAGATCTAGTGTAGAGAGTGGGCTGCATGTTGGATATGACTAGTTTCTCAAAGTACTTTGTGATGACCAGGGATTGAGTGCAATGGGAATATAGTCACTGAATATTTTAATATATAAACAAGTAATTTTACCATTGTATAAGGCAACAAAGAAACATATATAGAATATAACCAGTGGCTTGTACAGTTTCTTCATTGGATAAAAGTAGGCAGACACTGGATGCTGTCAGGACCTTAATAGTAAGTTGATAGAATACTGTACTTTAAACAAAAGATGTAACCAAATTATGGATTGTTCATGGTATCATGTTCTGCTATGGAGTCATTACCAGGGCAGTGACATCCAATGAAATGAGGAACAACTAAAACAAATAGCTTTCTCTCTCTCGTTCTCTGTCTCTCTCTGTCTCACGCACACACACACATGCACGCACGCACGCACGCACACAGCTTTTAAATATACATTACCGTGTTATTTTCCTTTGATATAGCAAACATTACAGTGATAACTTTTGAGTATAAATGTAAATGTTATCTTGAGCTGTAACCTTGTATATTTATTGCAAATCACAACTTGCCAGCAAGTTGAGACAGCTCTCAAGCTGCATTAGTTGATGACCTTTTCTATCGGCATATGAACAAGGAAGAATGTGGTAACTATTTCTTTATTTAAAATGTGGCACCAGAATAAAGTGGCAGTATATATGTAAAAAAATAGTACAAAATAAAACTTTCCTGTCAGCACAAGGAAACAAAGTTGCTGCCTAACTGGAAATGCAGTTCACAGCCTGGTTCTCAAGGGATGTCACCGGTGCATCACCGCTCTGGTCTACATGCAAATTGGCTTCATTAGACTTACCTGGTTGCACAGTCCAAACCTGGCGTGAACTTGTTTGCTGAGCTTGCAGGGAAGAATTGATCACGAAACAAATACATTGGGGGAAGAAAACAGAATTCAGTTCCCTCAATCTGAAACTCTGACTTTTACATACTTCAAGGCATGAAATGCTGATATCTCCCTTCCTGGTATGAAATTCTGTAAAACATATAATATGCGATAGTAACAAATGTATCAATATTTTAGCTGCAACTGATATTTGCTTATAACATGAGCAGATACACAAATAAAAGTTATATTGAAGGAAAGGAATTGTTCTGCAAAACAGTACACATGGAATGACAAACACTTAAGGTGTTTAATAGAGCATGCAAAACAGCTGCAAGCATGATGGTACCAGGACTGGAGCTCATTGTGACAGAATTGTGAATGAATTCTTCTTCACGAGCGGTCACTATAGTACTCTTCAGAAATTAGCATACATATTTGCATAATCGTGTATAGGGATTGTTTAAAACTTTTTCAGCTATTATGTATCATTGATCCATTCAAAAGGGATTCATTACAAGTTGTGTGTCACGGTGCTGGGAGAATTCACACAGTGCGGTTAGAGTAAACAGTGCAGTCTGAGGCTGGCTATAGTTTGTGCGCTACCATCTTTCGCTGGCTCTGTAACATAATTTCCATTCTTTCTGTGGTATATGTTGACTAGGGTTCCTTGGCATGCTGGGACACAAGCAACTCAGATATCTCCAAGAGGAGCATTTTGTTCTGACTGCTGCAAGCCCACCTATGCAGTTTTGCAGGTTGCACTGTGAGAACTAATTTTAGGCTGATAATGTTACGTATCGCAAGAGAAAACAGTCTCTGCCAACGTCCCTTGACAAATGAGGAGGACTCTTGGAAACAGCCAAGTAAAAGAGATAACTGGAGACATGTAAATTGGGACAAATGTAGATGGGAAAAGGTGAGATGGGGAATAAGTGAAAATAAATGTTTTCGTAGCAGTGTTTTAAGAAAGCACAGAAACTACTATGGCCCAGCAAACAGCCATATTTCTTGGCTCACTGCATTGACCGATGTTGTATATAGCAAATGGCCTACTTCATTGCTTTTATTAGATACATTCAGCTGATCAGTGATTCGGTTAGTGCCATTATTGCAGCCGCTCTTACTTTGGAGAGCCAGAGAAAGCAAAGGATATGAAATAAAGTTGATGGACACATTGCTATTAAATTAACTACTAATGCGTTGTATGCCTCTTTACCATTTATCACCACTGGCATTTTAGTGGAGACATTACAGTGAAAAACGATTCTGTTGCATCATTTTTTCTAAGTATCGATTCCTGGTACGCTGGACGTATTTCATTTAAATCCATAACGTTTTACTATGGAAATTTCAGGAAATATTTAGCTTTGCTATGACAAGGATGAACCTATGGTAAATGTGACATCTCAAATGACATAAGAAGCAAATGGTCTGCATCATCCTGAGACACACGGTTTATTTAAACTGCCAGAAATGGTGTATATCTATAAAGATGGTGTAATATCTATAAAGATCTATGAGCAAAGGTTTCAAACAAGGATCTGGATAACCCTTGCTGTATATTATGTAGGGAAACTGCACGAGCTAATCTATAGCCCGCCCACCCCATTTAATGGTAACCGAGAGATGTAAACAAACGATTATGTTGATAAGCTTCAATAAGTCTCTAAATAAACTTTGACTTTAAATTAGTCAGAACAAACAATTCTTCAGATACCAAATTGATGTAATCTGATAAAATGGATACCTCTGAAGCTAAGGTAGCTGCCCATGGATCAGGTAGGAGTGTAGCCAGCTCAGCGAGGAATGAACTTGCCATTGATGACTAATGTTTTCACTTTAACCTGAGAAGTACCAGAGGAACTGGTTATGATGGCCACAGCTACTGGTTGGGGTGACGCTAGAGGGGTTTCTAGCTTATAAGCAGTTGGTTGATCATGGAAAATAAGTTTAGAGCCATTCATTCCACAGCAGTAAAGCAGAATAAGGCTCAGTTAGTGTGAAAGTTTATTTGTTTAGCTCCCTAGAGGGACATAATGCTGCAATGATATGTCTCCAGCTCCACTGGTCTATGCCAGGTGGTCTTTAGCCTGCCAAGTTTCCCCTTGCCAGGTGGTGTCTATCACATGACTACTTTGGGGATATTACCATGGTTCATTCAGCGCAAATGAACCACCCATTGGACCTGTGTGCACTTGATGTCACGTACAACTGTATGACAGGTAGCCATCATGAAGAAGTCTCTGCTGGATGTTTTGTCATGACAAAAGACAATTAGAAAGATGACAAGGAAAAGAGATTGAACAGCTTAGTCTGTCTCCCAACCATGCTGGAAGTCACTCAGGATGAACGACAGCATTCTTCCTCAGAATTTGAGGAATCTACAACCTTCCGTAAGGTATCAGCATGTTTACTTCCAAATGTCTGTCATTATTGGTAATATACACACTTAAAAAGAACTGATGAGCAGTAGTTACAGAAATCTTAAAAATAAATTTAAAGGACACATAGATTTCAATTCTTACCAGTTAACAATTGTGGAGATTTTCTGATTCTCCATCTTTGGAAGACAGACAATTACAAATTTGATCCAGTTGATTGTCAAGATAACAACTTTAAGTTTGGGTTGCATACAGTTAGAGACTTTACCATAAATCCATAAGCTTTGAATTGTATCATCATCATCATCATCATCATCATCATCATCATCATCATCACCATCATCCTCCTCCTCCTCCTCAGCAATCATCTTGTATAAAATGCAGTTTTCCCAAACAGTTGCAGATAGTTTCAATGTGTGCATTGTAACTAATGATAAAAAAAGTAATGTGTTAGCATGATGTTTGTTTGCATAAATGTACATGGTAATATTTTTTACATTCACTGCAAAATGGAAATACTTCGGGGTGTTGAAATAGAAGCTATTGAAAAAATGTTAAATGGTATGTTTCGCTTTCTTTACTGCTGATACCTGCTTGTCCCGATGCATAGTCCCATCACAGTGGTATTCCAGAAGCATAGGATGTGCAGCAGAGTCCATCTTGAATGAGATGTCTGGCTTGTCATAGAGCAACCACACATCTTCACCCAGCATATGAGTGCAGTCAGCAATTCACCTGACACAAATGTCCTTGGACGGTGAGAGGAAACCAGAGCACCTGGAGGAGATCCAAATAAACATGTGGACAACATACAAACTCAGACTGAGATGGATCCTGCAGATCCCAAGAATCACTATGCCACTTCAGTTCCAGAGTTTCTGAACACATTTCAAAAATCCACAACTGAAAGTGAACAGTAGATTTAAAACAGCATATGCATATTTACCAGGCAAAAACAAGCCAACCAATTGGCATTCCTCAACTTCTGTGATGTATATTGCACAGCAAATATCACAATTGTCTTTTACCACTTCCATGGAATCCTGTTTTCATACTAATTTTAAATCATTAAGCTATATTTACAGAACATATTTGAGATTCACACAGAGCAATATAAATATTCTACACTATTTTGAAACGTGAGGTGAAACACCTTTATAGAAGCACAGCTGTACTTAATTCCTGCAATGGATTTCTACATAAACGCCAAGGTTTTGTGCTCCGGTTTTGTAAAATGGGAGACAGAAAGGAAAGAAAAAGATACCATGAGTTTTCTATAATTGGCTACCTTTGACCTTTCAGCATTGTTGTCTTTTAGTCCGGATATACAGTACGGCACAAACAGAAAACCTTCAGCTCTTAATTACCTGTCAGAATACGGCTCCCTCTATCAATTCTGCTTGACATTTCTGGTGTTTGTTGACTGATCTGAACACACACCTAGGGTATGCTTAACAAAGGCTACAAGCCTTAAAAAGTGTGTCGTTTCTGCAAAGGTGTAAATATACACTTGTGATGAAGATGATGTAATGCAATTCTGCTTTTAGTCATTTCCTGCCTTTAAGAAATGCGACAGAAAAAAAGCTATAAGGTTGGACGATGACTAGTTTTTGCGTATGTTAAACATGTTCAAACAACCACGGATAGAATTACGGCGACTCGCGATGTCATTTTAAGACAGTTTAAACGGCCATCGTTCCTGTTCACCAAAGCCACAGCTAAAATACACATTTCCTAAAACGAGAAAAAATTGCACTGAATCGCCTATGACGAATCCAAGAAGCCGCAGCCTCGATCGAGCGTAAATCAGTCATCCCTTACGTGATTCTTGTAGAAATATGACTCTTTTCTGATCTCCAGTGATGGAATGTTTCTTCAGTTAAAAAAAACTGGCAAAGATATACACATTTACAAAAACAGATTTTTATTACTATAATATCCTGCAGTGGACTGGAATTCCATCCAGGGTGCAGTTTCATAACATGGAAGCCACTTATATAATAGGCTCTGGACCACCGGAACCCTGACTGTGATATAGTCATTAAAAAATATTGGATCCATAATAATGTGGATATTAACATTATTACTACATTTTTAATAATTTATTCAGTAGCCGTTGTTCTATCAAATTTGAATAATATTTCACATATTGTAATGCTGTAATTCAGCCCCTGAGCCACTCAAATCAGCAGGTTAAGAAGTTCACTTGCTTTTGTTAATCCCTTGTTCTTGTCAGGGCCATGGTGGTTGGGAGCACCTCCTGGAATCAGAGCCAGGCTAGTTGGGGTACATCGTGGACAGCATGCTAGCATGTCACTCTGTAGCCTGACAGATAATCTTAAACACAGCCACCGACTATAGGCAGTTCACAAATTAACCAGGAAGGCATGTCTTTGGACTGTGAGAGGAAACGTGAGTACAAGGAGGAAACCCACGCAAGCACTGAGAGAACATGCAAAGTTTACAGAGGCTGAGGCTGGATACAAACATACGGACAGCGCAGGCATTGTGAGGCCTAGTACATAACTATCTAGTGTGCCACTGTACTTCCCTGCTATGAAACTAACATAGTTTCCATACAGCCATCTTGCATGGATGTGTGACAAAGACGTGAAACACACTCACTCATTCTAAACAGTTAAGCTAACTTGGTGTGAACACTAAGTTTCCGATGTTTCCGTATTGCACACAAACGCTCAACTTTCCTTAAAATTATTCATAACTTGCAAAGCTTGCATGTTAGCCATCGACAACTGTTTAGTTTTAGGTCTAAAAAAAGATCCAAGACACCGTTTAGGTGGCCCTATATGCTGCCTGTCTCTACGGTGCACATGCTCAGTTGGCACTGGTTTAGGAAACTCAAAGCGGGGAATATTTGTAATTGGTTGGTCTGGACTGATCGCGCTATTTTATTGTAAAATTAGGGTGTAACAAAAGGACACAATCATACGGAAACATGTTAAAATACCTTTTTGAATGACACGTTTTGTGCTGTATTGGTTCATGTTTACTTGGAACAGATCTGTGCTACCCCTTTCGGGTAAAGGGTTGGTCCAGTCCTCTGAAAAAGCAGAAGGGAGGCGATTTAAAGGGTTAATTTGCTTGCTTGAAAGAAAGTGAAGCAGAGAACATCTGCTGTTTTTTGTCCGTTTCACATGTGAAGTATGGAGGCCATCTGTTGATGTTGTGTATGGTGTTTGTTCTCACCCTGTTTTACGACTCTCGCATATACCTTTGATGCAACTAACAAACAGTTAAAGAATGAACCAGGTAGGAAGCACATTCACCCTTCGCCAAGACACGAGGTGCATGCAACATATGTGTGATGGTCGGAGTTGTTGCACTGCCATCAATGCCTTTGAAAAGCCAAGTGAAATAACAGTGTAGGCCTAATATGTTATTAATTTCCATAAATCATAAATTGTTTCATCAATCACCCCGTATTTATAATGACAGCTTGTATATAAGTGGAACATGTACATTTATCACTTCTGCTTATTAATAGTCAGTAATCAAAGTCAGTTTTGTTTGTTTATTAATTACAGGGATTAAATTGACCTGTGAAAATGACTAAACCAGTGTTATCCCTCTTAATCAAAAACACAGACTCAAGAACTCATTTGGCCAAAATAAGGGTTTTATGCACAACTTGAACACACTGAAAATAGAACCATGGTCAGATGGCCCTGGCTTTTCTTTCCATTTTCCAGTGACAAGTCAAACCGATGTCCTCCGGGCCACGCTGTGCTCCAAACTCAGTCTTTTAATCTCTACGAGCCAATTAATAAGTAACGATTCCATTTATTGTATTGAAATTGAAACAAGTTGCCCACAGGGTGCAATGTGACAAACCACCATCTGCAGTGACCTGGCTGCGCTTCATCAGATGCCCGATGGCAAAGCATGAGGAATTCACTGCCAATACTGGAGAGGATCCCAGTGTGCCCGCTGTCGTACCGGACTGTTCCACTGTCTACATAAATGGCATTACCTACCTGAAAAGCCAATAATGAACATGGCATCTGGTTCGGGACCTCTAACACTTCGGTGCCACCCCCATGGAACAAAAGAAAAGGCCCCTTTTTACTGGCAAACTGACTTACATTTCAGCCATGCTGCAGCTTATGCCTTTGCATATAAACTTTACGGCAAAACAGATCTCTGGCGCCAGGCTGATGCACACATAAATAAGTGAAAAGATTATGTGCTCTGTTATTTAATAGGTACCATTACAAATAATGGCATTTCCCAGTCAACTGCTGCTCGGTCATTTCCTTTATAATTATCCAATTTTGTAAATCAGCAGGTGGGCTCCAGAAAATGCTCAGAAGGCGCCAGGCTACATGTGATTTATAACATGCACAGGAATCGGTGAGTTTCGTATGTCTGCTGTTCCACATTTGAGCCATCAGTGTGCACACAAGCACACGTGTGCCCATATAGATCACACATGAATTCCATTTATACCCCTTTTGCAGCATTTTGTTGTGGAAGTGGGTGCCGTTGATAGTCTGGATGCATTTTCAGCCAACAGAGGAAAGCAACTGAGGCCCACAGTGTGACGCCATGATGACGGGAGTCAAATTTAGCAAAATTTGCCAAGACCATTGCTTTGCAAATCACTGTCTGAGATATGGCAATTTGGGAGAAAGGCACTTTCTTTCTTGCGCCCAGGCTATTTCTAGATGCAAGGAACTAACCTTTTTTTTTTTTCAACTGCAAAACAGAAGGGGGAAAGTAAAACTTCTCACGTGTGGCTCATTCAGTGAGTTCCGTTGTGACCCCAACTTGCAAAATTAATTGGGACCGGGAGGTGTTTCACTACTCGAAAAGTTTGTAAGTAGAATGTGACACGGAGCAGGCAAAGTGCTTGTCACCAATTCTATTCACAGCCACTCATGTCATGTGCCCCAGCAGTAGTGAATGTCTGCATTTGCATCTCTCAGCCTGTTGGTGAAATGCAATCGAGGTTATTTAAACGAAAAGTTACGCCTTTTAAGTGAAAAACTGGGGCATGGTGATGAGACGGTGACGAGAAAGATCACTGCGGTTTATATCATAGCATATTGTTCACTCCAGAAGTAGCAGCCGATAAGACAGATAATGGAGCAGTAACAATGTCGACAAATCGTTTTTTTTTTGTTTGTATTTTTATTTCAGAGTTTGACCAAAAAGCATAACAAACATTGGCATTCCTGTGCTTATTAGACTACAATACAAAGTGCCATTTCTGTAGACCAGCTGAAGTTCAGGGATTTACGTGCATTTCCCAAGGATGCCAAACAAATTTGCGTTGCCCGGTTCCACAGTCTCCGTCATTTTTCGAGATCCTGTAAATTATGACCTCATCTCCTTTTTTGATGAAGGTGTACGTACTGAATTAAAGCCAGCCATAAATCTCTCTACATTTCCATAAAAATACGTTCGGTATCAATGACCTGACTTCGTACAGCTTAAGCTCATTTGCCGCGTAAAACCCATCTGCTTTGCTTCTGCGTCGGGAGCTTTCATGCTTTCCAAATGTTTGTGCTCAGGGATCCGTCGAGGCGGCCGTAGATCAAAATTGAGAGCAGTTCATTAAAGTGCCATGCAGAACTTCTTTTCAAAGGGGGCGCTAAATTGAGCAGAGGCAAACGGCGAGGGCCAGAGGGGGGTGTCTGAAGGCCCGGCAAGGGTGTTACAAAAGTTACGCAATGAACGTGTGACAAATTGTGCCTAAAGGTAATTATTGACATTTTTACGCATAATTAAAAGATCTTAGTTCTCTCTGTAGCCTTTTCCAACAGCGGCCTTGCCAGCTCTCGCTGTGAGGACAGATAACAGACTTTTGAACACAGAGTCCAGGAAGGCAGCTGGCTTCCTCTGTCATAGCAGGACCTTATTTAAATTTGAAATGTGAATTAACCAGTCTTATCTCAACAACAAAATTGTTAACTATTTGTGTTTCGCACCGTTAACAAGCATTATTTATGTATAGCACTCACAGCGCTTTCCCAAAGTTATGTTTTTTCTGTCTTTTTATCTTTTTCAATAAATTTCACTCCCAGAAAGATTGGAACTTTCTTTGTGAAGCTCAGCTGGACTTTTTGTGGGTTTAAATGCCTTTTTTTAACCAAAACGCATCTCCCAGTGCATTTTCCAAGTGAACAGCACCTTGTATTCTGTTACTGGATGTATTTTATTGCTGCTAGGGTTGCTCATGTGGTAAAACTGCACATATGACAGCTTTTCCTGCAGATTTAAGTTCAACAATTGCCTTGTATCTGTAGGCAAATACCATGTCAAGATCATCCGAGCAGCTTCGGAACCAAACCCTCGGCTAGCAAAAGCAGATGAAATTATAAAGTCGGAGAAATATCATGAAGTGTGTCTGAGATATAGGAAGACAAATAAAAGACTGGCAGAGAATTTTTGTTTCTTTATCTTTTTATTTAATTATTATTCTTGTTTTTTTTTTACCTTTAACTTTGGCAGCAACAAAGGGAAGAGCAGTGACCCACAATCCTCCTTTACCGATACATTTGACAAAATAAATACATTTTTAAAAATTTGGCTTCTTCTTTATAAACTCACCTGTTGGCTGGACCCGAGAATGAAAATTTGATAACTGTGATAATAAACATGATTTGTCCAGGTCCGAGACCACAGCACAGCTACTGAGTGACTGGGACGGGATCAGGGCTGTTTATGGAGCTGTGGCTGCTCAACACAAATTATGGTCAGGAGGACAATCCATTATTCATGTGAATACTCTGCCAGCATTTCTGGCCTGTCGTTGTGACAGCACACATGAAGCTGTGGCAAGACCAATGACAGAACGTTGATTTAGATATGAGAATGATGTGACTCATATATCCTTCTAAAGCTCATCATAATGAATAAGTCTGATGAGGAATTTGAGCGATCATAATTGATGCTGCATTATACCGTTTTATATATTGTGGCTTCAGGGATTCAATTAAAATAAATGTGAATTATAAACAAGTAAAAATGCGTATTGATTAAAAAAGAATTATGACCTTGGAGAACAGAGGACGGAGCGTTTTATTTTTTCCTTTCTTTCTCAGTAAGAATGTTAAGCAATGTAAACATTTCAGGATTAAAGTTATGGCTCGTAGCAAAAACTTTAGTTTAAGTCGTGGATCATTTGTCTTCGGATCATTTTTGCCATTTCAGCAATAAAAAAAAAATGTTATCCACTGTTTATTTTTTGGAGCTGGCTGTCTTGTTTGCCTTATTAGGTGCCCCATATGTTTTCTGCATGAAATATGTTATTCCATGGTGCTTGTGGAGATAAAATTGTTGAGCACATGCGGTTACAAGGCTAAAAAAAAAGAAAAAAACTACAGAGCAAGAATAGGCAGGGTTTTGGTGCAGACATTACAGAGATGGATGTGGAAGAAAAACAACTTGTCATCTATATATACAGTATGATAATATGATGAATTGTCAGAGTGGACACCTTGATCATGACCAGTGTGTGACAAAGCCACACTCGATCACTGTCATAGCAACGCGAGATGGCGAGAGATGAGCACAGACAAGCATCTCAAATTTCAAGAAGAATAAACACACTCTACCTGCACCTTTGCCACACTTGTTAAGTGTGTCTGTAAGTGTGTGTTCTGTATGTGTGCATATAATGTGAGTGGAGCAGGGGTTTTTTTTAGATCATTTGAATTATTACTACGCAGTGTATAGAAGTGTGCCAGTTTTCAAGATGTCGCGTTAAATTGTTTGGCGTTGGGATCATTATTTTGTGTTTTCTGCGCCTTTTCTCAGTTCCAGATCTCATCCATCCTTTGAAAGAATGCAGGACATGTATGGAAGTATGGAAAACAAATGAGACAATTAGGTCTGAGCAGTAAAACCAATATCATGAAATACTATATTTGTATCTGTTATAACAATTATAATTATGATGAAAAATATACAGCCCTGTGAATCTCAAAAGTAAGCGAATAAAAACACATTAAAAGTCCCTTTGAACAATAATAAGATTTGCCGCTACTTATTCAAGGTGAATTTAAGTGATGTGTAGATGCAGTCAAAAGTAACTGTGGACCAGAGTAGAAAAACTGCTTTCCTGGAATATGAACTCACAATCTCGATCGCATATTCACTTCTTCAACTGCCATGTTTTGCATTTTATCCCAACGAGTTAGAAAGATTTCTGAAGAAATGTTTCCTAGCATTTGCATTGCATTGTATAAAAACTGGCCAACCCAAAGACCTTGTCCCATACTGTTACACAGGACTCTGGAATTGTTGGAGACAAACAAACTGAAATGAAATATACATTTGAGGGTTTAAAATTAAACACCAGAAGGCTGCTGTTGGAAAAACCAGTCATTTTATGCATAGCTTCATCACACATCTCTGAGCATTTTCTGTCTGTGTGCGAGCAATATTGTTGAACGTAACATCTGAGCATCTGAGCGGCCTCCCACTGCGAGCCTGCTGCTCTCAGTTTGGGCAGAAGCACAATGTTGTTCCTTCTGGGATTTTCTAGACAACAACCCCTGAGCTGCAAATTCACAATGATCCTTAAGTTGGTGGAACTATGAGCTTAAATTACAGCGCAGGTGCAACAACAGAGGAATCCTACACAACTGTGTGCCACTCTAGTGCCATTGTCTTCAAAGCATTTTCAATGGATTCTTGGCTTGCTTCTCAAACCTGGTTTGGCAGAGATCCACAAGCTGTTTATAGTGGCCAAACTGATCTGTGCTACATGTGGTGCACACAACTTTGGTCATAAAGTTAGACTGCAGGTGATTTGGCAGTTATTTAGATCTTATGATTCTAGGGCTTGTACAAGCGTGTTGGATCAGCTTCTAAAAGAAGTCCTGCTGTTTATGGGAAGTTATTAGATGTTAATGAATTCATCAGTGAGTTTACATTTACGTTTATTCATTTAGCAGACGCTTTTCTCTGAAGTTACACACAACTCATAGAAAACAAAAATGCATCTTGTCAACAGATGGAAAGATGGAAAAAGCAGTCAGTTCTCAAAGGAGATGAATTTAAAAAAACAGATTAAATAAGGTGAATTCAATTGCTAACCAAACACAGAAGCAAACAAATGAATTAGCAGACAAATAAATAAATGAATGCATAAATTAATTTGTAATTCTCTGGATGACTGCAAACCTGACCAACACACGCTGTTAATGAAAAAGAATTGATCAATGGATGAATGGATGGAAATATAAATACATCCATGATTTGATTATTATTATTTTATTATTAGAAAAGAAAAATAAACTACATTTCTTCAGTTTCTCTCAAGTTACTATTAAGTTTTTTTTTTTTTTTTTACTTTCAAGGAAGCCTATTATGGGCGAACTGGCCTCGCTGCCATCCATCAGTTCTGTTGCGCTGAGACCTACAAATGGTCCTGGATAATGAATGACTCTTTGACATTTCTCCTGTGATGTTGCAGACTTGTGGAACTGACACACACTGAGGTCCCCTGTCAGGAGAAGACTCAATTGCACATGTTTTTGCAGCACTCTGCAAAGGTCACACTGTTCTCCTGGTTCAGGGCCTCGTGGAGGTTCCATCATTGGTGCATCTCAGTATGGAACACCTTTTATTAATGAAAGTCAAATACAACATAAAGACGTGGCATGAAATACCCAGGAAGACAAAGGGGTAATAACTGAAAGAGCAGGTATGCACGGAGGCACGGAAGCCATGAGAAAGAGATAACCAGGAAGAGGCTTTGCTGCTAGCAAAAATCTAGAAAGTGTCTTCTTTGGAAAGCTCCATTATTAGAAAGTAAGAAAAGAGAGCCTCGCCACATCATTCAGTTGTGTAACGGCTGCAAAGACTAATTGTTAAAAAAAGAGGAATTGACTCACCAAAGCAAGCGATCCTGGCCCCCATACATATTGATGGAATTTAGCTCAGCACACATTTGACTAAAAAGTCGTGCAATGGAAGGCGACAAGCAAGTTTTTCATGGGCTGTCCTGTAAATTATTTAAAAAGCCCCATGCATCTCTGTCAGCCCGGAGTTGGAGAACTTCACTCACATTTCAGTTTTAGCTACATCAGAATTAAACAACAGATTTTACCTTAATGGCAAACTTGAAGGTTATTACTATAGTTAGCACACTTGGAGAACTAGTATCAGAAAAAGAAAATCCTTACTAATATGTGCAATAGTCCAGTGAACAGTGAAAATTGCTATAAGATACTTAAACAGTTAACTGTATGTTAATAAGAAATACATTGCGACTGTGGGGTAATGAAGTGTTGTCCTAAAATGATGGCGCTAATAAAAGAGATGTATAAGGAACAACCTTGACAGCAAGTTAAAACAAACAAACGAATGAATTAATAAAGACCTTCCACAACTTCTAAGGAAATGAAAAATAATTAATGAATTCCAAGATTTATTAGTTCTCACTTTGCTTTATTGGACAAATAGAGTCACCTCTAAAGTTTCAGTGATTTGTAGTCTTAATGGTCTTGGGCAATGGAGTTGTGCAAGAAGAACACGATGAGAGCAATGTCCTCGCAGGCGTTGTTTTCTATGCTGTGTCACAGAACCACAAAACATCATTGCCTCCTGAGGGGTTGGGAATGGAGCTCCAGGTGTTTCACACAGAGTTGGAGAATTGGGCCTGATACCTTATGGAGATTATATTTCTCAGAGTTCAACATGTATTATTTCCAGCTCTCAGGGAATGTGTGTCTGTGAGGAAGGAAACAATGTGGAAGAAATCTGAACACATTTCATCCAAATAAATGCCATTATTGAGAAAATGTTAATATGATCAAAACCTGTGTGCCATGGTGATAGTGTGGGCTGGTACCACACAGCTTCTGTGCTCTGACTATGGATTCGAGTTTAAATCAGGCTCAGTTTATATGGAGGATGGATGTAATCTCAGCTACTGGTTTCCTCAATTATTTTATCATGTGGTTAATTGCTATGACATATTGATGTGAACATGTTAAATCCATTATTATTATTGTTGTTGTTGTTGTTGTTGTTGTTGTTGTTGTTGTTGTTGTTGTTGTTGTTGTTGTTGTTGTTGTTGTTGTTGTTGTTGTTGCTGTTGTTAAGGTGTTGCAGTGGCTCAGCGAAAAGCACTGCTCCCTCAGCACCTGGGCTGTTTGGGTGTGGGTTCAAATCCAGCTCAGTCTCTGTGGAGTTTGTATGGGTTTCCTCCCACAGTTTAAAGATGTGTGTCTGAAGTCAAATGGTCATTCTAAATTGCCCCTAGTGTGTAAATTTGTGCACTTGTACCCACCTTGCAATGGACTAGTATTCCATTTGTGGGTGGTTCCATAGTTTAGTGTCCTGTGTTTCCAGGACCTTCTGGTTCCCTCCTCAAGATTAAGTGGTTAATAATACTGTCTGGGTGGATGTTGTTGTTTTTGTTGTTGTTGACACAGCTGTGTGTAAAACTGCTCACTCGGTTTAGAGAGAGACGGGGCGGAGGGGGGTTACGCTCTGGAATCGGCTCCTCTCGCTGAGTGCTACCCTGTGCTCTTTATCTTTCACTCACAGAAGTGAGCAGTTCAATAAGCAACTTGACAATCTGCTCTTTTTTTTCCTGACAAGAAATCTGGCATCCCGCAAGGCTGGCTGCCTACGTTAACCTTGCCCCAAACATGGGTTTCCTTTTGCCGGCATTAATAAAACATGGGCCTGTACCGCATCTGCAACCATTTCTTTGTCAGCCCCAGTGTGTTTGGCACTTCTGTGGCCATATCCTACAGCTGAACGCCTGTTGTGTTTAGAACCAACTTCAAACAACTAAATAGATGAGTGTGTCCAAATAGTTTGTTAAAGATATAAAATTAAATAAATATGTATTTTTAAGAACGTTTTTAATGTGGAGTACAGAATAAAAATCTTTGTAGCTCAGTGTCTCCAAGCAAGGAAAGTGAAAGGACGACCAGGGACTGGTAGAGCACAGACCAGCAGCACCTTCACTGGGCTGGATTACAGGTCCAGGGAAGGACTATGTACTCATACATCAATAATGTCCTAGTCCCTAATAGCTGACCTACATGGCCAAGTAGAGGGAAAGAAAATGTTATGGACCCTTAAATCCCACACAACACACTTGTGGCACAGCATGTTGATACTGTAGACCAGATGAAACATTTTGTAGTCTGGAACTACTCCGACATGGCATCAAGAGAATGGAAGAGGGTCACGACAGCAGGCACAGGAAAACTTTTCACGACTTTGGAGACGATGGACAGAGGAGAGTTCAAATGCCTCTAATAGGGAGAACGTCTTCATTCTCTGAATAGCTAAAAACCGTGCTGGAAAAGTGCACTTAAACAAGATCTTAGTCCATAAGCAGCAGATTGAAAAGGCTCAACAGTAAAATTTGTCTACTTGACTCTGCATTAAGGACTTTCCACTTGCAGTCCAACAGCAGCCCCTAACAATCCAGTCTGCAGTAGGACAATTTTGGGCAAAAAACAAACCCCTCTGATGTAGAAAGCTGTTTGCGACAAATACAAAGACTTACACCAGTAAAATCTGCCAAGGGAGCTTCCACAAAGCATTGAGAGTTGTTCTATTTCTTTGTCGATTTTCTTCTTGTGCAAGCATTCGACGTGGATGTTATAGTTCTGGGGGGGAAGCAGGTGTTATTTAAAGTTTCAAATTAGAGTAGGTCTTCTCTTGTTGATCAAGTGTGGCCATTGCTGAAATGACAAGTGACAGCTTAATGTTGAAAAAAATCTAAGTCAAAAACACTTATGCTGCAATAGTCATGTAATCCTTTTCAGCACCTTCCTTGTTACTAGACTATTTTTTTTTTACATTTAAATCATATCTACAACTTCATCCGTTGCAGCAGTTAAATAAATATGTATGTGCTGAGCATTGTTTGTTATTAAGTCAAGTTACAAAATGTCTGAATTCGTATTTGCCTTCAATATGGAATTTAAAGTGTATGTTGACCTCTGACAACAAACATATCTCCGCTGAGAAGAACAACAAATCCTTCGTAATACACGAAATTTGACAAAGTCGAACAGAAACAAAATAGTTTGGCTTTCGTATTTAAAAGGTTTGCTCGGTGCGTTTAGAGGCACCACAGCACTACGCTGACATATGGTTTGATTTCAACAACTGTCACCGGAGATTATGTATGAACCCTGAAATTATCTATCCTGAACACGGACGTTGCAGCTGTCAGTTAATCCTGATGAACACTTTGCTGTGGAAGCATTTACGGAATAAATCTTTTTGTGTAGTGTGTTTTGCTTCACTGGAAGGCAAATTGCCATCCTTAAATCATTGTATATATTCACTGCACACGGGCATATTTTTCAGCTTTTGTATTATGCTTATGCAGGGTCTAATCATGAACAAGGTTTATTTTTTGAGGTGTCCCGGCTGATTTGTCCTTGCCTGAATAAGTCCCCGACAATGATCCATAAAACCAATCAGTTCTGTGTAAACTGCTGATGAATCCCGACCACGTGGGATGAGTCTAATAAATGTACTTTTTCAAATTCGACTGTATACAGGGGATCGCTTTCGTTCTCCGCTGAACTGAGCTTAATTGCCGGTGCCGTTTGCACAAATTGCTAAATTAATTGGCAAAAAGTGTACAACAAACCCTGCGCGGGGAGAAATAAATAAATAAGCACGAGAATGGAGCCAATCGCCCGAGCAGCAAGTAAGCGTTGTGAATTTTCCTGTGCGTTCTACCATAAAACGTACAACACATAAATCACAAAGAATTGCACATGCCGCTGCTTTGCAACTCCTGTACAAGCCCTGCTTCTGAAGAAACATTTTAACAAGCTTTGATATATAGTTCAAGATGTTACGTTCAAGGCACTGAGAACAAATCCCATTCATCTTATATACATTTGTATGACACTTTTTTTAATACCCAAGTCCAGAATTGCACTTTAACTTTCATTTGCTGATTTTTGACACATCTTAAAGTAAACATTTACACGCTCGAATATTATTTGGCACTATACAATATTTTATGATGCTTAGTGGTTTAGTGTCTATAATAAAATATGCTTACTAGTGCTCTGAAGCCTCTATTAGAGGCAAATAGTTGTTATTAGTTGTGATGGAATCTTATAAAGTCCCAGTAAATGTACAGGTCAGGAGTATTTGTTTAATTTATTTTGTTTAAACGTATACATCTTTGCCAACACCCTGCATAAAAATGGTTTAATCAAAGTGTAGTAAATCTTGGGCAGCATCGGGGTTCACCGTGAAGTCCGCGGGGTCATGTGATCGGGCTCAGGTTTGATACCTGGTCAGTCTGTGTGCAGTTTAGATGTTCTCCCTGTGTTTGTCTGCATTTGCTCATTGTGCTCTGGTTTCCTCCCATAGTCCACAGACATGTGTTTCAAGTAAATTGGTGACTGTAAAGCGCCCTTTGTGCATCTGCACCTGTGACCGTGTGATTCGCCCGGTGATGCACTGTTGCCCTGTGCAGGGGTATACCCTGCCTCACTCCCTTCGCTTCCAGGATAGGTTCCAGACCACCACAGATGCGCTGTACAAATGGCCTTCAACAGCAAGTGACTGACAAATTAATGTTACTGGTTCCATATGTTCTCCATTTCGACATAATTCAGTTGAATGATCTTTCCAGTAAAAAAAATTAAATGCACATATCTGTTCACTTCAGAAACAAAATGTTTGGATCCTTTTTTCAAATTCTACTTTATCCCTCACTCTCCCAGCCATGTGTTCACATACATACTTAGCATATTGTATGTGAATTAAAGCAACTTTTTGTCATTGCAATTCTTTCCTTTGAAATCAAGAAACTGTTTGAAACCTAATGTATTCATTATTGCATTTACTGCTAAATTTACTAAGCATGTGAGATCTAAGGGTGACAATAACATTCAATTAAATTATGCATAATATTAAATAGATTATACATTCCATGTGGAACACTTTAAGTGATGTAATATACGTGCAACAACATTTAAGCCTTTTAGGCCAATCTGCAGTTTTAAAACGCCTTTATTTTAATTAAATAAACATAGAACAGCTGTTCAGTGTCTGGAAGTAGTCTCCGGGGAGTCTTACTTGCTATACCACCATCAAAGCTATTTATTAGTTTTACAGAAAACCTGGCAGCTATGTCTTTCTACATGACGCAATTGTGCTGTTTGTTAAGATTAATAATGCATTTGCCTAATACAGTTGTAATTAGTTCATTTGCACAGAATACTGGCACAGAGCTGCCGAATCGCCGAGGCATCCTGGCAGCAGCCAGACTTCTAGTGTGTCGTCATCATCGGGTGCTAGATGGAAATCGCAAGCAAGCAGTCATTAAAATGACAATATAAAGAATAATAAAACAAAAAAAAGTAATTCCCCCAACTTTGTTTTCTTTCATTTCTTATTTAGCTTTGCTGTTTCAGAGCGCAGGCTCTTTTTTACACCGGTTCAAACCCACTAGATTATGCGCCGCAACCAGTCATGCCCAGAAAAGGTAGGGTGTTAAAAAAAAAAAGGCCATCCAGGGATTTGTTTCTGACACACTAGTCGACTCGTATCGCTGCAGAAAACACTGCGCTGATGTGAAATGGTCATCAGTGACTCCCATTTCCAGTAGCTGCTGGGAGAATTGGGACCACAGGACCTCTGTGCAGTTGAAATGCCTCCTGTGTTTTGCACTAATCCCACATGTGCGTCAGCGAAGGATAAAATACATCCGCAGTGCTCACCTGCAGTACCTGCCTTCTTTTCCGCTGGCTCTCCTCCGTTTTATGACAGATATGTTGTCGCCTTCAGTCAACACATAGCATTCTGTCATCCACTGTTTGTCAGAAGATTTGCACTCTCTGACTTTTATGCATTTAAATAAAAATAATATATATCAACTCTGGATGGGTTGAATACAGTTCTGGGACAGATGGGAAGGCTGTTTTGTTTATCCTGTTTGGAGGTGCACGCCAGGAAAAGTTTTATGCATTAGTGCATATCTTTTACAGTTTTAAGGTTTGCTTGTTTAAAAAAGTAAAATGAGGCAAGGTTATGGCAGCTTCATTTGTACCGACACGGTAAAACTAAACTAAATACATACAAAAATTTAAAATCCAAATTCACAGACCAATACATACACACAAAAACATTCAGACACACAAACAAATCATTATGATGGCATTTGTCTCAACAAAACGAAAAACAATAATTATGCATAAAAACGTCCAAATATGTCAAGAACTGTGGTAAGGAGTGGATTTCTTTATTATTTTTTTTTTTTTTGGGTTGGCTAAAAAACAATTTGAGCCATGATGTGTCACAATTCTTGGCTTTGAACTGCTCTTTAATAACACCCACACTTAATGTTCAAACAGCCACCTGTCACTTCTAAAGAGGAAATTACTGAGACTTTATTAAAAACTCTTATTCACGGAATATTATCGTCATCCTGTTTTTTGACTATTCGCTGCCCACTATCAAAACTCAAATGTATTATACATGCTGTGGTTTTGTAGCTTAATTATTTAGGTTAATACATTTATATATGCCTTTTTCTTTCCCAAATTAATATTAATAATTAAAGAATGCCGTTGCTCATTCATGCTAATGTTGCTGTGTTAACCGTGTTCTGCACCTAGAAAAAAATGTGGATTCACATTTCCGGGTGGGAACTGTAGGGTGCTGTTCTGGCAGTAGTGCTATTCTTTTTATTATTAAGAGCACAGATTTTATTCACTTAATTAATTTCTTCATTCATTCATTCATAACCCACAACTACTTGTCTAACGCAGGGAAGCAGTTGTCTGGAGCCTATCCTGAAAAGATAGATTTGGGACCCAGTCTCACACTGGGTAGGATGCCGATCCAACCGCCGGGCATCCGCATGCTCATGTAGCCACACAGCAGGCAATTCAGAGTCACCGTTCTGCCTGAAACGCACGTCTCTTTGTGCTGCAGGAGGAAACCAGAGCACCCAGAGGAAATCCAAGTGAACATGGGGTGGACATGCAAACTCCACACACACCAAACTCAGCCGATCCCCACGTCCGAACTCCAGGTCCAGGTTCTGTGAGGTACGAATGCTACCCACTGCACCCCTCCGAAGCCCTTAACAGTTTAATTTAATGTTCGATTTCATACAAAATACAAGCAATACAACCATCAAAACAATCAGGTGCAGCATGAAGAATTATAATCGTCCAAACAATAGCAAATGTTACTTTTTGAAGCTCACATGCTTTGACCGTGATTTAGGCCACACATCACATGAGAATGCGACGGCAAATCGAATGTCAAAAGAGGACAGAGACATGGCTAACAGAGCACTTGTGAGACACAAGCAAAGTGGAAATAAATTGTGCGTCTCCCGCATAGATTACAGCGAAAGCGGGGACAGCGTCACCACGAAATGCAGTGCCGCTCAATGTGACAGTCTTCTTTTTCCTCCCTCTTAAGCACCAAGGCTGTCCTCACCGACATCATTACCCTCCTCCTCCTTTTAAGTGCAGACATCCCATTAACGTCCCTCTGTGGTAAGACACCAAATTGTCTGAGGGCCTGGCAGTTCCATGTCCAAGATGTTGTTTTGTTTACAGGGGCAGCCAGCCTCTCTGTTTCTGCCAGCGTGGCACCCAGAGGCAGAAGAGGGAAAATAGTGACAGACAGTACAGATGAGTCTCTCATGGAATGTGCAGTAATAAAATGAGTGAAAAAAACTGTCTAAAGTTTTTTGTTTTTTTTTTTATAATTCCTCATTGCCGGATGAACAACGTTTTCTGATCAGGACCCTGTTGAAAGACCAAAGCACGGATGAAGTGTGATAATGAATTTTAAAATCAGAAATTCCAAACAAAAGAGACACAAGTGTAGCTATTAGTATTCATCCACTGCCTTTGCCAAAGGCAACTTTCTTGGCAAGGTTTTTTTTCCCCACTTTTACGGCTGGGTAATTTTATTGGAGCAAGTCAGGGTAAATACTTTGTTTACAGGTACCACAGCGGCAGCTGGGATTCGAATGTAAGTTCTTTGACGGCAAGGTGACGATTCTAATCACTGCAGTCGACTGCTGACCTCCGCAGCGTATCTTTTAGGTCATTTTTTAAAATTAATTCCAGGCATCTAGACAATTACAGAGAGACAGATTAAAAATGTGTCGTATTTAGTGTCTTCCCTTAGTAATGCACGCATTTCTGTGAGTCATGAGAATGGATTCAGCATTTGCTAAATATGTTTGCTCGAATAACTCATTGGTTTGAGTGTCGCCTCTGAGTAAACGGTTTGTGGAAATGCTCTTAGTCAAAAGGGTTTATCAACTGGAAGGTGGGAAGGAGAAGATAGACATGTGCAGACCCACGCGACTGTTTTTTTGGTTTTCCACACATCCAGAAATGTTCATCGTACTACGCTTATCAAGTGTTCATTGAGTGAACATATTTGGGTTCAGTAAATAAAATGGTCTGTGAACAACCAAGTTCACTTTACACAGACTTATGCAAGACAGAACCATAGTAGCAGAGAAATAACAGTTACTATAATGTAAATATGGATATTTACACCACACGTTGAAGGTACACTAAAAATTGCATTATGCAAAAAAGAGAAACATTTTTTGTGTTTATGTGAATTTTTTTCTTTTTTCACATATACAAACAAAGTTATAAAATATATAAAATATATAAAATTTATATATATAAAATAAAACTCAGTCCATGTGGAGTTTGCATCTTCCCCCAGTGTCTGCATGGGTGCTCTGGTTCCCTCCCACAGTCTGAAAACATGTGTTTCAGGTTAACTGGTCACAGTAAATTGTCTGTAGTGTGTAGATGTGAGTGTGGCCACTCTGCTATGGACTGGAATCTCATGCAGAGATCGTTTCGTACTTCAGCGCCCAATGATTCCGGGTTAGGCTTTGGACTGCTGCTGACCAGGGTAAGCAGGGAACAATAATGCATTGACGGATTTATTTAAATGGAAATGGAGGTTTGAATTAATTTATCGGTTTCTTGTATTACTTTACGTGTCCATTTATTTCAACTCATATTCAGTTAAACTGACTTTATTATGCATTTTATCACAGATATAATTTTCATTCCATTACAGCATGATGGACTCATCTCCCATCAAGGGACAGTTTTATTGCCCATTGCTTCAGGGGTAAGCTGCAGACCACCACAACCCTGATCAGGATAAACACTGAAAATGGATGGATGGATGGATGGATGGATGGATGGATGGATGGATGGATGGATGGATGGATGCATGGACNGTTAAACTGACTTTATTATGCATTTTATCACAGATATAATTTTCATTCCATTACAGCATGATGGACTCATCTCCCATCAAGGGACAGTTTTATTGCCCATTGCTTCAGGGGTAAGCTGCAGACCACCACAACCCTGATCAGGATAAACACTGAAAATGGATGGATGGATGGATGGATGGATGGATGGATGGATGGATGGATGGATGCATGGACGCATAGAAGTATCAATGACATAATTTTAGATTTCTGAGCTGTCTGATGGTTTGGTTGTTTCATGGACACAACCATTTTCCTATTTAGGCCATTGCGTTTCCATCTTAGTCAAATTTGGAAAATCAAATTAAGATGCAATTTTTTCTTCCCCATAACTAACAAAACAACAGTTGTACATTTAATTTCAAATATATACCAAGGTATTGAAGGCTGAATTTCCACTTCTGTTATTATTCCTGTGAAGCATTTTGACAGCTAAAAGATGTTTTTTAATACATATGGCTGTGCTCGTACAGTAGGACCGTCTACCATCTTTGCTGTGTCGCTTTTTAGGACACACATGTTGCTTAGCTTAGCTTCGTGATGTAGGCCATCTGCTTTTCATTATTCATGACTGAGTGGTGTTGCAGTCTGTATCTGGCCGGTTAGAAGCCAGTGAGCCCCAGTGCATTTACCCCTACTGTCATGGGGAATGGTTCATTTGTGTCTGTGCTGTCCCCTGACACATGGCAGGTTTTACTAATATGGCTATAAAATCTGATTTGTTTCCTTTAGTCCATGTAAAGCAAATAGAAACAAGGACTTATTTCACTGTCAAACTTTAGCACAATAAGGAGGCATTTTGCGTATAAGGTTAATTTAAAAATAAGGGATTCCCACCACAAAGCTCTTAGAATAATTTGTAGCACAACAGTAAGAGATTTAACCAGCTCTGGCTAAAATCCTTAATTCTGAAACTTCAAGGTCACAGCAGTATGTGACCGTTGAGCAAAATCAGCAAACAGATGAAAGATTCACGAGTTAGTTTTGGAAAATGAATTGAATCCTATGAATCCGTTCAAAGAAAAGAATTTCTTCCCTTTGTAGAGATGGCAGGTTCACCAAGAGGCGGGGAGTCAAAACGCATGATCTTTTTTGGTAGTGTCATGTTCATGGCATTTACATTTATTCATTTAGCAGTTGCTTTTCTTAAAAGTGATGTACATCTTAGAGAAAACACAGCTGAGATGATATGAATATTTTGTAAAAGAATAATTTTTACCCTGAAACCTGCAACTTTTGTGAACATTTATTAAAAATATACTGTACCCACAATTAGAGGTATGAACTCTAAAACTTTACTCATTATTTAGATGTGTTTAGTGGGCGGCATGGAGACACAGCAAGTAGCACCACCCCCCTCACAGCATCTGAGCTGTTCGGGCATGGATTCAAATTCACCTCACTCTGTGTGGAGTTTGCATGTCCTCCCTGTGTCTGCATGGTGTTCCTCTGGATGCTCTGGTTTCCTCACACAGTGCAAGGATATGAATCTCATATTAGCATTGTGTGTGTGTGTGTGTGGCTCCACTGCAAAGGACTGGCGTCCTATCCAGGGTGTAGTGTGGTGCCCAGCGATAGGACCATTCCAGATTGCTGCTTCCATGCAAAACTATTTTTTGGTTAATGACACACATATGCATAAAAAAACTGAATTGATTCTAGTCCTTTACTGTGAATGAACAGACATTCACAAAATAAGGCTCCTTCCCTTTAACATCATTTGGACAATCAGATATATGATTACAGGCTGCTTTTCAAAGAAATCAATCGTATTGATCACTGACTTGATTCACCTTGAATTTCACATTTCCTTTTGCCCTTATCTAGTATTCTTGGTTGCTGAGCGGCTTTTTTATGCAGTTCTTCAGACCACCTGTACTTCCTATCACCAGGTAATTTCTGTTTACAATCAGATT
The DNA here is from genome assembly GCA_900497675.1 of Arapaima gigas. NCBI lineage: Eukaryota > Metazoa > Chordata > Actinopteri > Osteoglossiformes > Osteoglossidae > Arapaima > Arapaima gigas. The sequence continues at coordinate 158,018 of UFQX01000160.1, read as the reverse complement.
TTACCTTTGAACCAAGGCTACTAGTGTCAGCTTTAAACTAATTGTTGCCTGTTTCTTTATACATGTATTTATTGAAGAAAAGAAAAAAAAAAACTAATACCAACCCCCAATGACTGCTAAAAAATGAGTGTAGATAAAGGCCAAAGAGGTTCATCTATAGTTGTCACAAAGCATTAATCTTAATCAGTATATGAAAATTAAAACTATGACAGTGTAATTTATTCCATATCAACATTTTCATCAAACCTTGAACCACTGATTCCCAGCGTTGGTCTTCAAGGCCCACAGTCCTGCAGATTTCAGACCTGCTTCCACTTAATGACTAATTTATACCTGAAGGACCAGTTGGGATTACTTATTGTCCGAATAACCCCTTCATTCATATCAGTGGTTACTAAGACCAAATGAAACCCAGCACACTCCAACATCTAGGTGGACCGGAACTTTGCTTTGACTTCCAAAGTTTCAGTCCACAAATCTCATAACTGTGATAATGGAAAATCAGTCCCGGGATATACACGGTGCAAGTTGGGTTTGCACAAGGGAAAGAATGCCAGCCTATCCCAGAATCCTCACATTCAATTTGTGAATTAAAAACATTCTCCAAAATACAGTGACAGTTCCAGTATAATAGTACCTTGAACCAATGAGAATGGCTTGTTCAATTTTTTGAGGAATTCTTTTTATATTTATAATGTACTCAGCTTCATAGTTTCGAGAGGAAAATACAAATAATCCCAGTAAAAGTAATACACATACACTGGTCACTAATACTGGATCCTACTGAGGAACAGGGCTGCAGGGTTCTCCAGTATCAACAGGAACACCCTCTCCCCTGCCCAGTTAGAAAAAGCCCAAGTGCTGCCATATTTACATGAACGAGATGGACACTGAACTTCTCACATTGAACATCTATCTCAGTGAACTCTTCACAAGACAACAGAACAGTGGGAACAATTTTCCATGTATAAGAATTTAGGCATTCACTAAATCTTAGATCACAAGGAGTATTCTCCTTCTCTTTTTAGGCTAGAAAATTGTGGCTTCCTTGTTTATTCATTAATTGTTAGAGATTATGGATGAGAGAAGCATCCCAGTGGTCATTTCAACTCAGGGTTAGGAAAACATGAATCTATTGGCAACTCAATCATCCCACCTCCTGCTGTGACAGAAATGAATAGGGTGTTTACCCTAAAATTTCCCCCAAAATTACCAGGCTGTATAAAAGGGCAAAACACTGTAAGAAGCTTAAACAATGTAACTCACTTTGAAGAAAAATGTTCGACAAATAATTAAAGGTCGGTGTAAATTTAAAGTGCATGACTTTGTAATAAATTCTAAGGCAGAAGGTAAACATATAATCTATAATGCAACTTAAGTGTGTGTGTGTGTGTGTGTGTGTGTGTGTGTGCTGGAGGGGTGCTAAATGCTTATATACTCATGCTGCAAAGTGATGGTATTTAAATCTAACTCTCCCAGAAGGTTTTGCCAATGATACACAGTGGTTAGAGCTAAGAGCGCATGAAGCACATGTGGGCAAACTGACTGGCGCTAACAGGACGGCCTAATGCAACATATCCAGCGCTCCCAGAACACATTGCCACCCTGTGCAGGTGAGATTACCCCCGTCCGCTGGCGAGCAGGTATGCACTGCCTCCACACCAGCCTGGTCTCTCCTCACCTCAGTGTCCTGCTGGGCAGAGCCGCGTGTGAGACGACGGAGTTCGTGACACTCGAACGATATTGTTTTACGTTAATCCGTACATCTCCTGAGTTTTCATTTACTTGCATTTTCTTGTTTTTTTCTATTTGTGTTTTGTTTTTGTCTTAGTCCTGACCGTGATGAGTAGTTTATTAAATAATGTGACCCATATTTGTAGAAGAAAGGGCTCTAGCAACAGTGAAGCATCATACATAATTTTCCATTAGCTTTCTTTCACTTTTTTTTCATTAGCCATTCAACTGACAAAAAAAGTCATATTTATTGTATTTTTTTCCGGTGTTTGTGGTAAATTCGAAAAAAACAAGAAACGACTTTATGTGCTCATACTGTTATTCGTATGTTGGAGCCTTGAAATGTAAAAGGAAGCGTCGCAGCATTTCAAGTCCTTGCCCACTTTGAAATTCTCCTCAGCATAGTTCAGCGTCCAGTTTGTGGACTGAAGCAAAAGTTCAACCCACCTGTAAATATGTCTGTACAATTTAGCTTTTTTTTTTTGAAAGAATTCAATTTCATTACACTGCTCCGAGGGACACCTGCGATTTCATTTATCAAATGTGGACATTAAAACGTGGCAGGAGTTGGCACCTAGTCATTTATTAGGTGAAATCTACTGCCTGGGAAAAAAAAGAAACTGAATGCATTTTAATTTGCTTTGCTTAGCTGATACTTTTTATCCAAAGCAGCAAAGCAGCTTACTATGGCCAACCCAGTTATATAGCAGGGTGGCAGCACACTGACGGCTACTACAGGCAGGAGTTTAAAGCAACAACCTTCAGTTTATAAGCCCGACGTACCACTCACTACATCGCACGCAAATTCCTCCTTATATGTCCTGTGTTCAGTATTTCTGGCAGATTATATGGAAGTAACAACAAGGTCTTACCCGGATGTATTGCGAGACGTAAAAGAGCTTTATTACTACCCTCCCCCAACCGCTGATGTTTGCAAAATACCAGTGAAATGTAAATTCACTTCCGGGGAAGCAATGGTTTTTTCGATGAACAAATATACAGGTGCTTAACTATTTCCCTGGAGAAATCAGCAGTGAAGATGCCAATTAAAATGCATCAACAGAATACAGCTCAATGGTAATCAGATTCACCTGGTCGTGAACTGATGCAGTTCAGCAGGTTGCGCGTCTTCCGCAGATGATGCTCTTTTTAACTTGATATCTCTAGGAATCATGAGACATATGGAAAAATTAGTTTCACTTTAACTTGCCAATTTAAGCCATTTATGTACCGTCTACCATCCTCAGCAATTGCACTCATTAAACTTGAAGGGACTGTGTCGCAAATCTTGGAGCTCTTTAAATAGGATAAAAATAAAGCAGGAATATGGCAACAGACAGGGAGCATATCAATTCGTCTGCAGTCCATACTGAAAAAAATGTCCAGTGAAAACGTACAGATTTTCTTTGATTTATTTGCAGCGGAATGAACAGGGTGTGAAAGTCTATTTGTTGCAGATCTCCGTATGTGGCTGCTGTGCATCAAACCCATCCTTCATATAGCGTCATCCTTATGAAATGTCTTTGCAGAAGGACAACACATGATGTGAATCTCAAATGATGCCCCAGTGAATAACCTTATCGGACTTGAGGCCCTGTGTTAACTATTAGTGATGACATGTGCCTCTTACAGCCCATCTACAGTCCAAATTTAAAGGCACTTGTTAGAGTCCCCTCTATGCTGTAAATGGTGTTGTAAATTTTATGAGGTGTCCTCCTAATTTACTAAATTTATGTCCATTTGTCTACATTTTGGCAATATTCAGCAGTGCTATACACCCTCTATTATTCAAAATGTTGATGAGATGTGTTGAAGTTATGAATGTCAGGTTAAATGTCATCTCCATTCCTACAAAAGACATTCCCAGTTAATGATGCTGCCCCTTTGTTGTTGGGACTGCTGGTATCTGCGTGTGAGCGTGTGTGTGTGTGTGTGTGTGTGTGTGTGTGTGTGAATCTAGAGAATGAATCAATCATTTATTGCCAAACACCTTTATACAGCAGGTATACAAGCAAGTATGAAATGAAGATCCTGAGGTCCACAACAGGGAGAAAAGAAAATATTAAGAAAGAACAATATAAAGATAATAGCAATATAGATAAATTCATTTCTATATATGTGTGTGTGTGTGTGTGTGTATACATGAAATACAATATATAGATAAATAATAATTATAAGTACAGAAGTATACAAGTACACATACATGCACACATGCACATGTCTACACATACACACACATAAAAAAGTAAGCAAGCACATAAACAACACAAAAGCACATATATATGATGGGTGTCAGTGGGTACGGGGGTATTGGTGGTGGCGGTGGTAACTGGGCCTGAGATGACAGAGTTTAGCAGCCTGTAATAGATATTTCATTATTATTTAGAAAATACTGGAACTCTTCATTTTGCATGTCCTGTTATTCTACCATTCAGTTTAGAATTTCTGATACGCTCATTTGAGAGTTCTTATTTCTCTACACAGGTTGCAAATGGATCATATTTCTGCTGTTATAATCCTCCTACACAATCCACCTAGAGAGAGAACAGGAAATCTCTTGTGTATTTAAAGAAAAAAAAAAAAAACCTACATACAAAGGGCTGTGCTTTTGGCTTGATCAAAAGTGTTCTCATACTGGCAGCAAGGGAAATTAAAAACTCTATAGGCAAACAGCAATTGATATCTTCTGCTAACAAAAGGAATTCCCAAGATGTTTAATTATCCTATACATCTGAATGCGCCCTGGCGAAGATGATGTCGGGCCAGAAAAGAGGGGCCGGTGGACTTGATTAGCAATGTTTGTTCTTCTACAGCTTTCGTCTCACTGCAGCGCAAGCAAAGAGGGGACTCTGTGAATTTAATTGTGTTACTGATGGATTTCTGTCACATTTCGTGTTAGACCGTAAGCGTAAGCCTTTAGCGGGTCTCGTACGGCAATTGCGACTTTGAACGGGCTGTGACGGTTTTGCTGAGTGCATTTATTGCGCAAAATTCTTCCATCGCCATCCACTGATTGAACGCAAGCGAGGCCGGAGGACTGACACCGTAAAGTTTCTATTTGCTTTAATTCGGGAAGTTTACTATGCTTCCCATCCAGCATTTGTTGAAGGTCAGCTCATGACTCAACAGCGACACAACACGCTGGCATCACATCAAGCTATTTAATCAGACCCCACGCCTTATACCTGCCACGCGACGTGGCTCCCTGCAGCTGCAAAAATTGCTGACCGCGGTAGCAATTAGTTCTAAATGCAAAGAAGGTCAAATGGCACTGGGTTAAGTGATGGAGCCTAAAATGATAACGGCAATGGCATTTTCTGAACAGGTTCCAAAATGCCATTGTCAGTATTGAAGGATCACCTTAACAGGGAGAACTATTCCCATCGGCCACTGAAGTAGGAGGACAGTTTTCACAATTTCCAATTCATTTAACCTCTCTGCCTCCCCTGATGCTCAACACAACACAAAATATGCACCCTATCAAGTGAAAAAGACTTTTTTCCTCAGCGTTTCTCCTTTCATCTGAAGCGATAGTTCTGCTGTCTTCATGTATGACTTTACTTTGAAACTCTTTGCACTTCTCTTTTGCATTTTGGCTGAATCTTTGTCTCCCAAAATATTTAGATAAAAGTGATATCAACCAGTCTTGGTCACCTTTCGCCGAACAACATGTCAGCGTGTTGTCACCTTCTTGCTTCTTGGTGAAAAATAACAAAAATGGAATTGGAGTGTTGCCCTTGAGAGTGATAATAGTCAAATGTGTCCTTGACCTATGACGCTTCCAGTTTTCTTTATGTGTTGCGTTCATATTTTCAGATTTTTACGACCCTTTATGTAAAGATGGGTGAGGGAAAAAAAAACAAAACATTTTATTGGTTAACACTATTACAACTGGCACAGAAACTCAAAGGTCACGGGCTGACTAAAGACACAATTATGGAAAATGGCATATACATCATCAATTGCATTTTTTTCAAAACTGTGCATATTTAGCCATTTTAGAGGTAATAAAAACACACTGTTTTGTTTATTTTGGGAGGTGTGGCGTATTGGAACTGCAATGTAACATACAATCAGTATGAGACTGGGTGATTCATGACACATGATGCTTTTTTCTCAGTTTGGAGAACATATCTGGACTTTCAAGGTTCCTGACACAAAGACGCTGGGGTGGGTGTAATTACGAAGTAAGTCGACACCTCGCTGGGAGGCTCTGGGATGTTATTTAACACAATAGTCCTTTTTAAAATGACACTGTTGGAGAAGCAATAACGCAGACACTGGATCTTGTTGAAACTATGAGATTATATTATTTTGAAAATAATTTACTCCTATAATATCCATTTAAAGGGGTTTCATCTTTGAACTTTCTTTGTTCAAGCCCTGGACTACTTTTTGAGAACCCCTTCACCTTAATGCTCCATCTCATGGCTCTGGTTAAGCCCCTTATCACTGTATTTACTTTTCTGCTGGCTAAGCCACAAAACATTTTACTCTTTATTCTGTGAAAAAAGAAGTACTTCATCTAAAGCTTCACTGAGGAGTCACTTTTTTGTGGTGGGAGAGTGGGGCGGTGGGTGGTATAGTGGTTAAAGCTGCCCTCGTCCACTTGGTGCAAACCACACTCCCAGGTATAGCACCCTTTAGGCCAGATACTAAATTGCCCAAAATTACTATCAAAAAAAATCTGAAAACCTGTATAAAAGAGTAGATCACTGAATGTACCTTAAAATCATAAGCTTGAGGAAAAGCACCACCCAAATAAATAAATGTGAATACAATGGAGATGATGAATCGGTCAGTTTGTGTTTCCGCTCAGTCTTGTTCATTGGATTTCTTCCAGATGCTTTGGTTTCCTCCCACAGTCCAAAGATGTTTAGCGAAGGTGACCATTGTGTTTGACTGTGCAGGAATGCCTTGTGTTGGAGTGGGGAATCCCTACCTGACAGCCCAGACTCTGGACCCCTGTGACCCTGCGCTAAAATTATGATGATTCGTTGTCTCTTGTATCCATCATCGTCACATAAGTACACAAAGTGCACCATCGCCGACTGGGTGAAACAATGTAATGTAGCCAGATTATGGCGATTAAGTGCATACTCTTGAAACAGTTCAAGTCTTAAAAGAGGTTTTAATGTGGGTCTAGGATAATGAAAAATGACTATGACAAGACTATGCAAATGACTGTGTGGTTGTGAACACTACATGAATGATTAACCTCTCATCCACAAGACAGCATCTTATGCCGTGTGCCTCTGAGAATCAGAGTGGGATCATCCTGAAAAGAACTGCATGAGCAGTTGCTGATAATGTATGGATGGGCCGACATTTACATTCAGAGTTTCTAGAACTTTGTTCTACGCTACACAATGTTTCTAACAAAGACTGAGGGATCTTGTGACAGTTAACTGGATTGCAATATCTGAACACCAAAACAATGCGGCGGTGCCGAGGGTGATTATTTCCCTCTCTTGCCAGATTAAAATTAGAAATTATAATAAGCATTTTCTTATTAAGAACTTTAGGTTTTGTTTGTCTAATTTGATTTTTCTAGCATCCCGTGACTCAAAGAAAACATTTCTGAATAATTAATACAAATTAAACAACTTATAAAAAAAAAAGCCATTCATTCACTTGAGCATGATAAAACAATGTGTTCCAAGGATGAATATGCAAAATGTTGCCTGGGTGCCAAGACTCTCTGCGCCAAAATGGATAGGGGAAGTTCTCGAAACGCTGTTCATTAAAAACCCACTGAGAACAGCGTGTGTTTGTTTGAGTCGCTATATTTGGCCAGCTTCCCTTAGGTGTCGCACTGGTTTTTGTGTGATATCATCTCGATGTGTCTGGAGATTTACTGCTTCCTAGACGCGATAACAGACGCGAGGAAGAGGTACGGACAGGCGGGAACTGAAGGATGTAACAGCTTATTGCGCTCGCCGCTAATGCAGAGGAAACCACAGCAATGGTCAAAATGTTGCACCTCTTATTCATGAAGTGAAAAATGTAATTATGTTTAATTAAAGTTTACAGAGTTCCTGGCACCATCCTGAGACTGCCTTTTTGAACTCACAGCCACCCACATCCGCGCAAATAAGGCAACTGTGATTCTGCACAATGTTAAATAATTACCTTTATGTTTCTGATTGGCTGCCATGGCTAAGGATGCAGGCCTTGTTAGTAGCAGGTCTTAGTCAAAGTTTGCATTCTATCAAGGACACTTCAAAAACATTAAATGTAGCGTTACGTTTTTTTTTCTTTATTTGTTTTTCTTACTGCAGATCCAGAAATGCGCTACAGGTGTATAATGCATATTTAGCTTTGGCTTCCACTTTTTGTAATGACCCAGCATGCGACAATGGAAAAAGCCTGGTGAAATAGAAATACACAATAATAAAAGTCAAGGGGGAGGGAGGGATGGATGGCTTGAATCGTGTGATCATTCTCCGCTTCTCAACTCCATTTCCGGGCCTGTGTTGCTCAGCCCTGCCACAAGGTGCTCTCAATCCAGGACTGAAGGCCTCCAACTGGGTTTCGTTCCGTCCCTTTCAACCGCTTCCCAGTAGCAGATGGAACCACGTCAACCTCCCCCACTCAAAGACAGGCCTTTGATTTAACTCCAGTGTTGCTCAAAACACTTGGGGTTCAGCATCATTTTTCCACAGAAGGTCTGTTCCGGCCAGCAGATGCAAGCCAAGCACGGGTTACATTTGAGCTTGTGGACTGTTGGGCATTGATACGGTCAATAGGTGGCCCGTGAATTGTGCTTTATTTATTTATTTTTTTTCATACATGCCATTTATATCTGAGTGGAGGGACTGTGAAGCGAAAGACCTTGACAGTGAAGACATGGTGGCAAAGGAGCGGGTGTCAGTGATCTAATTACCCGTAGACCTGTCTGCCTGGGACTGCCTGTCTCTTTGGGTCCGCAGGCAAATCCGTCTGCGGCCCACACTGAGAGATCGCAAATGACAGAGGTGAATGAAGCTTTTTTTCCATCTTAATTCCATTTAATTTGCTGTAACGGCTATTCTCATCTTGCTTTATTAAAGAGAGAAGGAAGTGTGTGTGTGTGTGTGTGTGTGTGTGTGGGGGGGGGGGGGGGGATTTATGTTTAGCAGTCTATTAGCGCCACCATGTGGAGCAATACCTAAAGNAAAAAAGGGGGGGGGGGGGGGGGGGGGGGGGGATTTATGTTTAGCAGTCTATTAGCGCCACCATGTGGAGCAATACCTAAAGCCTATGATTCATATAGAGTAAGGGCAGCCTTTGTAAAAACAAGATGTCTACACGCAAAGTACTCGCAAGCGCTTAATAAAGACAATTGTGCATCTGTAATGGAAAATATACAAGCGATGTAATGGGTTGGTGTTCTTGTCTAAGATGCATCTCATCATTAGGATCATCGTGGCTTCAGCAGGCTGAAGTAGAGACGTTCGATTCTCTAGGAGACGGGTTTTATAAAAGAAGTCCGGCAACTCCTCCGTATCACATCTCACCATGTATGCAGCAGGTTAATGTCGTGTCATAAACCGGCCTTTATCCCCTTCTAGCTAAAATTCTAAGAAATGTATTCTGCAGCGGTGTAGCTGCTACTTTTATATACCTTATCAAAATTGTATGGCTTGTAAAAGCCATTACTTTACTTTTAGACAGTTTGGAAACCATCTATGACTGCCACTCTAGGTTTCTAGAGGCTCACAGGGCTTCTATTCATCATTAGAAAGTGGAGCACAGGCACATTAGTACATGTGAGCACTTCATAAGGGGCACATCAAGAGAGAACACTGGCTGTTTTTTTTCTCTCTTTCTTCCACTTTCTAGCCTTTGATTATTGCAGTTTCTGTTTGAACTTCTCAGCATTCGTACAAATTTTAGTCAATTATAACTTAGGCAAATGTTGTTGAACGCTTTTTCTGAAGCGTGACCTTGATTCGAATATCAGCCTGATTTAATTTGTCTGCATAAGCAAAGGAATTTAACTCAATTTGACCTCATACCCACCTTCTCTATTCAAAATGAGTTGTGGGAAAAAAAAAAAAACTTTTAATATGTAAGGGACTATGAAAGAAATGTGAAACAGTTTGTTTTTGCTCCAATTACAGCAGTAGGACTGTGACAAAAGCAAAACATATAAGCAGCAGAAACATTAATCTAAATATGAAAGAATGTTTCTTGCATGCAGTCAGTCCAAATATTTCTTTTTGAGCTGCTTACCATAAATTAGTCATATCAATGTGCTCACTGGCTGAGTCATGTTAATATCATTCTATAATTTTATACAAATCTTTACACAGTCTTTCATGTAGAAGCTATAAAAAATACACGGTATGTAATACTGTCCAGCGAAAATAGAGCAAATATTGCCCAAAGATTCAAAAAGCGGAAAAAGTTCTTCCTTTGACATTTCAATTTCTGGCTGACTCTTCTCTTAGTGTCGCTAGAGCAAAGTTGGATTACATGAACCACCTGGAGGTTTTTAGCCAAAAAAAGGTATAATTGAATTATTTCATTTTATTTTAACAGAAAAGCTATTCAGGTCTACATTGTGCTGTCTGAGATTATCCCATTGCATACAACAAATCTAAAGCAATAAGTTCACCTTTACTAACACACTGGCGATAGAAAAAACATGCAGGTTTTTTTTTTTTTCGTAGAATTAAATTTATATTTCTACATTTTAACCTTTAAACCAAAATATCAAAGTTTTTGGTTCCTTTTTTGAATTACAAACAAACAAATAAATATTTTAATAGAGCTCTCTTCTCAGAGTGCTGAACATTTGATAAAAAAACATAGCAGAAACATATAACAGATATACGGTAAGACAATAGATAACAGGTGAGCTATACATTTAATAGCTCTAACTATAATAGAGAGAGACGATATAAAGTAATCTGGCAACTGAGGAAAGGAAGAAAAGCTCACAACCAAAAGACAAGGGAGAAAAAAAAGGGCCATCGGGGTCCTGGGTAAGAAGCAGTTATAAGGCGCACGGCTTATTGTTGGCTAGAGGACTGACGCAGGCCTCAATTTTAGACATCAGGGCATGTGAAAAAACTGCACTTCACCTTAACTTTAACAGCTCACTTCACATATTTCCAAAGGGTAACAATCCAAACCGCCGAATCCCCAAGAATAAGCACATTCTTATTTTTCTCATGAGCTGAATGTCTATTTTGTATTCAGATAGGACAACTAGGAACCAGTGGGGTAGGCTTGGCCTTTTTGGACCCCTCCTCAATGTGACCCTTTTGCCAAGAGACCCATCTAAAGTACTGGGCTTCTCGCTAAGTGGAGTATGGCTTGCTGGGGCTGATGCCAAATTCAAAAAGAGATGAGATGTCAGGACAGATTGAGCCCAACGAGATGTCCATCTAATAAGGATTAAATTCTTTATATGCCCTTCAAGTCACAAACTTTCTCGACCAAGTCAATATTAGCTGCTCATTTCAAATACACGAAATGATCCATAATGTCAGCAGCCATAACTAAGCAATATATGTTAGCGGGCATATAACACATAAGAGCAGCCTCTGAAGACTTGTTCAGGACAAGAACGAACATTTAATTCAGATTCCATCGTCACTCAGATTCTGGTACGTGGTACTCTGCTGGCTGCTGGGAGTGCTCAGTTCGGCGGGCTGTGGTTCGGCTGGTGCTCAGCAGACACTAAATAAACCAATTTATCTGTCTGTGGAAGTCCCACAGGATCTTGTCTTTGTTGTTCTCCACTACTCTCTGTGGTTTCTCCATTTTAAACTTGTGAATGTCCAGGCCATATTCCTTACAGATGTTCCTGTATATGATCCTTGCAATTTGGTTGTGCCTCTCAGTATATGCTGGCCTGACTGTGTCTTGCAGACACTACTAGGTACTGGATTGTCTCAGTGGCTTTGCACAGTCTGCACCTGGGGTCTCGCCTGATATGGTACATCTGTTTCTACTGACCTGGTACTGAGGATATGTTCTTCTGCTGCCAGGATCGGTGCCTCTGTACTGTCTTACAGTCCTGCCTTTTCTACCCATTATTAGGATCTCCTGATGTTGGCCAGCTCTGGTATGTTCGGGTGGTACATTACATGGAGGGGTTTATCCTGCCACGGCACCTCCTATGCTTCCCTAGTATCCACATCTCCTGTCTGGTTCAGATGCCCCCTATCAGCTCATCTTTAGGAGACATTGCTTGGATGTACTCATGAATGCTCATTCAGGACAGCAGTCACCACTCTTTCCAGCCAGTGTTGGACTTTGGATGGAAGGCTTGATGCATTGTAAGGACTTTTTGTGTCTTGATTTCTGATACCTCCATTTCCACTCTTGGCCAAATTACTATGGCAATACTCTGATCTTGTTCTTCCCATTCAGTTGGCCCTTTAGGACCTGTCTTACTTTATAGAGGTATTTTGATGTTACTGACTTTCAAGTGTCTGCCTCATGGTTCCCGTGTGATTGAAGGCTCCCAAGGTAACTGTAGTTTGTCTTACATGTCATGTTATGTGGCTTTTTATTACCATCCTGCTGTACTTCTCTAGTATGAATGACATCCCAATATTTTTATTGTAGATCCTGGTCAGGTAGGTCAGGGAGTCAATGTCTCTTTCAAACTCGGTGTACAGTAATGTTATAAATGTACAGGAAGTTGCTGATAGCTCCACTTTTGAACTTGTGTCCATAACCAGTCTTAGTGATGATCTGGCTAAAGGGGTTCAGGCCAGTACAGAATAATAGTGGTGATATTGGCTCTCCTTGGTATACACCACACTGTATGGACACTTGGGAAATTGTCTTTCAGTTGATTTGTAACGCTGTGCTCCAGTGGTCTATTGAGTTCATGATGAAGGTTATTAACATCTTATTGACCTTGTGCAGAACTAGACATTCCAGTATCAATTTGCGCTGCATTCAGTCATATACTTTCTTCAATCTAGGCAACACTCAATAGACAGGTTATTGGGTGGTCATTCGATGATGTTCTTGGGATCTTTCATGACCAGTACTGTCCTTGTGTGGGTTATCCAGTCAGGGTGGGAGACTGTTGTTAGCACTTAGCTAATTTGTGTAGCTAGGTGGATATGTAGGGCTTTAGGTTTCTTTAGCCAAGCCCTGATGTTGCCCAGTTCTTCATGTTTGGGACCTATTGTTGGACATCTGCTGCTTTGATGGTCCCTGGTTCCTGATCTGGGAGACTATGGAACTCTGTTCTCAGGTCTCTTAGCCACAGTGGACTGGTGTTGTATAATGATTCTTTCTCCCATATGCTTTGCCAATACTGTTCTGTTTCAGGTCTTGGAGGACCAGTGGCCAGTCTGGCAAAGATGGAATTTATTCTTTTGGCCTCTGCTTCTTTTATGTCTCTGCAATCTGGTTGCCAGTGCAGTTAGTCTTTGTTTAGCAGACTTCAGGGCCACAGCTATGGACATGACACCCTAATGCTTCCGACTTCCTCAGTAACCAGGACCTGTTCTTTGTTGTGTTACCCTTTTGTAGTTCAGTCAACTTGCTCACCTCCTTCTAGGCTGTCTTTATCGTGCATTCCAGTCTCAGCTTCCAGGGAGGGTATCTAGGATGATTTGCTTATTGGGTTTTGTAGCCTAGTGGTTGTTGGATTGTTGTTGCATTATTGTTGGTATATGCTGTAGCATATACCAGTTTGTTGGTGTCAATTATGGTGGCGGATGGGACTGCAAATGCAGCTGCATCCATGCCTGTTAGCATGCCGTCTGATTGTAGCTTGCCCCAAAGTCTAGGGAGCCCAAGATGGTGGCTGGTAGTAGCTAACTTATCCATGTTCTTCTTTCTTGTATCTGCAGCTGAGTCAGGTGCAGCCATGCAGAGGAGGTCTCTTTTGACAGTGTTTGAGCATTGGGTGACTAGTTGTATTTCTGTGAGTGNAGGGAGCCCAAGATGGTGGCTGGTAGTAGCTAACTTATCCATGTTCTTCTTTCTTGTATCTGCAGCTGAGTCAGGTTCAGCCATGCAGAGGAGGTCTCTTTTGACAGTGTTTGAGCATTGGGTGACTAGTTGTATTTCTGTGAGTATGGATAATTCCCTCATTCTTTTCACGTAGTCTGAAAATTGTTGTAGCAGCATTTCCTCAAATCCATGTTATCATCTCTTGTCCATCTGTGATTGATTCCAGTAACCCATTTATGGTCAAACTTTTCTGGTTTCTCAGCATTTAATGCAAGCCCTATTAATCCAGGTGATGTCCAAGCTGGCATGACGCTCCTTGTTCTAGTCACTCTCATATTAGGAGATATGCAGGTATTGTGTTAGGAGTCTTGCCTAAGGACTCTTATGGACTGGGACCCAAACCCCAGCTTCCCACATGCTATGTTATCAAACTGTGGTGTGTATATAATATAGTATGTCAACTCAAATGACTTGTCTTGATATATTATAATGTATCAATCACCAACACCTGAAAAGATAACAAACTCCCTTCTCACTCGTAGACTCGATCTTTAAAATGTTAGCAAAAATCATAATGACAGATTTGCTGATTGTTACCCTGCAACACCGTAAACACTTGTAAATACTATACAGACCTTACTTTGTTACATTGGTTGAAGAAATGGGCTAAGATGACAAACAGACTTTTCCGGACCATAAGAAAAGAAACAAACAGTGTCAGCCTTTGGCAGTGACATCATGTTCAACAATTAAAAGACAACAGAAGAAAATCACCCTTCCATCCAGCAACACGTCCTCTCTGTCTTTTAAGGTCATGAGAGCTTTGGGTGGCTTTTCTTCAAAGAGGAGCAACACTCTATACCATTTTTGTTATGCCACAAAGGTACATTTTGTCAATTTTCAGTACATGTACAAAAACAAGAATAAACTGGATGAAGGACAACCCTCCTTCTGTAATAACTGCAGTTAGAAAAAATCCTACTAACGGATAGCATCCTATCTGATCCAGTCCTAAAGCAGTTATTACATTTCACCCATAAATAGATGCATGAATGAGTTGGATTTTTTTGGGATTTACTGTCAATTTAGAGTTAACTTTTTAATCCCAAATCGAGTTCTATAGAGGTTTTACACCCAAGTGGGACTGATACCTGGGTAGATACCATCAGCTTAGAAGGTGGTAATGTTGTTTTCTGTCTATATTCACCGAAGGAACCTGTGATTCAACATGATTTTTCTTTTTTCCCGACTGTAAGTACCCTCTGTCCCAGGGTACTATATTCAGTAGTGCTGTAATGGAACTTCTAGTCTAAGAATAGAGTTTGGATTTTTTTCCATTGTTAACCTGTCCTCTGTTAAAAAATAATAAACGTAAAAAAATCACGTAAAAAAAACAGTATGATGTGTGGGAGTAGTATGAATCTGACATTTAATACAGAATCTGTTAATTGCAGTTTCGGATTGCATTTGGCAACCAACCCTTTTGTTCAACAACGTGCTCTTCCAACCAAATATTTATCAGTTGTCAAAGGGGTGTTCAAACCTATAAATGGACTTAATCTAATTATATTTCAAAAGTAAGCAAATGCACTGAAATAATTAACACCGCTTATGGTGAAGCTATAAGTTAAAGCAAACTGATGTAATATGTAAATATGAAGTCAAATAAATTGTATTATTAGTAATACAATAATAACAATAATTCAATAACACTTTATTCATTATTAAAGAATAAATCAACATTTTCCTTATTATCAATACAAAAATAACAATTGTTCTTCTTCTTCTTCTTCTTCTTCTTATTATTATTTTTTTCTTCTTCATCATCATCATCCATGTAACATATATGCAACATCCCACTGAGACTAAAGCCCAATTTTTTATGGTGTCCTAGAAACATAAATCTCATTATCATTCAGAAGATCAAGATGATCTGAAACTGAATAACACAAAATATGATCAAAGATGAGAAAAGATACAAAAATAAACAAATCTTGCATCTTCAGCATATAAATATGCATGGGAGGCATTCCGTAATACGCAGCTTCACCCCCATGAAGGAAGAAAAATTGTTCTAGATCTTTTAAAACTTCACATAAATAAATTAACAATGTTGTTTTGCTGTCTCAATTTGGTCTTAATAATGCAGCCTAATTAATGTTAGCCGAACTTTCAATTACACAGGATCCCGCGGATGTGCTTATACAACAAAACTCACTAGAATCAGGTCACGAATTAGCTCTTCTTTTTCTAAATCGCAAAATACAAAGTCTAAGGAGTAAAACAGATGTTTCTTACATCTGTTTCCCTTTTATTTGTTTTTTTTTCCTTCTCATTGTTAAACACTGTCTATGCCGTCTATTCTACTACTGTGTTCGCTCAGGCATCCAGCTGAACAGAATCTTTCCCTCCTTTCAATGAATATACGTTCTGAAGTCCACAGCATTCATACTTTTTTGGCAATCCTGTCAGAAATAGAATCCAACATTGCCACAGTACATTAACAACCTACAATTAATTATGATGTCTTGCTTTCTCGGAAGACAACTTCATTAAAGACAATAAAGAAGTCTGTGTGTTACCTAGGGAACCGGCATTTTAAGTGTATACTTAAGTCAGCTCCCTTGTATTCTTTATTAAAGGTGTGTAACCTCATCTGATCCCCACTACGAAGTGTCACTCAAAGTGCATGTCATAAAATGTGTCACGTCAAAAATCTGTGCGCTATTTTACTTACCCCTTTCATAAATTTTTGATATTTTCATTCATCCGATAGCCATTTATTTGGGTACATCACTTCTGACACTTTAATGAAGAAGCAAGTTAAAATAAATATGAGCAGTTGAACGTTCAAGTCATGATGGTTGACGTTCCTTTGCGTTTCCTGGAAACCTTAAATCTGTTTTAACCTACATAAGATGGATTTTTTTTTTGTTTTTTTTTTTTCCCTTGCTTGTCAGTCTGGGAAAAGTTCTCGTGGGAATAAATTAGTGTATGTTTGGATTCATATTCTCTTTCCACTCGCTTTTTTTTCACACTCAAGTTTGAGGAGTGTGGTTTGCAGTTTGAAGGCACATAACCAAAGAAGAATGTTTTGATTGGTTTGCCCAGTATCTTCAAAACTCCCACATTCTGGAGCTGATAACTATGAAGAGCTGATGGTGATAAAACATAACCACTTTCCAGTTTTAACATCAACTAACTGCCATTGATTTTACGCTTCAAAATAACATTGACAAATTGTTCATATCATTATGTTGCTATTGTGTGTGCTGTACAGTCTGTTTACTGCCAGCTTTACTAAAACAAAAACGTAACTTGAAAACAATATAAGTTACTGGTGATGCTTCTGATCCAAGGAAACAAATGGGGACATTGCGGTTTATTTGCAGTGTGAAAAAAACATGTATACGTACATATTTACGATTGTACACACATAGATATATAACATTGAACTCCAGCTCAGTCTGTGATCCAGCTCAGTCTCAGTCTGGTGTCCCATCCAGCGGTGGTGTCATATTCTAGTGCCCACTGCTTCCTGGATATGCTCCAAACAGCTGTGACCTTCCTCAGGATAAGTTGTTAACAAAATGGAGGGATGGATGGATGGATGGATCTTTTTTCTCACAGGTATGCCAAAAACCAGTCAAGCTATTAATGTGTTTGAATAAAGAGGATTTAATCATGATAATATTTTCTTTTGAATAATGTGTCTTTGTCAGTGTTACTTCTCCTGAGGGCACACAGATGTTTTCAGGACCATATGGTGCTTCAGTCTTCCCTCATCATTGTTAACAGACTAAGGGCCACGTGGTTCACGTGCCATCAAAACCAGAGGCAGATCTTGATGGCACGTGAACCACGCGGCCCTTAGTCTGTTAACAATGATGAGGGAAAACTGAATATATATATATATATATATATATATATATCATTTTTGACATCCTTATCCCAGCAGTAATAGACATGAGGAATCACATGGAGGAGACAGGAGGAGGAGACATCAGGAATGCAGTTGGTTATTTTGGATTCCTCTGCACAATGATGACCATTCAGTTTACATGATGCTCAGATTCAGAGGGGGCTTTAAGCCTGCCTATTGAACACTGGGTGGTTAGAAAGGATAATGGACAGCAGTCGAAAGTAAGTGGAAATGCGAAAGGACGCCCACCGCGATATTAACCAATTAACTTGTACTTTAAAAGAAGCAAGTGAGATGAGTCATGAAGTTTTGCAAACATTCAAGTTCCATTAACCAGCGTTCATTATGGGTTATTGTTCTCTGGCATTCAATGTACGATTACTTTTTATACTCTGGCTTTCAGAGAACACAAGCAGCTTTATTTTCTGCATGTTCTTTGAAAGCTTTGGAGCAACTGGAAATTAACATGGTGTTTTTTTAAAAGGGAGGGGGGGGTTACATATATGTATAACAAACTTAGTCCTGACCCAATGAATTCAAAGTTACGATGGAGAGATATATACAAAACAGCTCAAGTAAAACCAATTAAAATGCAAATGCAAATAAAAACATTGTTAGATATGATACGATATTAGATGCAAAAAAGAATGCAAAGTCTCTTTTGAACATCTATACTGTTTTGAGAGCAGTGGGGTTCATTCTTATGTTCTTATGCTGAATGATCAAATGCCTTGATGGACCCCGAGGACAATCAATACAAGGCATGCTGTGGAAACAAGGTGGGAACAACTGAAAAAGGTCCAACCTTAGAAAGAAATTTAAAAAAATCTTCTGGAATCAGCAGGAATGACATGCAACAATGGAGAATGATGGCATGTCTGAGATCTATTGTTTGGAACGATCTGTCTGCATATTGTATACGGAGTCTGCATAACGTTGCCTATTGTGTGTTGGTTGTTAAACAGCTTCCTACACTCAATTTAAGGACATTTAAAGGAAAATATTCTACTTCTGGCTTTTAAGAGACTCGTCGGCACACTTGAAACCAAAACAATGTGACAAGCTATAACCAATGTATTCCTTCAAGGACTGAATGTGACACTGCCTCATAAATTATCCTCAAACAAAAGAATAAGAGCTATACATTATGCAAACAAAGGGCTTGGTTATCAAAGGGAAATGGTGGACTTTAGAGGTATAGTACTTCTTAATGACTCACGTTAAAAGGAACTGCCTCGTACTCTCCTTCTACTGGTTTTGCTTATGTGAAATTCAGCCGTAATGTTAACGGAGTTCCACAGTGAGCCCGAAATTCACAAAGCAAAAGAAACACAGTACATATCCTCTTCTGCCCCTTCTGGACCTTCAGGAAAAGGATTTAAACCAGCCGTTAGATGTTCATTTTAAGCCTGGTTCAGAAATTAATTTACTGTGTTTGGTAATATGTCCCCAACATGGTGAAACCCAGGTTGCTCAACCACCTTGTCTAGATTAAATGTAAACATGTTTACTTACTATAGTCTTCTTCTTAAAGGTTTTGAGCTTTATTAAAAGCAGTTAACGTTCATTTTAACTGCATGCATGTGTGGCACAATGAGTAGCACTGCCACCTGGGCTGTTTGGATATGAGTTTGAATCCAAATGAGCCTGTGTGGAGCTTGCATCTTCCCAGTGTTTGTGTGGGTTTCTTCCCGCTGTCCAAAAACCTGTCCCAATCCTAGGAGTAGGTTTATGGCCAAGCGTCCGACGATTCCGAGATGACCTTGACCAGGATGAAATGATTAAGGATAATAGATGGAATAAAAATAAAAATCATTGTCCCTCATTGTAAATGATCACTGGCATCATGTGCTTGCTAGTGCCTAAACTGCACAAGGACAATGTTGACATTCTGATAAAAAAAAATGTGATGGAGATGCAGCAATTTATATGATACAAGATATTTAGTGCTAAAACGTTCAAAGCAGGCATTGTAAAGGCTTTATTTTCAGTTTGTGTTATTCCAGAAAACTGGAGGGATATAATGAAAGTTATACTACAGGGAAATATTTGTTAATTTCTTTTCTGTTTTAAAGATCATGCACCATTTAGTTTCTGTCACATTTAAGGCTTTACCCATATTATTTTCTTCCTGCCTTGAGGCAAAGTGAAATGTAGGTTTTTTTTCCATTCCTTTTTCAGCATTGCCCTTGTTATCAGGGGCTTGACCTATCTGGAGTAGTTATTGCACTGGAAAATATTAAGAAAAAAAAGCAGGTACAGTGGATAGATAGATAGATAGATAGATCATTACACCAAGTTTGGGGCAGAAGAGGGTATGTAGTGTGTCATCCATACACCAATCCACTTTGAATAACTGTTGTTGAGATGCAGGTTGGGGTGACGCTTCAGGCATTTAATGTTAATATTATGTACCCTCCCCAGTCCTACAGGAAAACCCTCTTTTTGGAATTGCCTCCGGCTTTCAAAAAACAAGAACCTATTAATTCAAGTTCTGATGTAGCTTGCTGTCAGAGCTGGCAGCTAAGGGTTGTTAATATTTTCCAGTTTCTAGTCAATTCCCCAACCCCCTAACATACTTGGCAGATGCAATGTCTCTTATAAGATCTCCAGCACCTGGCAACCACCATAGAGAATGGGAGTGTCTGGCACATGGAAACAGAAATGGCACTATGGTGGAAACTTGTACTCAATGGTGGAGCTGTGACATATGAAGTAAGAAAGATTTAGTTCCATGTTTTTGAAAACTAAATGATGTACACGTTCAGTATGTTACTATAAAATATTTGAATGTGTTGAACATCAGTTCTGATAAAGAGCGTAAATGTGGGTAACTGAGAAAGGGCATGGTCCGTAACAGCAGCGTCTCCAAAATGTCCTTATCGGTGCATATACTTCATATCTTCAAACAGCCACTTACAAAGTAATTAAATTGTTAATTTGATTTCTATGCAGATTTTAACATTTCATAAACAGTTATAACCACATGTACTGTATCTATAGAACGACTGTTTTATATCAGTCTACTAGCGATTACTCAGGAAAGGTTGTTACTATATGGCTTTTAAACTATGGCATCAAAACTTTGAACTCCTTGCAGTTTGGTGTTGTCCCTTCTCATGCTTTGTGCATGCCTTTTTTGACTGTTCATATATCTTTCAGATTTGATCTCAGAAAACTGCCAACATCACAGATGCCATTGATGAAACATCTTCTTCTTCTTCTTCTTCTTCTTCTTCTTCTTCTTCTTGTTCCTCTTCTCCTGCTCAGCACGTTAGTTTGGAAGGTTGTTCTTATGGGATATCAAACCTTTCTGTTTACTTGAATCATGAAACAGAAGTGAAATCTTGATCATTTTCTGTAGTTAATGTTTTGACAATATATTGTGTAAGATGAATTATTGAAGCAATCAATACTTTTGTGATTTTTATAACAACCCTAGTAGTAAGTAGCTTATAGAAACATCCTTCCACATGGTGCTTGCAGCTCCTGATGCTCTGTGTGTGTGTGTGTGTGTGTGTGTGTGTGTGTGTGTGTGTGTGTGTGTCTGCAGGGGAGGGGGCCAGTTAGACAAACACAAGTGATGTGCAACCAATTAAAGCTTAAGAAAGAGCACCTGCATTGCAGAAGAGAGATACGGTAATGTTTGTTTTCTGCTCTGTCAAGGAACCTGAAAAAAGTGTTTCAGCGTTTACCCGGCAGCAAGTCTATCTGTTCTTTGTTTTGTGTTTGCTGGTTTTTTGCCCAAAAATGCCAAAACAGAATAAACAAACAAAAATATAATTGGTGTTTGAGCTCCCTGAGCCAGACACACCTACATACGTCACATGTACATGGAAAGAAAATCAATTAGTGTTCCGAGGTACAAGTAACGTCCTCTGCTTTGCAGTTCATTTTAAAAAATAAATACAGACATTCTGGATGATGTGCACATTAACATCTGAGAAGAAAAACCAGTGAACTTGGTCAAAAGTCTAAATCGTCTAGCTGCCTTCAGCATCCCGTTGGTAGCTACGGGGTGATATTCACATTTATTGCATACGGACACGTCAGTTTTGTTTACGATGCTTCGGAATGATGCAAATGCCGTACCCTTCCAAAATAAGTAAACACTGCGATCAGCACTGCCGTATATGGATCAGGCTGTTCGGTACCTTCAGCGATACATCCCCACCCCCACCACACACAACCCCCCCCCCCCTTCCCCACCCTGGAAGTTGCTTGTTGCACAAGCGGGGTCTGGAATAAAATTAACGAAGCCCAAAGCGTCTCCCTCTGCGGAGGCCTGCATGTTCACAGACCTCTGGGCCGGAACACAACGTATGAATCTTTCATCAGCTACTGCTGTCGATTCGGCATGCTGGTGAATGGAACAGATCAAAATCAGCGTCTCAGAAGGATACACAGAGCTAATTTCGGAGACAGCCCCCTTGCTTCCAATTGCAGGCCTGATGAGCCATAGTGAAAAATGTGGAAGCAGGAGACGTGTGAGCGCGTCCGAATCGTGCATATGTCAACAGTATTAAACCAAGAAGCGACTTGAGTATCAAAAAAATTCCACTTTGCACAAAGATGTATCGTGCGCACATTAAAGTTTTATAAGATGTATCTTCATGCATTAGTTGTTTACATGAGTCATATAATCTCGTAATGTGCAATAATTACTGGATCGGCTGTGTTCTGTTGGCTCCGTGTCAAAGTGTGTATGGATCTACTAGCGGGGAGATATACCAACGTGACTTTGTAATTATGTCATTTCTATTTTTTTTTTTTTAGCCTTACAATTTAATGTAAAGACATATATTAGGTGATCAACAAAGTTTCTTGTGCAGACAACTTTGAACCTAGTTTTCATTACATGCTTCCCAAATTTTGTCACTTGTTTCCTTTCAAGACCATGACCCAGAATGGCAGCCCTTCACTTGGTCAAAAGAGCAGATTCACGTTCGCACGCTTTTCTTTTTTTTAACTTCTGAGGACTCAAGGTCTGTGCTGTGAACAGGTAAAACTTCCCATGGTGCTAAGCGTGATGTGTACGTTTCATGGAGGAAAAGAATAAAGAAATGTGTTTGACTTCCTCCCTAACTTTTTTCCATTGTTTTTCTGAACATACTTTGTCTTGAAAAATGAATATGCTTAACCGGTGTGATTCAGTGCATTAGTGACTTTAAATGCCTCTATTAAGTCGGGATGTCAGTGTGCAGACCGCTGTAAAGGCAAGAGAGAGTAATGGGTTTAGCTGTACATCTGAACTGTGCGGTTCAGTTTCCAAAGAACCACTTTACCAGAGAGGACCATTAAAATAAGAAGCTACTGCCTTCCCCATTTTTAAACTAAATAGGACACTTTTTTTTGTGTCCAGGAACATGCTTAGAAATATTATTATAAGTAACATGTTGGTTGTAATGACAAAAAGTTTAGTTATAATTATGCAATCGTTCTATTACTTATGAGTTTAAAATCATTAGACATGTTGCTGCCCATTTTTTATACTTTCTGCATGATTTCATTGACATGATGGCAGCACATTCACACACACACACACACACACACACACACACACACACAATTTAAAGTTTACCATAATAATGTGTTAAGGATAAATACTGTCACTCACTTATTTTCATTAACTACTTGTCCTGGTCAGGGTCACAGCAGTCCAGAGTGGACCCCCAAATCAGTGGGTGCTAGCCCGGGACAGGACAGGTACGCCCAGGAGGGGACGTCAGTCCATTGCAGGGGAGCCTCATACATACTCCCTCATACAGGCACATACCACAAGCAATTTACAGTGACACATTTACCTAAAAGGCACATCTTTGGACTGCAGGAACAACCCTATGCATGCACAGGGAGAACATGGAAATGCTAAACAGATTCTGCTGGATTTGATCCTACAACCAAACAGCACAGGAGCCATGAGGCAGCAGCATTACCTGCTGCACCACAACCAAAAAACAAATCAACAAAATCAGCTGACTTTCTACAGTTTGGTACACTGTCCCCGGTTTTCTGACAAGGCTGTAAACTTTCTCCCTGCTCTCAGGCCTGGAATATTCCCTCCAGCTCTTCAGATTTCAGTCACTTGGCTTATCTTAATCTCCCCTCTCCTCATAGTCATTCACAGTGCTCTCTGCTTTCATTCAGCTCTTAAACGGGAGTCAATTACCGCACATCTCGCGAATCTCGGTCACGAGCCCTGGTCGCCTCTTGCCTTTCAGCAGGCTCTCCCGTGTTGCGTGCCGCCCCTCCCCAACCGCCTGTACTGGCTACCGTGTTCCACATCCTCCCCTTTCTTCTTGCCAGTAGAGCATTTCCAGTCTCGCTTCGATTTAACTCACTCGAATGAAACGCTAACTCCTGCTCCTCTTCTGTACTACTCATCTTAATCCAGTCTGATCTCTCGGCCACTTTCCACACCGTAGATCGCCGCTCTTTTTTCTGCCACTCTCAGCGCTTACGCCTCGCTGCTTACGCGCGGATCACCCGGCTCCTCGGCCAGGCATAGTTCACGTCATCTTCCCATTTGCATGGGCCAACCCAGGGATGAGATCCCTTGCCAGTTGACCTTCTCTGCATCTTCTGGGTCCTCCTACATATGGCCTCTATTCACATCCCACCTGCCAACCTCCCTAACCAAGCCACTCTGTCAGTCAATCCCCCCCCCCCAAGCCATCCACACTGGCTCATTGGAGGTAATTTTGGGCACACTTTTCTGCTCTAATGTGCTGCTGTGAAAGACGTGGCGAAATGGATCGGCAACGTTTCATTGTGTCTTAATCAGCTTGGCACGCGCTGGATTTTAATTACTCTTGATTAGTTCAGGATAGATTGTTAGACTGCATTTTATTTGTTTTATTTATTTATTTATTTATTTATTTATTTATTTGTTTGTTTGTTTGTTACCGCATCTGCCTTTTAATAGCTACTGAGGAATGCTTTCGAAACACAGCAGGGTATCACTCTGGAAATGGTTACTTACGGATATGCAGCTTTCCAAAGTGGACTCATCTGCAAATTTGCAGGTTTCCGTGTCGTATTAAAATACCGCGCGCTATTGTGTGCATCCGCGTCCCTTTCAAATCCCGAATGAAGAACGATTTCAGCAGCGGAACTGTAAGACATTGTACTAGACATTGTACCAGAATTAAAAATAATGCGATTGATTCCTTTTTGGGTGTTAAAAAT
Organism: Arapaima gigas; assembly: GCA_900497675.1. Lineage (NCBI taxonomy): Eukaryota > Metazoa > Chordata > Actinopteri > Osteoglossiformes > Osteoglossidae > Arapaima > Arapaima gigas. The sequence continues at coordinate 133,258 of UFQX01000160.1, read as the reverse complement.
TCATGTCACTGAGTCTCCTGTGTTGGAAGATCTCACTTGTTAATGAGTGCACCTCAACTGCATTCTCAAGATCTCCTTAGTAGCCACCAGTCTCGTTCCCCTACGCAAAGCCTATGTGCTTCTAGATATTAAATCGGCATGAAATTCTCGATGTTCCTTAAATTCATTCCCACTGTAATGCAAATTTGAAATTTGCTTTTCAGTTCTCCACAAAAGTTCCCCTCTTTTTTTGGATGACAATAAAAAATGTTACACGTGTATTAATGGAGATAATATTGCGCAATGCAGGCAGCAGTGTATAGAAGTAAACCTTGGTGCTCTTGATCATAGCTAAAATTTTAAGCCAAGATGAATTTTTTAACCACTTGAGTGTAAACCAGCCAAAAGCAATTGATGGGAATAGTAAAGAATAATTTTTAAGAGCATTACAACTGAACAAAGTTCATTAGCTGTTGAAACTGAAAGAAACGGCAACCAAGCAAATAAATGTGAACCATGTGTTTGAATAAGTAATGGTTATTTTTTTTTTTGCATGAATAGCACTGTCAGATTCATAGTAAAAGCAAATTACTCCTACAGTGTGCGGATTTTTAAAATCTCCAAGACCGGAATGAAACAGCGGGAGGAAGTATGCTGAAAGCTGGAAACGTGGCGGAGGCAGCAAATCCATACAGACCTTTGGTTCATGTTCGGGTCAGGAGGCGCACCACTGTACCCGGGCGTCTGCTGCAGCAGGCCTGGAGCCCTCAGCAGGTGGTCGGTGAGCGCTGACAGGTGGGCGACAAACAACACTGCAGCATCTCTGGGGCTTGGAGAGTGGACGGTCAGCAAACAAAGTTACGGCAGGCTAAAACTACACAAACACAGACTGAACGCAGGGCCTGGGGTCCGGTAGGATTTTAGGCTTGGGGCTACACCTGACACCCCAGGCTGTGTAGGCTCTGCGTTCATTTAGAGGTTCCCAGCACCAGATCCCAAAATACCATTAGCACTTTCTTTGTGCCAGTCAGCGGCTGATATGACCACTCATACATGAGCCTGGTGTGTAATAAATTCGAGGTGTTTTCAATGCAGCCATGGATATGTAATGCAACTTCTTTCTTTCTTTCTTTCTTAGACTCTAATGGTGACTGGCCACTTTGGCAAGCAGTTAGCACTGGGATATAACCCAGCTGCAGGTTAGGGACCTTCATGCCTGCAGTGGGTTTGAAAGAAATGTTGTTAAATCTTGAAAGGATACGAAAGTGCACCAAAAGTGCACTGGGAATGATAACCTGGAGGGAAAAGAAAAAAAAAAGAGCAAATAGTCACTGAATCTCAATGGGCCAATATTAGGACCTCTTGATCAGGGGGCTGTGGAGAGGGGCTGTACGTATGGCAGCTCGGTCATTAATCCCAGGTTCAAACGGATGTTCACTGCTGAAGGTTTCTGCTTATACAGGCATGAGAGGAAACAAAAGTGTCCTCCCAATCTTGCTTAACATAAAAATATATTTAATATATTAAACATTCATTTAATCACATCTTGCCTATGCATAACTTCACAGAAGATATAATACTGAGTAATTTGAAGAAGCATTTATTTTCCATTTTATGGTTCATTAAGTGCTAAATTTGTTGTGATTCAGTTGCTGTGATTTTGTAACGTATACGCTCAAGCTATATAAACCTTCTTCACTTTACGTGAAGACTGGGAATACTGTGCAGCGGAAAACAAAATCTGTGTTTTACAGCATTTGTTTTATTTCATTTGGTGTAATGATGACCTAATTATGAAAGGCAGGGGAGACTGGTCATCGCCGAGTCTAGACGGAAATATCAATTAAAAGAACAAGTGTATATCTGCACCCTCCCTGGCTATAAAGTCTTAACATTAACGGATGAATAATTTAAGGCATTAAAACTAACCCACTCTCCAAGTTCCCCTTGGTAGCTATTTAGGTTAGAGCTGTTCCAGAGCTTTTTTTTATTAATTTCTCTCCAAATTTACAGTCTTGAAAATTAGTGCCCTAAATTCAACCTTAAATTTGACATTAATTCATAAAACAAATGCATCCTGTATGAGATCAGTGTTTGGTCACTTTTAAGCTTATAAAAGCAAGATATTCGGCGTTCTTGCTTTTTCCCAGATACATTATTATTATTATTATTATTATTATTATTATTATTATTATTATTTCTCTTGTATTGCTGTATCTCCTGAAAAAATAATCCTCTGTGGATTGACGGCTGTGGACTGACAGCAGAGTCACATGGTCCACACTGGTATATGGATGTAAACACAGGAAACCTGAACAGTGATCTGGATGTTTTAAGGAGGTTATCACTGACTGATTGAAAGGTATCTGAATAGATAAAACTCTGTAAGAAAAACACCCCTAAGAGAATTTAAAGCCAAAGCTAAATGTGGAAATGTGCAAAGGATTATGAGGACACTAATAAACTCAGGTGCAAATGATAAATCAGGAACAAATTAAAGTCCCAGAAGTGAGTGGGTGTAATACTTGAATTAGGACAAAGGAACACGTTTACATGTATCACTTTGAACTATATAAAGTGTAAAATGAAATCGCTGCGCAGGTATTTTCAAATTGTTGCGTTCCTGAAACATATCATGCTTTCAATTTATTTATTAAAAATGCATAGCAGTAATAGATTCACTTTGGGTTTCTGGTTAGGTGCATTTCAAATAAGGGTTTTGGATTCAAACGTGTGTATGTCCTTTGTGCTCCTCTATATAAGGCTTATATAGTATACTTTTTTTGTAACTGTGTAATACAGGTTGATTTATTTATATTTACAGAATAGCAGCCCAGCATCCCCGCATGTTGAAGGTAAAAAGCCCCCCCCCCACATGTTTCCAATGTTAATAGGACACATCTCTGTGGAGCAGAGACTCCTTGCAGAAATAGCAATATGGAAGGTCCCAGTACCAACCTAGAGCCTATGATCCATAGCAGTGATTGAATTATTAAACTGGACATTTATAGCTAATGTACACTAAGAACAAGGCACTAACAGCGCAGAAAGAAACTCGAGGCGAAAACTAAGCGATCTGACCTTTGATCGAGCTATAAATTACACGCGTGCATATTTTTGTGCTCGTTTTTTTTGAATATTCGGACAGCTACTCCAAGGAGCGGAGTCCCCACCCCAAAGGGTTGCGATACACTCGGCTCATCTTTGACACCCGCTTTCCTCACCTTTGCAAGGCGAGGCGGAGGTGGTTAAGGAAACAGAGCACGGCGATTTCCTTTGCGCTGTGTATCCGCATAAATTGCTATTTAATTATGAAATTAGATGATCTACTCTGGTGTTTAATAGCTCTAGCGTGCCTGAGCCGACTCTCCAAAGGCTAAATTTTTGCCGCGCTATCCTGTGTGAATTTCCTAATCACCCAGTTTACTCTCCTTTAATGGTATGTTTAAATGAGGGAGTGTGCGGTTCTGTTCGTGTTTAATGGGAACGGGGGACTTTGGAAATTGCCTGGTACACTGAGAGCGGCACGAGGCCCACGCCATCGGAGGCTTTCAGCCTGGCAAGGAAATTCTGAATTGTCATTATTCAATTCTAATGCTGGGACTGTCAGTTTCTATTATGCGCTCGGGCCTCACAGTCTGAAGGATATTGATTCGGGCCTGCAAACTACAAACAAATGTTTTACTTGCAGTTTCTGAGAGAGAGCAATGTTAAACTAAGGACAAAAATGCGAGGAATGGGCCCTCGTAGTGGCTGCGTGGGATGCCGGCGCGAAGCATCGCAACCTGAAGGTGATAACAAACAAGGTAATCGTCCCTCCCCTTCTTTAACTAACAGAGGCAAATAAATACCCTTTAGAAACCTCCACAACACAGAGGAATGGAGAAATTATGCAAAAATAGCACACGAAGGGAGCTCTTCTTGACTCTATCTGGATCCTGAGAAAAACAGCGAAGCTTTTGAAAAAAAAAGCGTGTGGAAGATGGAGCTTCTGTAGCGTGGAGTCTGCAGAAAATTTCATAATCTGGTAAGGTCAAATTCTAAACAGTTATTTATTAAGAAAAAGCACATACTGCACATTATAGACCACCACATTAACTGTATATGTTCGACAGACATGGATTAGAGCACATTCCTGGTGCTGTTGGTGGCATCAAGGAAATAATATGGCTAAAGAGACATTTAAAGCAAAAACTCTATAAATATTTTACTTATCAGCAAGCAAATAATGGTTTATAGACAAAGAAATCTCCAGTCTAAAGCCCATAAGAAATCCTCAGTTTTTTAAATAATTCAAGCCCCTGGTAGTCGTAGCTTTCCTTCACCGTAGCGCTACGAGTTTTATCTGCATGATCTACAGTTTGTAGGAGCAACAGAGCTTACCTACAGTGACGAAGCTCGGAAGGCCGGTTTCAAAATCATGAAGTGCAATATTGCCACCTACTGTTGGATCTTTCCACTGTACGGCCGTAACCTTAGCGCGTAGTATTACACACGAGGGTCAAAAGAATATAGCGCTTGAAAAGAATATACTGACGGTATTGCTAAATATTTCATTCGTTTTTGGCTCCGACGGGTGCGAGCGCTGCCATGCAAACGTCACTTGAGAAAAGGAGATAGTTTAGCCATGTAAGGGCAGTGGGGGCTGCCTTGTATGTTAATAGATGCGGTGGCGCAGGCCAGCGCGGGCTAATTCAGTGGGTAAACCCACGCTTTCCGCTCGACTTCCCACTAAGTGAGACGGATTGCGGCCATTAATATGGCCTATTACTTTCAAGGGAGGGTGCTTGGTGGGGGCCCGTTCAGCGCTGGAGGAGCAGAGGCAAAAATAAATAAATAAGTAATCTGGTCGGTCCCGGAGATAATGGAACAGGTGGTCCCGGCATCTGGATGCTCAAAGGCTGCCGGCGTCGCTGCCGCGCCTCTTTCACCCTGCGAGTAAATTGGCAAAGTGAAAAAATATGGACGGTGTAAATGATGGTGACAATCATCTCCACGGCACCCGCCGGGGATGCGTTTGTCCGGAGGCGGCTTTCGAAGGACGGGCCACCGTATCTGGGCTGCTGGACTGATTGCGGTCCCAAACAAGGACTGGGGCGACTAAATGCTGTGAAGAATGTTTTCGCTAAATTTGAGTCATTAACGCTAATTAGGGATTTAATTTAAATGTATTAAAAATGTGCTAAGAATAAGGTGACCCGTGTATTTATAAAAGCTGTCAGATGAGCAGCGGCCTTTAGCAAGGTCACCTCCAGAGCTCTTCGTGTTGGAGAGGGTAAGTCCAGTCATTCCATCAATCTGAGGTCAGCCCCAAATGGGCTCTTACACCCGACCCTCAATCAGGCTCGCCCCGCAAATAGGTAATAAAAACACCTGGGAGAGGACAGGCGAGGACTAGATCCGTGCGCCCACCTTTCCAGGACCATAATTCTCTCAAGGGCAAGTGAGACACACCATTACCCAGACCACTGGAGGACAAGACCAAGACGTGTCAAGCTGTGAGTTAGGGCCCTCACAAGCCACCACACGCCTTGCCAGGACATGGCAGCACAGAAGGCCAAGGTAGGTCGTTTTTAAGGGAGGTTAATGGACTACAGGTAAAACATAGTACATGCATAAATACATACACACAAACAGCATACATAAAACAGAATGATGCAGTGTTTCTAGTCAANTCCGTGCGCCCACCTTTCCAGGACCATAATTCTCTCAAGGGCAAGTGAGACACACCATTACCCAGACCACTGGAGGACAAGACCAAGACGTGTCAAGCTGTGAGTTAGGGCCCTCACAAGCCACCACACGCCTTGCCAGGACATGGCAGCACAGAAGGCCAAGGTAGGTCGTTTTTAAGGGAGGTTAATGGACTACAGGTAAAACATAGTACATGCATAAATACATACACACAAACAGCATACATAAAACAGAATGATGCAGTGTTTCTGTTTTTTTTTTTAATTCAAAAGACCCAGGTCTGAAAATCACCTCCCCTTCTGTAGGACCTGATGCAGTAAAAATTACCCTGGTGCAGCACAGGCTAAACAACCATCAGTAGCCTAATCGTATCAATGCAATATATTCATACGTTACGTCTTTCCGTGCGTTCTGAAGTTTCACATTATTTTAGATGCACGGAGTGCTTCGACCTCAGTAAAACTGTACTTTTAATTGGCTCGTCTGCCTATTGAGACCACTGCGTCCTTAAAAAAAAAAAAAAACTCTATCTAATATGTCTCTCAGATCTCATTCCCCTGTGACCATTTGCACAGCTATAAGATTAGGTGCTGCTGTGCTATACCCATATATAACTGCATTGATCAGTGTGTCAAAATGCAACGTCTCTTCCATCTAGTTTAAAAACATTAAAGTGATACTGTATGAGGAAAAAATCGTATTCTCTTTCCTTATAGGACTAGTGTCAAATTAAAAAAAGGTAGCATTATAAACATAAAGAGTTCGGGCAGGTAAGTGACCCTGGGATAATTAGGATAGAACGTCCTCACGCCAGGTTTCCAGGTGACTGTGTCGGGTTTAACCTGGAGATAAAACACTTTTCCCAGTGCGGTTTTCAAAGACAAACACACCTGCACAGTAAGGTTGATACACCTGACCTTCAACCCCTCCCCCATACCACCCCCGCCCTTATCTTCTAACCGCCACACGCGGATGTCTGACGGATTAGCGCGCAGAGGCCCGGCTCCCTTTCTGCGGCGTCGATAGTGTGTGAGCTCGCGTGGCGGCTGATTCAGCAGCGCAGGGCTGACTTCAAACAGAGCCGTCGACGCGCATTCGGCCCGTTCGCGCTCCGGGCTCTTTCAACCGTGTGCCGGAAAATGTCACCGGACACAAACCCTTCGCTTGTACTTACAGCTAATTTTTCCGCCATCCTGCACTGGATGCTGACTGTGGCTTCATGATTCGCTGAAATCGAACTGTTTTCCGCTGGAAATTAACAAAATGTCACATTTGGAGCAAATTATATGAATGTGTTTGCGTGTATTTATTGTGGTGACACTCAGTCACAGTTTTTTTTTTTTAAACATAAAATTTGCGGTAAAGGAAGAAACGACCAGCTGTAACGGCAGCAGGGAGAACAGAGCTTAGAGCTTGTCATGTGCTAAGGGTTTGGGTCGAATCCCTTCCCCTGTTGTCGTGTCCACGATCAAAGCATTTATACTGATCTGATATAGTGCACAGCTGTATAAATAGATTAATAATGTAAATAGCTTAATATGCAACCCTAACAGGGCACCGCCTTGGTGTAAGTTGATAGTTAATATAATTTATTCATTTACCATAGTATGAATTTTACTGTTAAGCTAAGCTAATTTACAAAGTTTTACCCTTTTTTATCCCTTTACTTGCTATGCTCCTGCTGGCCATCCATGCTAAGAGCTATCGGTGTACTTATGTTAAAAATGCTAAACTCATGGTTAGAAGTGGAGCGTAAGTCTTTACACTCCCTCCTCTGATCGTCTTCCAATCGTGGTTAGGGCCGTGGTGGTCCGTGGTGGTGCGGAGCCTATTTGGGAATCACAGAGAGCAGAGATGCATCTGAGAGCAGATGTGTAAGTTCTCAAGTTCTCCAAGAGGGCCAGTGCGTCCAGCTGTGTGTCTGAATTGCCTCATCGCCACACTTCTCTGTAGGCCTTGTTAGCCCTAAGATGCCTCAAAATTCATTTTCTACACTGGTGCTATTATTTCTGAGCATTTTAACAGTCTGCCTCTGCACACAGACACACACTCACACACACTGTCCTGTTTGAGGAAGAAGGACAGAGTCCCACGTGACTTAGAGCCTCCTGAAGCCGCGGACAAAGGCGAACCGGTTTCTCCCTCGGGAGGGTGAGCAAACCTTCCGCACCATCCTCTCTCAACTTTGGCCTGCAAAGGACCACAACTTGAGCGTAAAAATGAGTTTGCTGCTTGTTATTACAATCCAGGCTGATATTAGTAAGACCACCCTAGAGGTGCTCCTCTAATTATCTCCCGCAAAGTGACACATCCAACAAGACTCTCGTGGATTCAAGAACCAACCTTTGATCCACATTTTAATTTCCCAAGGAAGAAGAAAAAAAAAAACTTTACTATTTATATTAAATGGAGAAATTAGTTGATGTAGTGGCAGATACCTATTAAGAAAACATGCTGAAAAATGAAATATGAGGGTATATAAAGAAAATAAGCAGTGAGAAATAAGGCTGCGATGTTTTAATGAGAAACTGATAAAGACAAACACAGAAGATGTGGCTCTGTAGTGAACTGTAAAGGGTTATTGGATTAAAATTAATTTCCATATGGTGTGTAAATTAAGGGTTGAGTAAATAGGTGGCAGGCTTCAACCTTCAGGCTCGGCAAGCTGCAAACGTACCTCACAATAAAGAAGAAAGCAAGGAAAACGAGTTGGGAACAGGTGGTTTAGAGCCACCATCTTGTATTCAGACCACCAGGGTTCAAATCCCACCTCCTGCTGCTGTACCCTCGATTGAGACACTCACTCTCCACGGCTGCGGCGGAAATAACCCAGCTGTACAAATCAGTAAATAAGCGTACGAACGCTGCATCTTGTTTTGGGGGGGGGGGAGCATCAGCTAACACGTATGAGTAAATGAAGCAAAACTGTCAGGCAACATTAGTTCTGTTCTCTTACATCCACATCATGCCGGTTTGGTTCTTACTTATCAACCAACGTGTAGTGAACACCTTTATTTATAGTAGCTTACAACGTGAGGTTTGTACACTAAGGTGCTTACTTTTACTCAGCGGGATAATTTCTTACGGCGTCAGTTCACGGTACTCGAGTGCATCACAAGCAGGAGTAGGAAATGAACCCCCTGACCTTCAAGTGTAAGGTGAGAATCTCACCAGGGCGCCCCCCACAGATGTGACAGGGGTTCATGGGTTTATGGCTGGTGATTATTAAAAGGATCCTTGATTCGTTTTCTTTACCGTCCACTTCCAAGCCCAGCGGGGTCCAACCTCATTCTCAGGTGCAACTCAGACTGCAGCCTATTAGCCATCTGTACAAATACGGTAATAAGTCAAACTCCCATTTTCCCATCGAAGCTCTAGTCTCCAGCTGCGGTTGTAAAATTAAGGTTTGGATGAAGCCAAAAAAAGCGCCTCTGTGATACATAGTGGCTCCCAGTGCACCTGTACCGCGTGAAAACCTTGTACATTGCTTAATTTGTAACATGTTTTTGCCAACCTGTCAGCATCTAATAGTAAAGGCAGCACCCTTAGGATGGGCAGCTTCTGCACACTTGCAAGTCAGTTTTCAATTATTTACTCCAGTGACACCACAGGTGACTCTTCAAACCGAATAGCTTAAAGCCGCCGTCCCAGCCATCCTACCGCTGCCCCCAAAGTGGCCGTTTGCCTCTTTAATTTAGGCGTGGCAGATGTTTAACCTGTGGCATGATGGGAATGTTCCAAAAATAAAGTATCAATGTGGATTTTTAAGGTGACAAGCATTAAATGGGGCTAAATGTCGGTGCCGCGCTGTACGCTCGCAGAAGTGTGGCTTGGGTTACAAAACGGCCTTAAAATTTTAGCTATAATAAAAGATGTGCCTGCTGGCAGGCGTGAACTCAGCTTTATAAAGCAGCGGCAGGCACTGAGGCGCCAAAAATGTTTTGGAAATAGAACTAAGAGAAGTGATACACAACATATTGTCAAGCCCCAGGGTACTCCCATTCGAGGTACAAAATTTGAGCTTCTCAAGGAGTTTTATTTAATATCCCTACTTCAGCTTATAGGCCATTTCTTTACGTTTTCCAGAAGTGCCGCGAGGTCTCCTTTGCAGTTCTAGTTTGGCTTGCGCTGCATCAAGCTCTCAGCCTTAGTTGCCCCATGTTTGCTAGTTTCACCTGTTATACCTGCTACAGTTGTGCTCCCTGTCTGGACTCTACACACAATGTCACCTTGGTTCGCAGGAGTCAAGCCGTTCGCATTGTTCTCACTGACGGCGGCGGTAGTGGTAGGGGTGTTGTTGTGAGTTTGAATCAGGCTCAGTCCGCGTGGAGGTTGCATATTCGCCCCGTGTCCGTTTAGCTTTCCTCCCACAGTCCAAAGCCACTTGTTTTGCGTTACACACTACGGGCAATTTAGAGTGACTGGTTAAGTGTGAACAGGTGTGTGTTGTTGTCCTATGACGGCCTGGTGTTCCATTCAGGGACGACTCCACTCGGGCTGAGCATTTAACAAAAATGGATAGATGAAGGGTAAGGACGCATGGTTCTTTTATCTTTGCTGTTTACTGCCTTCTTAGGTTTATGATATCTAATTTTTCCTTTTGAAGGTTATGTGGCCAGTTTTGTAGCGGTTGCTGATCTTGTACCAGAAGTTGGGGCTTGGGAACACATAAAATGTATAAAAATGAAAGTAATGATAACTGTTTGACTTGTGAGAATTCACCTGAAGAAGGGTTTTGGAAGAACGTGTTATGTTTTTAAGCTGGGGGAAGATGGCTTGTTTGAGGGTAAATGCATGTACGTTCAGAATAATCGGGACTCGACACCTGGACTGTTTGCTCTCGTCACTGACAAGTTAACTCATTTCAGTGTGGACCTCCCAGAAGCTTTGCAATCCTGATTTAGACGTAATGCATTAAATTAGGACAAACCTGGCGATAAATCATTTCGATTAGCCAGCATTGCTGTGCTAATAGATGCAGTTTGCTGGGATTTATCACCAACCTCATCTTGTTAAATTGATTACATCTAAACATGATCATTTTAAAGTGTGTGTGTGTGTGTGTGTGTGTTGACCTCTTCACCACCAACAACCCCTCGTTGCCATGGTCTCACACTGCCACTGGTAGCATCTCGCATCCCAGCATGCTTAATAAACAGTTGGTGTTTGGGGTGAAGCGAGGGCAAGAGCAGCACGATCAATAAGACACGTTATCAACAGACACGCTCAGTGGAAATGTTTCTGCCTTCCCAGCGTGGGTCCCGGACTCAGAGTCTAACTGCTGCTCCTAATGATCTCGGTACTTCGGCGCCGGACTGCATTCTTCACATCCGTGCATCTCACCGAAACCTACGGGGGACTCCAGCATCATGAAGTCTTCACTGCTTTAATTGCTTGTTCCGGGTTCCCTGAAAGTCACTAGGCTTTCTGAACGTGTGTTATGGAACTCACCAAAGGTCTAAAGAGGTCATGCAGGCACATGAGCACCTGCCATTTTTTTTTTTTTACACTTTGATCTTGAAACCACAGTTGGTGGAAATTTAAATACTTTCATGGGGATGTTGCAGTCAGTATGCAATATTTAAGGGTGAAGTACGCAGGGCTTTATTACTTTTCTTACCAGCAGGTGGCAGTGAAGCATGTCAGAATGTCACCCAAATTCTAAGATTTCTGGGGTCTAATTTTGGTTTCTTTTAACTTCCAACACTTATACCAGTCAGTCCCATTTGCAATGCAGCATTTGAGCCCCAGTAAAGAATAAGCATCATTTTGGAGGCAAAGTTTTCTGCTGAGCTGTAACTGCCCAAGCAATGTATAGTAGCATAAGATTTGAGAGAAGCACAGTTGCCAAGCTGTCCATCTGCTGAGGAACACTGTAACCCCCTGGTCTTCAGACAGACAAGCCATCCACTCCTTGGCAGCTTGTCGGCCTGTCAGAATGATGCACGAGCAGGATGCGGGCCCACCCATCTGCTGACTGATTTATGAGATGCTGTGAACTTTGTTCTTGTCCCCTGTTTGATAGGCGGTCTGTGTTCCCTGATCTCCACAGCTGTGTTTGAAATGACTTGGCCAACATGAAAGGAGGAGGATGTCAGACACCAAAGGGAACTAATGCACAGGCTCCTCGGGTGGCAGTCCAAACTCTAAATTAATTCCATAATGTGGTTTTGGTCTGATAAACCTTATTGCTCACTATGGAGGACTCTTTCTACCTGCACTGCAATAAATGAAGGCAAATAAAATATTCTAATACTATATGTTAATACATTTAATACTATATTTTATGCTTTTTTTTGTATTGTGCCTGAGTAGCTCATGTGAACTTTTGAATGCAACACAATCTGTAAATGTTTCCTCCAGGGGTTCTGGTTTCCTCCCACAGTCCAACAAAATACGCTTCAAGTTATCTGGTAGTGTGTGGTTGCTGAATAGTGTTGCATGTAGGAGCTCAGTAGTAACCTGTTGTATGTAAACTTTTGTATTTTGTTGGTCCACGGGAGAGCAAATCTGTGGTGGTCAGTCATTCTGGCTTAAGAATGTGACCTTCTGTCATGCTTGTCCTTTGAGATTACAGATTTGAGTTGTGGCAAGACAGATGCAGCTCTTTTGTCTTTCAGAGCCTCACAACACTGTAAATGACACTGAGCTGTTTCTGTGTCCTGTCACATTCTCTGCAATAGAAACTCTTTGTGAAAGTTTGCACTTGTCTTATCAGAGGATGCTGTTAGGTTACTATTAAGAACCTTAAGAGCTCCCTTTTTATAAAGCTTTTTATAAATCTGCTTTGCTTGCAGTGTTTTCCAGATGCACCAATTTCCTATGTAAACATCTTCATACAGTGACTTAAGAAGTCCTTCATGGGGTTTATGATCAAGCACTGAAACGTATAACAGCTGTGAGCCTCCTCTCATCTGTATGAACAGAAAACAGTGACGCTACTGGCACATATAACTAACCAACTCCTGTATTTGAACCCAACTCGTCTGAGATCCTGATCGCCGTACGCTGGAAAAACTCCTAATTCACCCAGAATTCACGTTCAGATTAAAGAGTTCAAGTTAAAGCTGGAGGTGTCTACCCCCTTATCCCTCCCCTCCCTGCTATTTTGCCAACTACACATCTCACCACATGCTGCAGCATATTATATCCCCACCATGCTATTCCCCCCAAAAAGTCGCCAGCCTCACCTGTCACCCTCACCATACGTGAAATGTCACGGCCTACGCAATTCTACCCCGTTGTGGCACCACTCGTTGCTGAAAATGGCCTGAAATTGCTGAAAACAAGCCACGATAACCATTCACCAGCAGGCCCATGTGTTCCAGCTGCCCACCTCCATACACTGCTGCTGAAGTCTTGTTTGTCTGCATTGTCTACTGTCTGGAACATCGAGTGCAGTCTCATTTTTTTGTCATTTTACAGTAAAATTTCAGGTGAATGAAAGCTATTTAGTGTGAGCACTGAACAGAAGAGAGAGATCTATGTGCATCTGTGCTTATTTCATACTGTTCATGTTTCGCCGGTTCTTCGCAGGTGTTCAGGAGGTGACACCCATTAAACAAATTAGCGAGTAGAATAAATAAGTCACATTTAAGATCTTTTTTTTTCAAAAAAGAGTGAAAATAAAAAATAGTACGGACTGCTCCTGTCAGTCGAGCATCACAGGCTCAGTAACACCTCACTACAGTGCCTAAAAGCTGTTGGCAGGTAAGACCTGAGGTGGTGCTCTTTGGAACACAGTAACTGGACCACTTTAGTGGAAAGTGCTCTTCGGTTTAGCCAGGGTGGTGAGCAGATGGTGGGAGTCATCTTCATGATGAATAGGAGTTTGAAAGTAGTTACAAACTTCTAGTCAGACGTGAAATTAAGGGCAGCGGCATTGAAAACTAAAATATATATGAATAATATTGCCCCGGAAACTTTGTGCACAGGTTTTGCTGCTGATGTTCTCTCAGATTTGGCAGCAGCAGTGAAAGAGCTGAGTAAAAACCCTTTAATCCCTAAGAACTGCTTTAAGCACCTCCCCTTTGAAACCATCAGCCCCCATTATGTTTAACTGCAGAGAGAAACCCAGCCATCCAGTTCCCAGACAGAAGAACAGCTTCATAACTGATTGCAATAAGTTCTGGAGCCTTTTATGTGAAGTCCATGATAAAACTTTAATCGTTTTAGAGATGTGCAATACTTGCACTGTTTTATTCTTTCTCTGGTGACAAGCATATCAAGTTCCTCATGTTTTTGCATTATTATACAGAAATGTTGTTACCATGTCTATTCTTTAAAAAACCTTTCTTAGGAACTTTTTTGCCTGCAGGCATATTAATTCTTTGCTTCTCTGGTTTAATGTATCCACAACAGTTTAACTTTCGGAATCACTTTTAAGTCACTTATTTGCTGTTGGGAATGCAGTTATAAAACGATATCCTCACAGTGCTGTATGATTCATGTAGCTTGGCGTGATCTGTAAATATTTTATTGAGGACATAATGCCCATCCCTGAAACACTCTTGAGACCTTTAAACTCACACGTTCCGCCGAAGAAGAAAAAGTCAAGATTTTAAAATAAAAGTGTCAAAAGCCCCACGTTTAGCAGTAATAATAAATGCTTGTCTTGGTTGTAAAGGATGATTTTTAAACCCTTTTTCTTAGCAAGATTCAGCGAGGATATGCTTGTTATCAGCCCTCATATCATTGCCGTATGTTGAACAGCAGGGGGCAGACTAACCTCTGCAGAATGAAATCACTGCCAGGTTATATTAAATATAAACTCCTACACTTTTTAACAAGGCCTTTAATTACAGCATTTTTGTTGCTCTAAAATGACACAAGTGTTGTTCAGGCACCGAATCACATTAACCAGGATTAAAAGAGAATGACGTAATTAAAATAACATAACAGACACACACAAACCCATTAAAACAGCACATGTAAAACCGCACTTGTATGCTGGTCCTGTTGTTGTTTTCTTTGTATATTTACTGTGGGTATTTTTGGAACCTTAAACCCATCCGTTTTTAATTCGGGACTGGGAAAACTTGAGCGCTACGCCATGTATGTAGATTTTCAGTTTTTCATCATAAACTGACGTGAAACCCTATCACTTTTAACACGTACTTTCCATTTTTAGCTTCCCACAGTTTTTCTTCGCCGGTCGTCTTTGTCTCAAGTATCCTGAAGAAATAATAAGACAGCAGGGCAATCAAAGCCTTTGCTTTGCCAAACTATGCAGCAGGGACAACCGGATTCCTTTTCGTATTTCCTCTGTCACAGTTTTGCCGAAAACAACAACACTCGCAGTGACTAATCCAACATTCAGACGGCGATACATCTTCCTCAGAACGTTATCCTGTAGAGAGGCAGAACGCGGCAGAGATAAATATCAGCTTGAGAATGCAGAGCGATAATGCATGTTTAATACATGTGCAAAACCACACGCTTAGCCAAGATCAGGCAGCAGTATGTGGCTCTCCGAAGGGGCCCCTTGTGTGTGTGACAGTGATGTTTTGTGGCACCGAGCCAGTTGGCCCACTTCTGCATATACAGCATGGATTAAAAGTTTTAGCACCTTGCCCAGATGCTAGTTTAAGAGGGCATGAAGAACCAGTGCAGTAATTTTGAACAACCTGATAAACCTGTTTTGTTTTGTTTTTTTTTTTTCTTGGTTATGTAAATCGGTCTGGATGAAAACTGTGAAGGTACTAAATAATAAAATGCAACGTTATCCACCTTTAATTAAATTCCCAGGCTGGAGTGAAATGCACCAAACACCCTGAGCTCCAGCTGCCACACTGCTGCAGGGGCTCAACAAAAAGTGCCCACTCCCAGAGGCCCCTGGGAGGCACAGATCCACACCAAACAAGTGGCTCATTCAGCAGGGAAACTTAATGCGCCAAATGCTTCTAGGAAAAAAAATGCAAACCTGACTTTTTTCCCAGGTTTTTCCCCTATTTTTACATTCTCATGTGATGATGATGATGATGGTTAAGTTTTTGCTTTTGCTCTTCTTCTTCTTCTTCTTCTTCTTCTTCTTCTTATTATTATTATTATTATTATTATTATTATTGCTGCGATGAACTGGCATCTTATCCAGGGCCAGTTTCATAGCCTGGTGCTTCCAGGATAGACTCCAGACCACCAGGACCCTACCCAAGATAAGCGATTAATGAAAATAGATGGATGGATGGATGATGACAATTATTATTATTTTTATGATTATTGTTTTTTGTTGTTGGAGCCGCTGACATCTTTATTTCCCTTTTTGTCCAGTTGGGAATTATAAAGATTCCTTTTCGTGGTCATAGAGTCAAGTGTCTCAGTATGTAGACAACATCAAGTACACAGTAACACCCCGGATAAGTAAGTACATGAACTCAGACACCTGACATGGTTGAAAAGATGCCCGTCGACGGTGGTGTCCTCCGTTGACAGAAGATTACTTAAACAAGATTAGATGGAAAAGGCGCAAATGTGCTGTAATCCTCTGCAAGGCTTTCATCTGTTTCTTATTTAGCTGCAATAAGGAGAGAGAAGAGAGGTGTAAATAAGAAGGGAGCGCTTAAGCTCAATATAGTGCTAAACAAGCGCTATGCTACCATCTGGTGCACAAGCCCCCGTTTCTGCGTGTAGAAATCGGACACTTCGATACCTTCAAATTTGTTTATTTTCACATTATATTTAAAAATCTGTTCATATTAGCTTTATAACCAACATTCACAGAAGGTTCCACCCATACTTGCAAATATTTCAGACCTGATTTGTTTGTCCTGGAAACAGCAGTGGGCTCTTTTACTACTCATTTGGTTATATGTTCATATGTAAACCTATGTTAATATCATCCTGCAACACAGCGCTGGTTTTTATTGTCTATGAGCAGCAAATCACTGGCTGAAATGACAGAGGGCCACGTGACATTCCTCCCTGCTCTTCCTGATGTTGCTCAGGCATCACTGGCCACCAGCATCCGTGACAGTAGCTGTCTTTTTCCTTTAAACCCCCGTGACTGTGAACAAATCGCCGCGTAGCTTAGCGGGGCTTTAATTAAAACCGGCAATGAAGTAAACGTGACATCTGGACTGAAATCTGGACGGGGGATTATTCTGCTGCAGAAGGCAACTGGTGCAGTTAGTAACTAATTCATGCAGTTGCAGTTGTTTCTTTTTTTAAGATTTTATTTTATTAGACCGATGCAACAAATCCCTGTCAGCATTTTGAAGTGCGTCAAAAAAGCTTTGATTGTCAGCCGTCCTCAAACCCGTTCACATGATCGGATCATTGATCATCCCTCCTGGATCCTCACTTATTACTAAATTTGACTTCATATTGCTGTTATTTCCAATGTTTTTCTCACGCTTAGGAAATCTTTCGTTTATTAATTTAACAGACACTTTTCTCCCAAAGCTATTTAGAAGCTGGTTAGTTTTGTTAACTAAGCAAAGCTACAATTGCTTCCAAGTTTATGCAGTTGGAGAACTTTTACAAGAGTCATTTCTAGTAAGTGGGTGGGGATAATGCGTTACATTAGGAGGGGGGATTCAAACCTGCACCCTATTAATGCAGGAACTCCACCTGCCGCCTTTATAAGCAGACATGCTTGTATGAAGACAAACAAGGCACGTTTCCTTCACTTTTCACATTAAGGAAGTGAGAGCGAAGGCTGGAATGCACAAAATGGCAATGCGGGTGTTACATGCATACATTACATGTGTAGAAGGCAGTTTGCCAAGGAAGCTCACGAGAACATTCTTCTAGCACCCAAAAAAAACAACGTGTTGCATCATGTTAGCATTTACAGGAAGCTTTAGGAACGGATATGACAATGTTATTATATTTCCAGAGAATCCACCGTGAGTTTTAGAAAAAAAATGTTGAATATATACTTTGCTATTGTTTGATTTATTATGTTTCTGATTCTGCTGCGCACTTTTTATCTATGTTTCACTACCTTCTAGACACAAAGACACTAAGCTCTGAGGTATCCACCTGTTACCCTTTTTGACTTGGATTAATTTCCCGTTTTACTAAAACCACGTTTCCCTGCAACAGTTGACCGTGAAAACTGTTGGTGGTCTTACATTGTTTTGTCGGTGCCTAAACTCTCTTCATTTTCCAACTTTGCTGTCTTATTGCAGGGGGGACGTGCTTATATGAGCAAGAAGTCAAAGAGTTATTGCCATTCCAGTATGACTGATAATGACACATAAATTATTAAAAAGCAGTTAGGGTTAAGTGCATATTAAAAATCCTGTAATGCAGTCTGAGCGGGCGGGTGAGGCTGCGTCGCCCAGCAGCTTCGCAAGTGAAGACTTGTCGTCTTCTGTGCAGACTTCTTACTTGATCGTGTTCTTTATGTCATCTGCTTTATTTGCACTTGGACTGGCAGTAACTGTAGGCTGCGCTGTGACAGAAGTAGTTTCTGTTTATCAAGTTCTACAGCTGTAAATGTGGTTTACATGACAGCCAGATATAAGAAGAATAGCTTAGGAGGTTACCGAAAATGAAAACACGGGGGAGCGCGATATCGATTCGTTTTGTCATCTAATTTAAGCTGTGTAAGAAATAGGAAAAGCTATATTTTTTTCTTCTGTTAAACACAACAAGCTTTTAGAAAAATTTTACACTTTTATGCTTCATTGTGTTAACAGCAATCTGGTTAAATTTGGGTGCGTATTAAAACCGAAACAAAAGCACTGAAAAAAAATGCCATTCAGTAGAAAAAAATAACTTATATGGCACTGTCTATCTGAATCTGTAATCTGAAAACATAAAAATGTCCGAATTCTGCCAGCACACCAAAATCTGCCTGAAGAAAAATAAACACTGCAGTAAAGAAAAATGTGAGAAATATATAAAGGTAAAGGCACAGAAGGTACCACTGGAGATGACGACACAGGATGGATGTTCATCTGTAAAAGAACCTGGATGAAAAGTTAGAGAAAATACGACAAAAGTCTGTTTTTTTTAACCCTTAAATAACAATCTTTGCAGTTTGTACTGTCTTTGTCAGATATTAAGCAAATAAATAAATATAAACCATGGGCATTAATATCATATCCTTCAGATTTTCTTAAATTGATTTCTTTCCATAAATTAGCAAAAATGCTAAGATTAGGGCTGTTGTCTTGTAATCTGAAAGGTTCTTGGTTTCAGTCTTAGTTTTCCTCTATTTCCCATGATGAAGAAGCAAAATGTCGTTCTGAGCATGAACATAAGCAAAAAAAATGCAAGTAATAATAATGGGTAACATGAATACAAGTAGCAACAAATTTTATTACCCCTGCTGTTACTACTTTATGTTTATGTTAGTAACAGCTTTCAGGATAATCTCTTTTTTGTCTTATTTTTCTTTGGGAAAACTGTGATACGAAAAGGGGAATGAACACAGTGTGTGTGAAAGGAGAACGTTCAGCACACAGAGGGTAAAGCGCAGAACAGCAGGCGCTTCCCATGCAATTGGTTGCAGCTTTGGACCGATCTGCATACTGGAGGTGTGTCTTAAGTCTCTGACAAGATGAATGAGTGACTTTTCCAGTTTCCAGTCTCACAGTTCTGCAGGCAGAGCAGCCAGGAGCTGTCTGCTACCATCAGCGCGAAAATGCATTAGCAGAGGAACGTATTGTTTTGACAGCATCAGCGCAAATGTGTGGAATTATGTGTAATAAGAGATATTTCAAGCTCTGGGCAAAACTATGGGTGAGTAGTACGGAACTCTAAAGGACAGTATTTTAACATGAGATTTCAATGCATTTTTTTGATAACACAATCAAACAAACAACAAACATATTCATCATTTATCTACAGTACTTAGTCGTGACGGTGTAATATAAAGGAATGTACTACTGTTATACAAACTTGATACCATATGATTTATGATAATGTCGTTTTTATGATGTCGTGGTTCTTATATAATTGAAGTGAAATACATTCACTGGAACTTGGCCTATACTGTGTCGTTCTTTCGAATATATTTTGTGTGATATTTTAAAATTACATTAACAGAATCTACATTCAGGTTGTTGTATTTGCAGCATCGCACTACAGTTTTACTTGCCAGTAAAGGTGAATTATTATTATTATTATTATTATTATTATTAGTAGTAGTATTAATAATAATAATAATAATAATAATAATAATAATAATATTATACAAGTTTTGCTGTTACATTTGCCTTTCATACTTTTTGCAAATTAGTTCCACCTTAATCTTGCAGTTCAACAAGGAATGTTTCTAATTTTTTAAAATGTACTATTATTGTTATTTATTTCAGGGATTGTGCATTCTCCTGCTTTTCATCAGCCCTTTTCCCTGCTTTTCAAATTTCAGCCAAGCAAAAGAAATCGTCTATAAAATAAAAGAAGGATTACCCAAGGGAACAAAAATAGGGGCCATTGGTGCTGACCTGGAATTGGATTTTTCCGTTGATCCCCCGCTTTTATTCAATCTGGCCTTAAAGAAACTCAGTGAACACTATGTGAGCCTAAACACCACCACTGGGGAACTGTACACTTCAGAGAAAGAAATGGACAGGGAGGCTCTTTGCCCAGGCCTCCCAGACAGCCAAGACTGCTTCTTGGACCTGGATGTATTCATTCTGCCCCAGCAATACTTCCAGTTGGTTAAGGTCAGGATTATTGTCCAGGACATCAATGACAACAAGCCGAGCTTCCCGGTGCAGGAGATCCGTGTGTCCATCCCTGAGAATGCACAGGTGAACTCCCGATTCGCCGTGGAACAGTCTGCGGTTGATCCCGACGGGGGGATTTATGGAGTACAGACCTACTGGCTGGTGAATGACTATGGGGTCTTCACCCTGGATGTGGAGGAGAATGAAAGTGGTGAGCTAACCCCATTTTTGATTGTAACTGGCGCCCTAGACCGAGAGGCCAAAAGTGAGTATGTAACAAGCATCATTGCGGAGGATGGGGGATCTCCACCCCTATTAGGTACTGCTACCCTAAAAATAATAATCACGGATGTGAATGACAACTGCCCACAGTTTACAGAGTCCATGATCAATGCCACAGTGTATGGGAACTGTACAGTAGGTGCACACGTAGCACGTGTTCATGCTTACGATCCTGACCAGGGAGAAAACGCTCAGATAACATATGTTTACAGCGAAAGAGTGCCAAGAGGCGTTAGGAACCTGTTTAGCCTTGACAAAGAAGCTGGTGTTATCAAACTTGCCAGTAAAATAGACATGAATGCCAGTAAATATTACAAGCTTTCTGTTCTGGCAGTAGGACCAGGTTGCATACCTGCAATGGCTACAGTGATGCTGCATGTTATCAATGTGGTGTTTGGTCCACCGGCAGTGATATCAAGGTACATCGCCCCTGAGGACAATGGAGTTGTGTCTTTGAAGGAGTCTGAGCCAGCTAACTCTCCAATTGCATTTTTCACAGTCAAAAATACTGATCGGCAACAGCAGGTCAACTGTCACTTGGAGGGTGTTGGTCCTTTTAGGTTGACTCCTTATAAGCAGTTCAAAGATGAGTATCTTTTAGAAACAACTGACGCTTTGGACTACGAGAAAACTCAGGAATACGAACTTACTGTGGTGGCCAGGAACTCCAAAGGACTGGTGATTAAAATGTTTGTTAAAGTGCAGGTAACTGATGACAATGACAATGCGCCTGTTTTTGAAGAGTCACTGGTCAACTTGTTCATTGAGGAAAACAATGCCCCGAATATGTTCCTCACCAAACTGCACGCCACAGATGAAGACAGCAAAGAGAGGGGAGAGGTGGTATATTTGATGGGATCTGAGGCTCCATCTCTTTTTGCACTGGACCGAGTGACAGGGGTCCTGGTGGTGTCCACGTCATTAGACAGAGAGGAAAAGGAGAAGTACCAGTTTACAGTGAGGGCTGTGGACCGTGGAACCCCACGCAAGGAAACCTTTGCCACTGTCACCTTAACGGTGCTGGACCAAAATGACAACAGCCCTCGGTTCATCAACAAAGACTTCACATTTTTCATCCCTGAGAATTTTCCGGGTTTTGGAGAGATCGGTGTGCTTTCTGTGACTGATGCTGATTCCGGAAAGAATGGCTTGGTGGCCCTGTCGATCATGAATGGAAGTGACATTTTTGTTATTGACACTGGGAGAGGGGTCTTGAGAGCCAAAAACCCTCTGGATAGAGAGCAGCAGGGCACCTACTACCTGTGGATTGAGGCTGTGGATGGTGGGGAGCCCTCACTCTCCACTGTCACCATGGTCACCGTTTTGCTTCTGGACGTCAATGACAACCCTCCTACAGTTCTGTTCCCACAGTCCAATCAATCATATATGCTAGTGCTGCCCAGTACTCTCCCTGGGACGTCTATAACAGAGGTGTACGCCATTGACAGAGACACTGGAATGAATGCTGTGATAGTTTACAGCATCATCAAGCGGAAAGGAGGGGAACCAGGGTCATTCGACATTGACCCCAACACTGGAAACATCACCCTACGGAAAACATTAAATTACCGGGGACTGTACAGCCTGCTGGTCAAAGTCAGTGACCACGGTCAGCCTGAACCCCTCTATACCATGGTCATGGTCAACTTCTTTGTCAATGAAACGGTCAGCAACGAGAGCTACATACAAAATCTGCTGACGAAAGAAGCCGAGATGGAAACGGAGAGCATTGTGAGGAGAGTTACTGAACAGTCTTCGAGAAATAAGGATTTCCCCTGTCAGTCTGTTCTCATTGCACTTTCTGCCGCGTGCCTGGGGCTGCTGCTGACAGTGATCACACAGGCGGCCTACATGTGCAGCAGAAGACTGCAAAAACAGCGGAAGAAAGGGAAGAGATCAGAGGCAGAAATTCCCTTAAAAATTAACAGAGACTTTGGGGCAACAGACAGAGGGTTTTCGGATATGTCAAACATATAACCCCCAGTATTGCTCGCTATTAACAAAACAGTGTTGACTCGAGGCTGATTTAATCTGTACCAAAACAAAAATAGATGGATATGAACAATTGTTTACAACATTTAAATACTCATACGCATCAGTCCATTTATCCACCTCGATTGCAATTGCAAAGGGAGTTTGGGTTTACCAAAAGGAAATATTTTTACTAGGTAAAACATATGAATGTTGAGTCTCAAAAGGAGTTAGGACCATAAACACAGTCAAATTCATGTGTAAACTACCTATCTAGTTAAATGTCCAGGCAATAAGTGAATAAGTTTGTGAAACTGTGTAATACTGGGTATTAACTGTGTAGTGAGTGATGAGGTCAAGAAAACTTTATTACCTGTGAAGTTCAGTTACTGGAGTATTGCTATGCTGATGCTCTGTCACGACTTCTGTCTTAGCATTTCCGGAAAGATCTTGTGGAAACCATTCCTCTGTGCACACATAGGATTAGTTTTAGCACTGAGACGTTTTATGGGTGTTCTTACTGTACAAGTTTGGATTCTTTTTTGTCTTTTTTTGTTTTAGATATATTGTTGACATTATTATTAAAAGTGCTATATTTTCCTAATAATTTAGTTATCTTTTGTTTTCCTTAATAATAGGAAATAAGGATAATAAGAAAATAGACTTCAAAAGTGCATAATTGTTACTAATCAATTAAAAAAAAAGTTTTGGTAAGATATTTTTAAAAAATGGCTACCTATGAGGTAATTTATATGCCATTACGGCGGATAATTTTTCATCAGCGAGACGGATCCTTCAGCTAGAGCTGTGTTTCATGCACCAGTTTGTCAGAAAGTGTTAAGGCACATTTAAATCATCTACTGGATAGCTTATCATGTCATATTGCTGGCAGCTAAATATAATAGCAAACGTAACACTGCAAATGTTAAAAAACATTCCTATAAAATGTTGGTAATTAAATATTATATACGAGTCTGAGATGATCCACCGGAAGGATGGAGCACGTTGTAGAAAAAAAAAAAACATTTGAACCCACTCAGGGTTCATATTTTACTTTTTTCTTTTGAAACAAAAAAAGAAGTAAAACTAATCTCCTGGCAGCACTTCAGACACTTCAGAAGCAAAAATATTCAGCAGGTGAAAATACATTCTTTTCACTACTCATACAGCTTCAGCGGGAGCTCTTGACAGACAGGCTCTTTAGTCACGTAATGACTCACCTTCGTTTCGATACTAAGACGTAACAAATGAAAGAAAGATGCAATAATTCTTGTTTGTATAATTTCATTTAGAGGGCAACATTCGATGGGACCCTTTAAACAAATACGTCTGACACAACTGATGCTTTATCACCTGCACTTGCTACCAATATCGGTGAATGATAGTCCTTCACCTTCTTAACAACACAGAACCAAATTTTTGATCAATTTCTAAGGTAAACAGACGTCACCCATACAGCCGAGGCGCTAATCCATTGCTGTCTGTTGTCATTTCAATTTCTCCAGAAGCTGGCAGGTGATCAGTCCAAAGCCAAAGCGTTTATGGAGGATTTCACTCGAAATCGAATGCAGATGTTCAAGACTGACATGGCAAACCAGGTCTGCTCGAGTTATGAAGATTAGAAGGCTGTTTCGAGATTATTAACTAATAGCACAGACATGAATAAAAACAATGTGAGTTATTTACACAATTAGCCCTTTACTTTTGAATAGGCAATAACTTAAGTAAAACTGACTTTGCTTAAAAATGGGCCTATGGTCTGTCTGTAGTGCTCATCTGTTACATGGTTGTGTTTGTTTAAAAATTGTGAAAAGTTTTGTTGATTGAGGACTTAGTACAACTAGAAGAGGAAAGACACGGAAATCTGTTGTGTACTTATCCCTGTATGAACGTACTTTTCCTGACGTGGGAAAAACGCCACCACGATGGACCATTGATCTCCTAACTTTAAAGTCGGGTAAGTGCCATCAAGTCTGACTCATAGTGACCTCCCCATGTGGTTTTTATGGCAAGAGAAGGTACAGAAACATATATCATCCTGTTCCTCTGCACGTTTTTGGGCTGAACTGGAATCAAACCTGCACATGAATATAGAGCTAAGGACTTGCTTCTTACTAGTTCACTTCTAATCATTTTTTGTGTGATTTCACTGAATACAGAAGCAAGTGGATCATGTTGTCTTGTAGAAGAAGGTAAAAAGTTCAAACCATTTATAGAAGTTCACTTGTGTGTGAAGACTCATTGACATCTTATCTTTCACACCGTCAACCTATTTTATATGAAAGATAAGGTGTAGTTTTTTTCATTGTGGTGCCACACCATGTGCCTGAACTAGCACTGCTCCACACTACCAGTCAGTTATCAAGGAGTCTTCACACACAACCGAACTTCTGCAAACGGTCTGACGATTTGGACTTTTAACCTTCTGCTAAAAAACAACATGACGCACTTGCTTCTGATCAAGAATATTTGTGTAACTTGAAAGGTCCTTGAAACATAGGTTTTTCATGTTCATTTTCCATTTCTGATGAGAAATCTGAAGTTGGGTTTTGCTTAAAATCCCATTGTTTCAAAAAAAAAAACAAAATTCTACAGGTTAATTTGAACAAACCACTTCTGGGGCTTATTCACATATGGACATGTCAAACTTTTTTGTCTTTTTTCATGCATTTGCCAACTATATGTTAGTTTTCAGTGCTACATATTGTTAAAAAAGTATAATCATGGAATCAAAAGTTCAAGTAACTGTTTCAATAATACTGCTGTTCTGATATTACTTCTGAGATGGGAAACTGATTTGCATGTCTGGCGATTGACAGGAAATGTGTTTCAAGCCATGTCATCCTTGTGAAAGTAGTTTACTGAGATATAAAACATGACAAGAACACTGGGCGCTTTCATATTTAATTTATTACCCATAATTGTTTCAAGGTATACCAATTTGACAGACATATTTTACAGATACTTTGGATTATATTCCGCTCTGACAATTTCTACTGTGAGATGCCAAAAAGCTTACAAGCAGTTATTGATGCTGGATGGATGGATGGATGGAAGTTAGTCACAAGAAAGTAATTCTGTATCCTAGAATATGTTAAATCAATTTCTCTCTTTTGGTAATGTTAGAATTACCAGCAGAATTAACCTTTTACAGCAATGATAACTTAAAAAGAATTGATACTCAATATATAAGAGGCAGAGGAGATAGGCTTTGGAACGGGGTAAAGTGATAATATATTTATGTCAGAAACCATTTCAATTTGTTTTCACTCTTATTTATCATGGAAAAAAAAACAAAAACAAAACAAAAAAACACAAATGGATGACGAAGAGGTGAGTACAAGTTTAACCTGGTCTTCAGCCAGCCATGGCTGCTGCATTGACAGCATCTGAAAGTTTGATTTAGGAAGGGAAGTTTCAAACTGACAAGAGGCCAGTCGTGCACTTTCTGGAAAGAGGTGTATCTGAAATTACATTAAATTATTAATTGTGTAGACAGCAAGTAATTACTATCAGTCATGGTGCGATCAAATTTCAAGATTGGCTTTATTGTTCTGTCCATGCCTTGAATTCAAACAAATGCAGGCACAATAAAGAAAGGCATCTTGGGTTACCTTCTTCTGAAAATGTGATTAGCTCACTCCGTGGGTTATGATGGAAATCCAACTTGTTCCATCCTTGTCTCCCCTATCAATAATGCATTTTGATATTATTTCTCTCACCCCTCCACCTCCACACTCCTAAAATCTCTGTCTTTGATCTAATAGGTCTTTCTGCAACACATAATTCAGTCTATAGCTTTCATCTCTTTTGGATTATATTACTGCTTTTCTTTTATCTGTTTGCTTATTTATTTATTTCCCCTCTCCCCCATTGTTTCCCTTAAAATAGAATTAGTAATAGATTTTTTTTTCTTGCCACTACTTTAACTTAGTTCAACACACTAATTCATTCAGAGATTTTGCTGGTGTCAAATAAGGTCTTTCACAACTTCTGTTTTAAGGTTAAAAAGTGGAATTGCTGTGAAATGCTGCAAACTTTTTGCTTTTAAACCCTCATTATAATTTCTGGTTGTAATATTTGAGAAAGGGAAATCTTGAGGGCAGTTTTTTGCAGCATGATGAAACATTTGAGTTCGGCCAACAAGCTAGTTGGCTGAAACAGAGCAAAAACCTTCCAAGTAATAGGTGGATCCTGCATGCGAATTCCAGAAAAGGCACCAGTAATCTTTCCATTGTGATCTCTGGCCTCACGGTTTCCTCCCAGACCCATCGTTTGCATCCTGATGCTCTTAGTCATCTACCACATATATAAAGTGGTGTTGAAAGAAACTACTTACCCATCAGGTTTGTGTAGGTTTTGCACTGAATCCCAACCGAAGATTATTATTTTGAGACAATAAAACTTGCAAGAGATGCCTGTAATTTGGTTTCTCCTCTCAGAGGTGCACATTGTTTGTGAAGAACCACCTTAGTGAGCTGAACCATGAATCAAGATGTGTTTAATAGAGGAAGCAAAGGGAAACTTCTTCCAAAGCACAAAACGCTATGCACAGTCTTCTTTGCACAAAGTGTATGAATGCACAGAAGGTAACAATGAAGAAGTGTGGAACAGTCAGGTGGGGGGGACTGTTTTGTGGTTAAAAGATTTGAACATGGTCAAGGACCAAGTGATGACAGCAGTATTGCAGGAGGTCAGTGGCTGCTACCGCTGCCATCAGTTTTTTTATTATTAAAAGCTGTACTACAGTGTGACTGATGTTCACAACTGCCAGGATTGAAACTACATGTAGCCTTGATTCAAACTGTCTTAAAACATATTTATTTTTGGGAAAGCTTTAGGATAGAGTTTAGCCTTTGCTAATTGTATAAACTTATAAACTCTGACATATATACATCTTTTTTAACTAGCTGTCCATTAAATATATCTTAAAGACAGGACCAGCTATTGTAGCCTTCATATTGGTTTTAAATATAACTCATACTAACTTAGATGCTTTTCACCAAAATGATTTAAAATTTTGTACCAGTTTATACAGTGTTTTCTTTTTTTTCCCCAAGAGAACTTTTGGAAAAGCTTTACTTTTGAAAACCATGCCAGTGGTCACTATGAGTCAGTTTTGACTTGATGGCACTTCCACCGCCACCACCACCACCTTGCTCAAGTATGGGAGGCAGAGGTGGGGTTTCAGCCTTGGACCTGAGACCAGATGTGGGCAACTCTAACCACTGATGCTTTTCCAGCAGTGTCTGTATGTATGTGTTTCGGTTTGTAGTGAAGATGCCCAGGAACAAGTTAAAAACTAGAGTAGTTACAATACAATAAGGAGTGGCAACAGGCTCACCAAACAACTACCCAAAGACAGAGATTTCTCCAAGTCACGCCATCATCACTGTCTCCTGTGTTCATTCAAACTTAATCTCATGCTCAAAAGCCCTTCAGCAGATGTCAAGAAGTTCTGTAGAAAAACGGCATATTTGTCAGGAATAAGCTTCATCAGCCAGTCTTTTGAGGTACGTTTGCCACATTCTGTTCAGATAAGGTGGTACATACCTGTGCTGTGGATAAAGCCGAACCATTCAACAGTGCTTGTGATAAGACACGGGCTATATGCACACAACTACCACTCACGGGTTATGCTTGTTTCGGAATGTATCCTTTTATACCTTTTGAATAGGCATTTTGTAGCACAGCATAAGTTTGCTGGTGACATAATGAGAGAAAACAGAAAATAACAAGTGCACATTGTCTTGTTTCTCCCCCTTTTGAATTGTGTGGCTTGTATCTTCACATATTTACAGAACTCTGATGACAGCGATACTTCTCTGTCTTTTTCAACCTGGAGCAGCTTTTGTTTGGCCTTATTATGGGCAGAGCACCTAAAAACCTTCTGTTCTCAGCATTATATTTTTAGGTTGAACTGTGAGGTCTCCATGTGATAGAGAACAAAAGAAAAACTCCCTAATCCCTGTTACAATTATCCTCGCAGTAATTTGAGAATTGAAAGGTTAACAATAGTAACTTTGGATTTAAATCTGTTTAATCAATGTAAATGAAGTCAGAGTGTAAATGAAGTCATGCAACAGCCTTTAGCATTATTATTTCCCCATTAAATCATGAGTCACGGCACCAGGTCTCGCAGGGTCCTCCTCGCCATCTGGGCAAGATTAACACTGACGCTTTTTTCTGCTTTGCAAAGTGACCCCAAGATTCATCCCATTAAGGCTCTTAACAGAGAGGAACATTAATATTGAAATCGGTATGCTTGACAATGAGTGGGACTTGGGTGGGAGTTCAGAGACTGAGAACGAAAGCGTTTCTATAATTGAGGAGCAGAGACCATATATTACACTTCTGACCGATAACTATACATATAAGTGACACAGCTGTGATGAAATATCTGTATGTTAACATCCGCTCATTTATGGACAGTTTTGTTAAACACTGGGTGTTATTTTTGTAATGTACATAATTGTACAGAAAAAGGGGTTTATTGCCTGTGCGACAGTAGTTACTGATAATGAAGCAAACATCAGCGAGCATTAGAATCGACAAACAAAATCCAGCCAACAGTCATTGTCTACTTAGTATCAGCTTTTTCATTTCCTGGTGATTTTATAGAAACGGGCTTTAGAAATCCTAAATACTTTATTTTTTTCTAGGGGTGAAGATGAATGTCAGTCTAGCTTTGGAAACTATACTTCTGTTCAGCAGCTTTCGGACCATATGTTCTCCTCAGCTACAAGTGGGAACATGCGGCAGCCACGTGTATTTTCCTATCCCCAAACAATGCTGAAATTTACTAATCCTGGAAAAACTCATACTGCAACCACAAACCGTATATAGAGGAATTTATTAGTGTCCACGGTATATTTTAAATCTTCATTATACATTGACATACATTCATAGTGTCCTGCCAAAATTTCCATTGGCCTTTTCCCCCCATGTTCAAAATTATCTAATCTTAACCATACAAAAAAGCTGAAACTCTCATTTGTCTGTTTGTTCATTCATTCGCTCGTTCATTCATTCATTTGTTTGTTCATTCCAAGTCCTTTGCATAAATAACGCTTTATGAAGTTTCTGCATTCTTATTGTACTTGGATTATGAACTCAGTAAGTAAAAACTAGCAACTCAATCATTTAAATGAAACCAGAAACATCACATTCAAGTACCACAGTTATTGCAACCTTATAATATACCAGAGCTCTAGCATTTAAGCACTGTAAACTAGATTTGACTTAAAAAAACAAAAACTGATTACATTTTTGCTGTAAATGCCCTCTTGAGAAAAGGAGCTTAATGAAACAGCTACAGCTACAAGAGGTCATTAATACAGTATATTACATAATTGAAGCTTTAAAGCTGCACAGGCACAACTTAATATAAAAGTTATACCTTTAGTAATAGCCAATAAACAGAAAAATCCGTTTACTTTATGGATAACAAATTTTAAAAAATGTAAATAAATGTTTTGAAATTAAGAAAAATTACGCAAAGGCTATTATAAAAGAGCACTACTGTGAAACGGCACTAAAGGAGGTAGCGATAATCAAGGTGTCGCTGTATTTTATACAATTTAATACACCGTCCAGAACAAACACCTGTATTTTACTCTCGCATTTCTTTAAAAGTCCACCAAGGCATAACTCTGCTGCTCAGGCAATTTGCTCTGTCATGTCTGTCCCTGGAGAACAGCAGGCTTGTATGAGAGATCATACAGCTCAGATGTCACCAAGGCCATGCTGCTCTGGACCACCGGACCCTCCTGTTCAAAAATTTCTGTACAGACTGGGCTTTTTCCTTTTTTATGTAACCACAAAACATTCCTTCTTGTGTTACTGAAGCTTATCGGGTTCCAAAGGGCTCTGGGAGGCAAGTGCTCAGGGAACTTGGCTGAAATTACAGGTCTCTATTAAACTGGGATCTCTCCTCGTGTGAAGGGGGACAAAAAGACACTGGGAGAAAACTGCAGTCACACAAGGTCCAAAGAGCCAATAACAGCCCACTTGAGGGAGGAGGGAAAGCATGAAATCAGATTTCATATTTTCATTTTATGCACAAAGCCATCTATGTGTGTTTGAGAGGGTTGTCTTGTGAAGTAGCATTTCTTTAGGGAAACTACAGCTAGACAATATTGATATACAACCCAACTCCATAATTAAAGGGTCATTATTACTGAAGTATCAATATTGTTTTTCTGGGCAGCACATTCTGCACTTTGTTAAAGACAGTTTAAAGTTTAGAATCAAACAGGCAGAACTAAACATTCAACCTAAATTTTATATACTAATATGAATATAAACATCTACATGTAAATATAGCAGGTAACTGACTTTTTCATTACATTTAATTATGAACATACAAATCTACCATGCATGTTTGCTACTTTTTTGAGAGACATACTAATGTGGATTCAAAACTGAACAGTTTTTTTTGCTATAGACTTCTGCCTCACAGCATTAATGTCTTCAGTGCAGTTAACCAAGCTAAACATCTTCCATTTATTGTTACTAAAGAGATTTTTCTATGGTTCTGTCTCCCAGAATACATTTGTAGGCCTACCTATCTATGTACATAAATACATGCAATATTCTGAGGATCTGGAGCAGAAGAAAGGCTACAAAAATGGGGGGGGGGGGGGG